>OZ020191.1:95233946-95833946 GCA_963971165.1 Philopedon plagiatum
TTAAACTTTAATTTTGCGTAGTTGGCCGAGACGGGAAGACTCAGTTGTTGTCATTAAGTTACTAGTTTTATATTACTTATCTTTAATCCGTTATTTGTCAATTTTATATAATAATATGGCAGTAAATGACAATTTTACCAATAACGAACGCTATATGTTGGAATGCTTTATATGATGCGACGAAAATAGTGATCATCACTGATCAGGCGTCTGATATGTATTTAGAAAGGTATTTATTTTCGTATTATGTTTGGTAATTTATATATGCTATATTATTCTATTATTGTATATAGGTACCCTGCAACAAGGCAACCGAATAAAGTCATATTCTGTAGAATTAAAACAAGGCTTATAACTTTTGGATCCTTTGCAAAACCTCGCTCAAAAAATTATAACAAACTTCAGCAGGAAGTCGAAGAAATTAATGTTCTGGCAAGTGTAGAAAACAGACAAGTGTCGAGAAAATCAACATAGGATTTATCCTAAAGAGCAACAAGGTAGATTTGGATTCAGCGAAGCGTATTTCATTCTACGATATACATTCAAATTCCTCATATATATAGGAAGTTTAACAGCACATAAGTACCTAAATATACTGAAAAATACTTTAGCTGAACCACATGACGATGTGCCTTTATCCCAATTAAGTCAGTTATATTTCCAACAAGATTGTGCCCCGGCACATAATGCACAAATAATAAGACCATATTTAGATAACAATTTTCCAGGTCGTTGGACTGGGACCCATGGCCCTATAAGATGGCCCCCAAAGTCACTAGATTTATCAGTTCTCCATTTGTTCTTTTGGGGTATTTGGAAAATAAAATATATCGTACTCAACATCGAACAATGCAAGATTTCCGAAACGCAACGGAGCACAAATTTAGAGATTCTCAAGGCCGCCCATTAATATTAATAAATGCCTTGCGCAGAATAAGAGAACTGTGTCATAAATGCATTTTGGTTTGCAGTTTGAGCAATACATATAGAGGCTTTAATATGTTATTTGTTAGTTTCAAAAGAACGGATTCAATGGACTAACTCTTTTCGTTACATAAAGTTTTGTATGTTTGTAACATTGAGTTTGCAATTAATAACTCAAGACAACTAATTTAATTTCAAGTGATTAAAACCTAGGCAGTTTTAGTTCAGGTCAGAATTTTCTATATCTAGATAACAGGTAGTGTTGTAGTTTTAAAAAAATAATATCAATTTTAATAAATTTATGAAAATACAGGATTTAACCAGTTTTTTGTTAAATCTAAATACTTGAATTGACGTTAATCCACATGTTAAACACGGCCAACTACGCAAAATTAAAGTTTAAAATTAAATAGTTCGATTTAAGGGCTAAAAATAAAAAATAACTATAAAGTTTTATATATTTTTGAAAAGCCCTCGAAACGGGAAATTTAATGATTAAGAAACATACATAGTGTTCCATTTAAAAAAACATGTGTTTGGTTAATATCTCGATAAATATGCGGTGTACTTTAAAACGCGCGATTTGTATAATTACTTTGAAAAAAAAGTTTTAGATTTGCTTAATAATAATTTAGTTTATTAGTAGCAGTAGTGAAAAAATGTCAGTGGCATGTATAATTATTTTTTATGTTACCATTTTCATAGGTAACCTCTCAATTTTTCATTGATATACCCCCAAAAATATGACACGCGTTTTCTAATAATTTATCATTACTTTTAAGGATACGATCTCAGTTCTATTTAGTTTAAGTTGGCTTCTGTTGCTAATTTAAAAATCACTATATTGAACACTAGAACTAAGATTGGTCGTGCATACTAGATCGCTTCATCTGTAAAGAATTTTTGATATTTATTTTGGTAGTAAGGCGCAATTAAACTAATTACATATGTAGATAATAACTTCAGTTTCAACTTCCTTAAGTAAATAATGATAATAATTTTAAAAGTATAATCCACCCATCAATACACTCTTAACTAGACAAATAGTAGATCAATTAAAATACATTACCAAATATTGCTTTTTATTTGTCATCTAGTTATTTCTATTAGTTTGAAGGCTACTTTCACTAATCAAATTTTTGAGTGCTTAGTGGTGCAACTGTTGTATTTACCAACAGACTCTCAATTCTCGCTGATACGATACCCCTTTTATTTAACTTTGGTCTCTACTTTGAGGAATACGACATCAATATTAATTTCTCTCTCCAATTTGGGAAGTCATGATAGCCTCTTTATTCTGCAATCACAGTCATTTGTAGTATAATATTAATTACCAAATAAATAGCTAATGTAGATTCTATTGCAATTTTTGATCTACAGGGAATTCCTTCGTTAAACCAATTTCCTATGGACCTAGCTGGGTTCGAAAATGATTCATTTCCAATATACAAGATGGAAAATATTATTATTTCTATAATTACTAAATAACTAAACAGTTTGTCATAAAGACCATATTTTAACGGCGGAAAAATGTTTGGCTCATTTTTATTAATTAAGTGAAATAATTTTTTTGACTTTTAAAACAGAGCAATAATGACCAATATGTATGTTGTTAAATGATAATACCAAAGGAAACTTAGGAGAAATGGCGACTTTTCAAAGAAGTAAATAATTTAATTATGTCATTAAATTAATTTAGTGTCGTCGTAAAATAAATCAGTGGTTAATGATAGAATATGCAATCGGGTGTTCCGCTGGAGGCCATTTTGTAAGTACTTTTCTACAGAGACTCCTGAAGTATAATTTAGTTTCGTAATTTGATGTAAATGTCACTCTTATAGTTGTTAAAATCAATATTAAAATATTGGCCGGCGACTAAAATTAAGGCCGTTGCACCCTTCTCGGTCAGTTTGCTAGCTGCCATAGGGGGCAATGCTTTTGTTTCGTAATTGTTTTCGTTATTGTGTTATTTTTTGTTAACTTTGTCGTTTCTTTAGTGAGTCATTTTTGCCCACCAAAAATCAGCTGTTTGCATCTGTAACAATGCTGATTTGCTAAATTTGGGTTGCTTGTTAATATAAATGCTCACAATAAATGAAAATATTTTGATGATAGCGCTGCGGCAGAAAAAAAATAAGGTGCTAGAAAATTTGTTCTTCTGCGCGAGAAAAATCCCTTTAATGCGTTTAAAAAAGCTTGGGTGGACAAGTCGGAGACTACCACTACCTCTATGCAGGGTTGCCAGACGTCCCGATTTAGGCGGGACTGTCCCGATTTTAATCGATGTAACCCATTTGTCCCGCTTTTCTCCCGCTTTCCGATTTTCACGTCGAAAATCCCGATTTTTGAATAATTTCAAAAAGTGCAGATTTAACTTCAACCAAATATATTTATTTCCGGCTTTACGCTACAATAGTAGGCATAAACTCTGTCCTGGCCTCGTGTCAATTCGGACACGAAATTTTACTTTACATTTTATTTAATCTGAAGCAACTTCTCTGGCGTGTACTAATCATCAAGACTTGCGTTTGGGGCATCCCAGTAAACAAATGATCCCAGCAGCCGAACCGAGCCGATTGTCGTCATCGTCGTCGCGAATCGGTTCTTCTTTGTTTATTTTTAGTTTACAATATATATTTAAGGAAAAAATTGCATGTTCTTTGTATTTTTTTTGCGCGGCAATATCGAAATTTTTATTTGGGATGTTTGTTCTTGAAACAGTGAAACATTTCTTTGACACAAATTTTTTTTAACACATTAAAATATTATCCCCTTAAACACGTGTCACAGATTCACGTGTCCCGCTTTTTCATTTACAAGATCTGGCAACCCTGCCTCTATGTGAACCGCGTTTGGTGCCATACACACGAAGATACATAAATATGATTTCAGGACTTTAGTGTTGCGCAACTTGGAAGCCTTGGTACCAAAATTCCATTCCATAAATTCAACGTAAAGTTTCTTCATTTCTGGGTTCATTTCTAATTTTCGTTCTAGGTTATAAAAACGCTTTATTGCTGTCCCTTTGTTGTCACCCAACTCTTCTAAACCTTGTTTCACTGGTAGGGTGACTATGAAATGACCACTGTTGTCAAATTTTGCAGTACCGGAAAATAAATCTTCACATTCTTGTTCTTCACGTGTTTGTTTGAAAGGGTGGTTCTTCTAATCTCCAAGACTTTTCAAGCTGATAACTTATGTTAAAATCATCAATTTGTCGATGCAAAGGCATTGTTAATAAATTGCAATATGTGCTTGAAATTATCCTGGAACTATTTTCGTTGGGACTGTGAAAGTCATACTTACCCGAAACTATTTAACCTAATTTTGTTTGTAATAAGTAATGTTGATTTGAACCCATTTTTATTTTACCCTTACACGATAAACGATAATAAAGGTCTGCATCCAACATCAGATCTACGTCACCAGGTATGTAAAACTTTTGATCTGCTAGTAAAATGTTTTTGGTATTATACAATTATTTGGATTGATATATGACATGGGAAGTTGTCCTGTAATTTTATCTAAAGATACAAATTTAAATCGACCTGATATGTGCTGTGAATTGGTTTTATAGTGACTTGTGTCATTTTTAAAGAAGTTGCTATTGCTGTACTGACGCCTAAAACTGACAAACATATATTTTGTTTTGAAAAACCTAGCCGATCGCATAAGCTATTTGTCATAAAGGTTGTCATAGAGCCTGGGTCCAACAGCGCTCTAACCTAATGATGTTTATTTTCTTCATCAAAAACAATAACACAAGCTGTCGATAACATACACGAAATATGTGGTGTCGCGTGATCAGAATGTGTAGAAGTTATCTCTGATATTTGACGAAGATTCTTCTCGGAATCGGACACATTTTCTGCTGAATGTGTGGCTAAATTGGTGGTTGAATGTATCGCTGAATTTTGCTGTTGTGAATTTTGATTATACATCGGCGCATGCGTTGACTGACTTGATTGAGGTGTGCGGCCGTGAATTATTTTGTGGATAATTGTTTTGTGAATGGTTGTTTTCTGAACGGTTGTTTTGTGAATGGTTGTTTTGTGAATGATTGCTTTGTAAATTATTGTCTTGTGATGAAGAAAGTGCTGCTTAATTTTCTGAACGCTGATTTGCCAGATTTGCTTTTGAATTGACATGTAAAGTGTTATGTGAATTTCCACAATGCTTGACCATGTACAATTTTGAGTTAGGTGATTTGATTGTAAACAAATCAAACATAGCTTGTGGAGCCCTTTGGTCTGTCATAAGGTGAAAGATTTAAAAGTGTCTTGCACTGAAAAATCTTATGATTTTGATCACAAAAATAACAAGATTTTGAAACACTAAGAAAAGAATGTGATTTGTATTTTAGATCGTTTGACTTTTCGTAATTGTTGTAACCTTGTGTTTGATTTTTGTTGTCAAATTTACTAGACTGCGTTGTCTCTAAAACTTGACATTTGTCCTTTAAAAATTGAATAAACTGATCAAATTCTGTTATATTGTGTTTTAAACTGTGGATTTCCCATTCACGTCTTGTCACGCTGTCTAATTTTGCACTTATGATAAAAATGAGTAATGTGTCCCATTCCTCTACCGGCTCATTTAAAGAGTTTAGTGCTTTCAAATCCCTCTGAATGCTGTCAATGAGTTTACGCAGGACTATGTGTAACTCTTTTTGTAAAGGTTGCATGTTCACAACATTTTTAACATGACTGCTAATAATAAACCTTTGATTTTCATACCTTTGCTTTCGCGTAATATCATTATTTTCTGCAATTTCGAGAGAATTGATCGCTTCTTTTGCTTCGTTTTTAAGTGAAGATTGCAAATAATAAAACTTTTGGATTTTGCTTAATTTGCTGTGATTATGAATTAAAGTAGTAAACATTTTGAAAAATTGCAACCGATCGGAATATTTTTCTCCTGAAAATGTAGGAAGATCTATAGGAGGTAACCTGACATGCAAAAACTCGTCATTTGGATGTGTTTTACTTTGACTATTCTGATTATTTAATGAATTTACACTAGATAAAAATTGCTCATCTATGGAGGGGGTTACCATTTTTTTTTGGTCTAAGATACAAGCTTAAAATATTTATTTTCAAACTGAGTCCGTTCATTTAACTGAGTATCAGAACAGTCTAAAACCTCAATTTCCGTTTTTAAGGCATCAAAATTTTCGTAAACTACTTGACACTTTTTTAAACGCTCGTTTATTTCAACTTTATCATTGATATCTTGAGGTGAATTTAAAAACTTCTCAAACCAGATTAATTGATTCTTCAAGCTTACTTTCTTGTTTTTTATATTTTGAGCAAATTGTTGTCAGTATGTGACATAGGATCAATATTTTGCGACTCGGATGTCATTTTTATTTTTATTTTTTATTTTTTTATGACCTCAAAATTTAACAAATTATCTTAAATATTATTTTTAAGACACAGTGTAGACATGCACTAAACAAAAAAATGGAAAAATAGAAATATGGATAATGAAAGGATATGATGACTCACCAGTGCATTTCAGTGATTTGTTCTTTTTTACCTCTGTTTTCTGTGGTCAGACGTTCCTTTGGTGATATTTTTGATTATACTATGGTATTATTCCCGGTATTATTGATTTATAACCCCTGTTTTTTATGAATAAACTTGACTACTTTGCCTGTATTGGCTGTATGCTTCATTTAAACTATTTAAGCTTTTGGGTCTCCGGTGGCCGAGTTGATACGGTGCCAGCTTCGCAACCGAGAGGTGCGGGTTCGAATCCCGCTTCGACCATGGATATTTTGTGATTGTTAGAAGGTCCTAGAGGATTTCTCCCTCGACCGAGGTGGTACCACCCGACACATCCTCTTAAAGGGCTGGTGAAGTCCGTACGGATATTCCCAGCTCTGGATGTGTGAGTCGGATTTCCCCAGTACACCCACGGTACATAGTACTTAGACTTCGGTCTTCGTGGGCTGTTAGAACATAAAAAAAATGATGAAGGACCATTTATTCACTTGAAATCCATAATATCAGGCTCGAAGGACCATAATATTTAAGAGTATGCGGCTTCTCTAACTTGTCGCCGAAAACACTACCTAACTTTGTGTGTTGCTGGTAGGATGCCGATAATAAAAGTACGGACTGAACTCCTATACTTTAACGTATATTTGATACTTGAAAGAACAACTAACTTCTCTACAATTACACAATATCGTAACAAAAAACTTCGATGGGGTGAAGTAATTAGTAATGAAAACAGTCTCTCTAGACCACAATTGTTTACTGCTTTATTCTTCAACCAGAGCGAGATGCGACGGTCGGTCTCTCCGCGTCCGGCAACAACCTCGAAAGAGATTCGCAGCCCCAGTATAGTACTGCACACCTGTATCCATCCTGTTAAAGGGGATATCGTTAGGCAACACGTTTAACACTTTGCAATTTTGGACAGAAGCATTAAGTCGAAAAATTGATCATAAAAACTAAATCGCATGGAATGCGAAAAGTATCAAAAAATGATTTTCGGTGTGAGAGATTTTAGTATGTAGGTACTAATTAGGTATCTCTAAAAAGGAAAAACGATTTTTTTGCAAGTCGCTTGGATAAGTTGTGTTTTACAGTGCCCCGAGTAATAACATAATTTAGTCTTGTTCATTTTGGCTTTATTTTTTAAGAGCCTGAACATTTATAAATGTTTCTTATAAATGTAGTCAAGCAATAATAGAAAATAAAAAGAGGTATTCGAAAAAAAAAAAATCCCGTAACTTTTTGTATCCCACCGTGTAGAAATAGGTTAAATCGAAACAAAGAAGTCATACCCAACACAACACTGCTTATTTGACTGAGGGATCAGGAATTCCAAGCAATTAGCGTCTCCCATCATTCACGTGATGGACTTCTTTCCATCACTTAAGACATAACACTAAAAATATGTGTAATATACAGGTGTAGTTTAATTTTTATCATCTCCTAATGATATTGATATGGTTAGCGGAACGCTAAGCATAAGTATACTTGTTTTTGGTGTGGTAAAACTGTTTTGTTGAATATATTTTCATAAAATATACATTTCCTTTGGCGTATCGCAAGAATAAAAATAAATTAGTATTAAAAGGAAATAACCCACGTAATACAAAGTTAGGTATTGCTTAGCAACCTTTAACTCAATCATCTAATTTAGGCATTCTAATTAATTGGGGACTACGCTTCAAAGAGCACGTAACAAAAATATTATTCTTAAAAGCGCCCGTTATCCATTGAAGTTAATTTACGATAAAAGAATGTTGGAATCAAAGAAATTTTTTAAAATGGCATTATTCTTACTTATGAACCATGTTTTGAATTCTTTTAAATATTTCTTTTGGTTTCTTTATATTTTTGTTTGCAAATTGTATTGGGCGGCGTATTTTGATTATGATAGTCAATGTTTCCTTTTCACTCATTATTCGTTGGTATTATACTTATGTTGCTATTTATATGTTATTTATAATTTAAATGTCTCCTGCGGGAAGCGACTCGCGTTGTTGTCGACTCTTACGATTTTTAGTTGCGACTTTTATTGCAAGTTTATGATTGTCTAATAATTTTATTTACATTTTTAATTACATTAAGTAAGTTTCAGCGTCTGACATAAAAATTATTTTATTATTACATGTTTTATTGTTTAGGTATATGAATATACGAGTAGTAAAAAAAATTAAATAAATACGTTTTTCTACCATCCAGCGAGACACCTGAAATGACGCATTACACACCATGTTTATTTATTCACTATGCGGTAAATCAATAATCAATAAATTAACCTTGTGTATCGTAAACTACTTGCTTGTGAAAATTATTTCCTTGTACTATCGAATTGCCCAGAATCGGAGTATTGAATTATATTTATTATTAAAACACATTCTATAACTACCTGGTTGTATAACAGGGATTCCTTCATTACCAAGCTGTTTTAAAACTTGCAAATAGTTATCTATATTTTCATTAGATTTTTGTTTTCGAGTGGACAGACAATATCTGCCAAAGATTTAATTTTTTTGTTTTATAAAAATATTTTTTAGTGTTTCTATAGCGCTTCCGTAACGGGAGCATTGTGGAATATATTCGTAAATGGTATGACTCACATGGGCAGTTAGTAATTTTAGTCTATCAGCGTCTTGAAGTTCTTTTATGGAAGAAGTAAAGTTTTCGAATGTTCTAAGCCTGTGTATCCATTCTTGGTCTGCATGGGGGTTGTTTGGATCCGCATCAAATCTTTCAGGTTTAAGAAATTTATCCATGATTGTTGATTTAACTCTACTTTTATTTTTTTTATTTGCCTAATAAATTGAACAAAACCTTGTGAGAAACTTAGGCTTTATTAAGGTGCGCGCACACTTAGGCGAAGCGAAGTGAAGAGAATTTTATCCGTCCAAGAAACTTACGTGCAATCAAAGGGAAGCCCGCACAACCCTTCTCGACGCTTCAGTGTGCGGGCTCCCATTTGATTGCATGTAAAGTTCTTGGATGGACAAAATTCTCTTCTCTTCTCTTCGCGACGCTTCGCCTAAGTGTGCGCGCACCTTTAGGCAAATAAAAAAAATAAAAGTATAGTTGGCTCATGGATAAATTTCTTAAACCTGAAAGATTTTATGCGGATCCAAACAAACCTCATGCAGATCAAGAATGGATACACTGGCTTAGAACATTCGAAGATTTTACTTCTTCCATAAAAGAACTTGAAGACGCTGATAGACTAAAATTACTAACTGCCCATGTGAGTGATACCATTTACGAATATATTTCACAATGCTCCAGTTACGGAAGCGCTATAGAAACACTAAAAATATTTTTATAAAACAAAAAGATGAAATCTTTGCCAGATATTGTTTGTCCACTCGAAAACAACAATCTAATGAAAATATAGATAACTATTTGAAAGTTTTAAAACAGCTTGGTAATGACTGTAATTTTAAAGCTACTACAGGTGAGGAAAACAGAGATTTATTTATCCGCGATGCATTCATTAGTGGTTTACAGTCACAACAAATTCGACAGAGATTACTAGAAAACGATACACTTACATTACAAGAAGCTATAATTCAAGCCAGGTCCTTAGAATCCGCTCAAAAATATTCCGAAACATATACAACACCATCGAATTTAGTATGTAGTATTGAAGATGTAAACAAACAGAATTATAACAAAGAATTATCTTCCGTTACGTCTGCAGTTGCAAGCAAATGTTACTTTTGCGGTAATAAGGGACACTCTAGAAATATATGCCCAGCTCGTGATAGTATTTGTCGAAACTGCAACAAAAAGGGTCATTTTTCAAAGGCCTGTCAAAGTCGAAGCTCAAAAAGTTTAAATACACCTGCGTCTATTACATCAGAGACAAGTAGTATGAATAATGTAGTAGGAGCAGCACCAAAATGTTTAACTAAATCACTGACAAAGGTTAAAATCAGTAATGGTCTTGCTGACGCTTTAATTGATACAGGTGACTCTGAAACTCTTATTAATGAAAGTTTTGCACAGAGTAGAAATATAAAAGTATATCCCAGTCCTGGCCAAATTTCCATGGCGTCAGTTAGCCTGCAGTAAAAAATACTTGGTTATTGTTTTATAGATATAGAAGTATTAGGACACAAATACCAAAAATTAAAAATTTTTGTGGCACCAAACCTCTGCGCTGAAGTTATTATAAGTCAAGACATACTATCCCAACATACAAAAATTGAAGTAGAATTTGGCGGTACGAAAACACCCCTAAAATTTTGCAGTTTGGCAACAGCACAAATTAAACCGGTCTCACTTTTCAGCAATCTATCTCCTGACTGCAAACCTATAGCTACTAAATCAAGACGGAAGACTGAAGCCGACACTCAATTCATTGCCGATTAGGTTAAGGAACTCCTTGCTGAAGATATTATAGAAAAAAGTAAATTCCCTTGGAGAGCACAAGCCATTGTCACCAGAAGTGATAATCATAAGAAGAGAATGGTTATAGACTATTCCCAAACGATTAACCGTTTTACATACCTAGACGCATATCCGTTGCCAAACATAGAAGATATAGTTGATTCTGTTTCAAAATATCTAATATTCAGTACAATTGATCTCAGAAGTGCTTACCACCAACTGCCAAGAGAAGTGAAGGAACGATATTTACAGCATTTGAAGCCGATGGGCAGTTGTATCAATTCACTCGAGTGCCGTTTGGTGTCACTAATGGTGTAGCTAGCTTTCAGAGAGCCATTGATGGCATTATCCAAGAAGAAAAATTAAAAGGGGTATACGCCTATTTGGATGACATAACTGTATGTGGAAAAACTCAGCAAGAACATGATCAAAATCTGGACAAATTTCTAACTACTGCGAATAAATACAATTCAACGATTAACGAAAAAAAGTCAGTTTTCTAAATCATCCATTAAATTACTCGGATACCAAATAGAAAATGGTTCCACCAGGCCAGACCCGGCAAGAATAGAACCTTTAACCTCTTTGCCGGTACCAGATTCTCAAATGTTAAAAAGAAGTTTAGGAATGTTCTCTCATTATTCAAAATGGATACCTCGGTTTTCAGAAAAAATTTATCGTCTTGTCAATTCTAACTCATTTCCTTTGCCACCAAATGCTACTAAAGACTTTGAAGAAATTAAACGTGATATAGCCACCACTGTTGTTATGTCTGTAGATAAAACATTCCTTTTGTAGTGGAGACTGATGCTTCAGATCACGCAATTGCAGCTTGCCTTAGCCAGTCAGATCGTCCGGTGGCTTTCTTCTCCAGGACACTCTCAACAAGTGAGCAAAGGCATTCCACTGTTGAAAAGGACTATCTAATTGGGGAAGAAATTTACTTTGCTTACTGATTAAAGGTCTGTTTCATTTATGTTCGATATGACTCATTCAAGTAAAATCAAAAATGAAAAAATTCTGAGATGGCGATTAGAATTATCGTTACAGTTAGGACATAGTATACAGAGCAGGGAAAAATAAGACCGTTGCTGATACTTTTTCCAGAATTTGTGGCTCAGTAAGTGAAAACATGCTATATGATCTTCATAAAGTCCTATGTCATCCTGGAGTAACTCGAATGGGACATTGGATAAAATCAAGGAATATGCCCTATTCTATTGAAGAAACTCGAAAAATGACTGCCTTGGGTCCAATTTGTGCAGAAATTAAACCTAGATTTATCAATCGCAAGGAAAATTAATTAAAGCTACAAAACCATTCGAAAGACTTAACATGGACTTCAAAGGACCTGTACCTTCATCTAGTAGAAATAAATATCTCTTAACTATGGTTGATGAATACTCCAGATTCCCCTTTGTTTTTCCTTGTCCTGACATGACTACCAATACTGTGATTAAATGATTTGATCAACTGTTTCCTCTATTTGGAATGCCCTCTTATACACATTCTGACCAAGGATCTAGTTTTATGTCCAGGGAATTAAAATCGTATATGAATGCAAGGGGGATAGCAACAAGCCGGAGTTCACCCTACAATCCAGAGGGAAATGGACAAATAGAAAGGTATAATGGACTAATTTGGAAGACTCTTACACTGGCTTTGAAAACAAAAAACTTAGCTATTAACGATTGGGAAAAAGCACTGCCAGAGGCCTTACATTCTATACGATCACTGCTTTGTACTTCAACAAATTGTACTCCACACGAGAGAATGTTTAATTACACTAGAAAATCATCTTTTGGAAAGTCAATTCCGTCATGGTTAGCTGATCCAGGACCAATACTTATTCGAAAACAAATACGACAAAACAAATATGAGCCTCTTGTAGAAGAAGCTGAACTTATGGAGGCAAATCCTGAATATGCCTTGGTAAGACTCTCTGATGGAAGGGAGACAAATGTTTCCCTAAAACATATAGTTCCTTGTGGAAATCTAGATCTCCTTCCAGCAAATAATACCCCACCTCAATTAAGCTCACCATACGGCCATTTCCAGCCACAAATGATGGAAAATCACCAACTTCCAATTCTAAGAGCCAATAAGTCATTGTGAAGAAGTGTTAGAAAATTCACCTGAGGTTATTGACTCTGTAATCCCAGCAAATCGACCTAGAAACAGCTTACATAAAGAAACTGAAAATCAAGAACAAGCAGAACCATCAAGGTTGCGCCGACCCCCAAAATGTTTCTCGGACTATATTACGAAATGATAGCTGGGGAGAACGTGGTGAAAATTACCTTATACCTCTTGCTTATTTGTATGATTACCGTTACCTTACAACTTTGTCACAAGTTTAGTACTGTCAAACTATACGTCAACTTTTTGCCTAATAAAGCCTAAGTTTCTCACAAGGTTTTGTTCACATGGAAAACACTATAAAGGCCCTAGATACGAGCCGTTCTATCATCGGCGTTCCATGAAGAAAATAACAAAATCGAATATTCTGCGAAGATCCTGATCTTATTTCATAGGCCTAATATGTGGAAATTAACCAGGGTATTAAATTAGAAACTAATATAAAATAATCCTAACATCTCAAAACACACGAACATAAACTAAAGCTAAAAAGTCTATAAACGTCTGCGAAGTCCATAACATCGCTCCCCCTTTAAGGCTTGATCGTCGAGATCAAGTTTCCTGATCTTGGTAACGGGCCTGCCTGTCAAGATGCACGACTTTCATCTTCGCATGAGGGCTTTTCTGAATTCGGTACACTAGATCGCTCAGCCGGGTGACTACATTGCACGGCCCTTCCCATGACTTTTGGAGCTTCGGTGAGCGTATTTTAGTTCTTTTCGGATTGTATAACCAAACTTTCTCACCAGCCATAAATACAGAAATACTAGCCTTCAAGTCACAACGTGCCTTCATTTTATCACTTTCTATTTGTAACTTTTGGTGGACTTCTTCGTTTAGAGCCTCAAGTTGCTTGCTAAGCTGACTTGCGTAGTTTTCCGATGTTTCCTCAACACCAGGTGGACGTCCAATAAGCAGATCGATAGGAAGCCCTAATTCCTTTCCCAAAACTATGCTTGTGGCTGTTTTCACAGTTGTTTCGTGGACTGCAGAGCGATAAGCAAGTAAAAATTGCTGAATGCATTTGTCCCAGTTACTTTGTGATTCATTGACTTGAATTCTAATGTAATTTTAGAAAGTTCTGTTAAATCGCTCTACCATCCCATCGAACTGAGAATGTAGAGGTGTTGTCCTGGTTTTGTGAATTGCTAGAAGTTTACATAGGCTCGCAAATACTTCCAAGTTCCGGCCTTGGTCAGAGTATATTTCTCGTGGTACTCCATATCGACAGATCCACTGTTCAAATAGATGTCGGCAACAGTGGTAGCTTCTTGATTCGGCACTGCGTAAACTTCCGGCCATTTGCTAATCGCCACTAAAACATAGCGATTCCCGGAATTACTAACAGGAAATGGTCCTGCTACATCTATAGCAATTCTAACAAAAAACTAAGGGCCAGTTTGCAACGCTAGAATGGTCTAATTTGGCAACCATAAGTTTTGAACTGACAAGTGTGTGTATAAGACAACTAAGTTTTATACTACGAATTTGTTTCTTAGTTTCTGCGCAAACCTATAAAGAAAAGGGCAATTTTAGTATTTGCTTGCCCCTAATAATGGAACTAGATTCATTCTAGCAACACGTTTGAATATAAAAATATTTTAGAGACCAAACAAATCGCTTAAATATTATAACTCATCAGTTTTTAATGACGACTTATTTTTGACAGGACACAGCCCTGTCAACTGATCCACTGGAAGATCTTAATTTAAACCAGCACTAAATCTTAAACCGTTTTAGTGAATCTGAACGTAATTGTTTTCAGTTACTCACTCTTTATAGGTTCATCCGATAAATAAGAACTATTTTTCTGTTACATAGTTTTTGAGTTTTCGCGTCAACAGTTAGACAAATTTACCGCAGCAGAAATGATTTTTCTGTAACCTTGGGATCCCAAATCGTAAAGATCTGAACAAGTCTCAAGACGAATGTTTGAATCGATTACAATAGTTCTCTCTCGCAGGTCAGTAAAGAAAAACATATACGTATTATGTAGATTACATAAATCAGCAATATTTTACTACTCAAAATTATTTGTAAAGAGCAAGTGTTGTTATATTGCATCTAGAGATCGGTACAACCTACATAATTATTCAGCACATAATTAGTACCTATATGAATATATTTTCTGGTCTTTTCTAATTTTGCACAGTATTAGCAGTACTGCCCATGTAATAACACGTCGTAAGGTAAATAATGTAAAACTAGAACTCAATTTTTTTCTTCTTCAAGGCACAAAATAAGATAATTTAGCTCATCATTGTTGGATATTCCAATAAGCTTCAGTGGCATAATCAAATAAATCAATAATAAAATTGTTGCATGCTACGTCGAAATGTTTATGCTTTGCCTTTTTATGTTCGGACATTGTTATATGCCAATAAAGGATCCAATAGCATCCATGCCAATAAAGCATCCTGCTGCTTTATTGGCATGGATGCTATTGGATCCTTTATTGGCATATGCAAACATTTATTCTCGTATTCGGTAAGGTATTTCAGATTAGGGATCCAGTGCTGGGGTCTTTTTGATACAGAAATATGCTATTAGGATACCTTGTAGACTAGAAAATCGCGATTCGTGTAGGGATGCAACCCAACCTAGGCACAGAATTTGTTTCTTTTTATACCGCAACAAAACACAATTTGAGTCGGGCTGCTCAAATCATAGTTTTATATATAACACAAAAAGCGAGGTTTATGGCTTTCGAGTTTGCACCATACAGTGTGTTATCATTTTCTTTGTATTGAATAGTTAATCAACCGGGATATTGACCGAGGCAATGTCCGGAGGGTTACTTAATGAATGAATATTGATGAAAGAGAGAGGGTACAAAATATTGAAGGGCATATCGAGGAGAAGTTGTTAAAAACGTTTTGCTTGGAAAATGAAGTATTTTATTTGGCCTTGATGTAAATAATATTTACATTGACAAGCGGTCTGACTAGCAGCCACCTATACCACCAGATACCTACTATTATATTTATTTTTTGTTTCAAATCATTTTCGGTTTGTTCTTTTGTGCTGCACTGAACTGCACCAACCCGCAGTGTAAGTTAGTGCAGTTTCGTGCAAAACAAAAGAACAAACCTTATATTACGGCCTACTATGAAATATTATACCTTTTTTTTTAATTGTAAAATTCGGAAGTCATTCCAAAAGATATATACCAACAATTATATATTTTTAAAAAGCTTATGAAAAAATCAATCGAATGAAAACAAAATATACAGGTGTCCCATTAAAAAAAAATGTAACTTCGGTTTTATCTTCAAATTCGTTCCTTCTAGAAAAAAATTGACAGCGACATTAATCTCTACGCAAAACACTATATAATATAATAAGTTTTTACCTTGCTGATAAGTTAAAAGGCAACTACGAGGGGTGCTTGAAAATGACACATTTTCAAAATCGCCCTGAATCTTGGAAACGAAGGGGGTTATGAAAATTCTGTTTGTAGCATCATGTTTCACGAAAAAGCAGCATATTGCGAGAACCGCAGCTCTTTATCTTTCAAGATAACCGAGATACCTTGCAAAAGTGTCGATAATTGGACACCCTGTCTTTTAAGTTGAACAATAAACCTATTGATTGATTAATTCATTGAATATGTAGGTAACGGTCAAGTCACATGAAGGTAGTTTTGGTTGATTATGTGGTTTGAATAAATTTTAAGGAACTTAAATAAAAACTTTCATACCGAGTTCATTAAGAATAAAATTTAACTTTACTTTACATCAGATTTCACTACTTTTTAGGGCCAAGTAGTCACGATAACTTAAGACCTTTTTATAGTGATTTCTTGAGAAGATTTTATTTATTTTTGTACGGTGATAATTGTGTTTCAAAGATGGTATTTAATCTTCGCGTAGTCCAAAGACATAGATTTTTGCTGTGTGTATTCATTATTCTGTAACACAGGCACGCAAAATAAAAAAAGTGTCTTGTACTGGTGACTAGACCCATGGATTCCCATGTATTTTGACCCGCAGAATCCAAATCTCTCGTCAGAATTGGTCCATCACGTCACGAGTTTTTCATAAAACCCAAAAAAGTAGGTCAAAATTTTGAAATATTGTAATTATGCGTGTATTTTTATTAGTCAATTGAATTTACTTATATACTGAGATCGAGAAACTAAATTGGCAATGAATGCTAGCCAAGTAAGAATACACACTTAAGAGTATGATCTATCTATTATTTTATTCTGTATCACCCCACCACTTTTGGGATTAAAAGGAAGTAAGTCTTGATGTGTGGAATTTTATTTTTGTTTGTGTGTTACCTGAGTGCCGAATTTCAGTATTCTAGAGTCAGTGGAACTATCTGAGAATTTTGATGTTTGAGTAAGTGAGTGAATGAGTGGTCAGTGGGTGAATAAGCAAGTGTCAAAGTAACTACCTGTAATCTGATTAAACTGAACAATAGAAGATATAGTAATATACAATTAGGAGGTTTATTTCACCTTCCAAACTTTACCGATATTCGGTAGTGCTACTCGAAATTGGTGGGGGCACTACCGTCCAGGGGCGGCGCAAGCCTCAAAAAACTGGAGGGGTGGGCAGAAAGATACGGGGGTCGTCCAGAGCAGGACAGGGAGGTTATTTTATCATTCCTCTAATAACAGTTGGGGTGATGGTAAAAAGTGACCCCCTCCCAGGCATACCCTACGCGCCGCCGCGCCGCCGCACACACGGAAAAATCGAGCATTTAGCTTGCCAAAAATACCTGGGTAGAAAAATTATCGATATTTTTAGTGTTATATTTTTTTTTAATTTTTGGTTGATAGTTAAAGCAAACAAAAAGGAAAGACGTGATTTCCTACTTCTTATATATTAAATATGTACAGGGTGATCCTTCATAAATACAACATATCTCAAAATAGCTTAACTGTCGATTTTTAATAATTCTTTATATCACTTTAATTGAAAATTAATAGATGACAAGTGACAGATAGGTATAACCATAATGTTACAAGGAATTTAGAAATTTAAAAACATACAGGGTATTCCAATAAAAAAAATTGGTTTGATGAACTTTTGTGATACACTTTCCTATATATATCATATATATATATATATATATATATATATATATATATATATATATATATATATATATATATATAATGTATATCAAATATAAATAATTACTTCCTAAAAATTTTATCAATAAGTTTGTTTCATAAGCGCAAAATAAAAAATAATAGGAGTATGTATTTATGTAGGAGCAACCTGTACCTTTTATTACAATGGCAGTCACTTATCCTAAGAAAAACATAAAGAATTCTTACATACTAAATCATAGTGGTTTTTAAAAATGATATATTTTTTGTAAGTCCTCAACTACTTATCTACCTAATAGTTATAGATTAAACTATTATTCGTCCATAGGCTCCACTTCATTGCTCAAATTTAAAGTAAATTTGGATATTATATAGTCTATTAGTTTCTCGTTACACTGTTTAAACATAAATTAAAAAGTTTGTTGTGATAAAGTACTTGAAATAATTCATTCCTTTCGATTCTGAGATCACTGTCAGTGCATATAGGAGCTTTCTTCGCCCGGTTACCTGTAAAGAAATTATTCCATACAAATCAGTGGCTCACGGTGGCAGCTATTTTTAACATAATTCTGTTCAGAAAGGATTAATTTAATAAAGAAATAAAGAAATGTAACCGTACTCAAAGATACTTTTTACGTAGGACTGCGAATCTGCGCTACTTAATCTAAGTTGGGTAAAAAGTGTCATAGTTTAAAAAGGTATCTAAAATTTTCAGACATACTTTCCTGACGGCAATTAATTTAACACATTATAAAAGTACATACCACTAACTTCAGAATCCATGATAATTTAACTGCTGACTGTACTCACTGGTATCATACAGCACTGTTACATTCATCAAACTTATATGACGTTCTGTTAACGTTTGAACTCAAAACATATATGTCAAAGTTTCGACAAGCATCGCTGCGTCGCGTGAAGACAGTAAGGAACAATTTGTTTCAGGCGAGATCGGTCTACTATTTGTAAAACCATATATGCGCTTTGCGTGTTATTTTAAGGTATTTCGATTTTTTATTTTTGGCATGCTAAATGCTTGATTTTTCCGTGTGTGCGCCGCTACCGTCCCCCAGATTAGACAGTCTTTTTATTTCTACTATTTAGACAGAATATTAACGCAGATTTAACATATACCTATATGAGAACCTCCGTTCTAGCGTCTAATGTAATAAGCATTTCCTGAAATATCTAGACAATTCAAGTCCAGATAGTAATTATTATTCCGGTATGACAAGGAATATTAGATTTATGGAATGCTAAACTGTTTCTGTCTCTCAGTAAATTTGTGTAAAATGACAGTAAGTGGTTAAATATTTTAAACCTTTTATGTGATGCTAAAATTAATAACTCTCTAACATTTAAAAAATAGAAAATAGAAATAGAAAATATTAATAAAAGAAACTAATTAAATTATATTACAACAGAGAATATTTCTTGATTAACTACATTTTGAGTAAATGCTTTTTCGCCTGACACACATGAGTACGTCGGATATTAAGTAGGTTTTAATGGGTGACACAGGAAGTAGTTCCTCCCCTAAATTTTAGGATATTACTAGATATTACTGTCATTTTATAGTACAATCAAATATTTAAAACAACTTCCGGTTTAACCTCAAGTGATATAATTTTTTTATTTTACATGAAACATTTTTATTTGATAATTAAATTGTCCAAAAAATTTGCTTTTCAAGTGACATATAACACATTAGAATTATTTGTTTTTAAAAGGGCCTGGTATCTCAATTTGTATCCAATACCTGTTGATCACGAATTATTTAAAAAAAAAAACAACCGTGGAAACGATAAAATGGTTCATTTCAGTCTGTAATACTGAAGGAGCGTTTCTCACGCCCACAGATATACGAGTATTAAAGTGCGCCCACAGAAACATCTTAAACTTCGCGAAAAGTTTGGAAATTGATGGGTAAATAATGTAGGGTATTCACAAAAAATCCAATTCGGTCGAAGTGATGTAGGGCTACCAGAGCCGAACGACCCCATCCAATACAATACAATACAAAGGCTTTTTGACGCTCCGATTTTTTAAATAATAAAGTATAATTACAAAATGTTTGTAAATGGAAACCTATTTTCTTTTATGGCTTGATCAATGCTCAACAAATAGCTCGTTAAATTTTTTTTCTAGCGGTGCACCCCATATCAATAATAAGGAATATAATCCAAATAAACCTAAAATATATATTTTTTTTATTTTATACATAAATAATTAAACATTTATGGTGGTTGTTTTCATCCATTTATTTTTATCTTTATTAACAAAAAAAGATTTTCTACTGCAAATTTTCATACAAAATTCGAAACTTGCAAAACGTGATACTATTGGTTGTGAAGTCACACGCCATGTAAATAAATGTGTTATACTGGCTAATACATAGTGAATTCCACTGTTAATTTATTTTCTGGATTATTTCCCAGAGGTTAAGATATTTCGTGAATAAGAAGGTTCCTTCTTAGTTTTGTTGTTGTTGGATATGTTGTTATAATTTAGAATAAATAAACAAGGATCAGTTTTATTTACTCAATTACATCTCTAAATAAGTTCTTGATTATTTGATTGTACCTTTCCAACATGCCATTTGACCTTGGGTACTAAGGGCTTAATTTGATATAATATTGCTTATCAAAATTTTTGAATGCTGTAGATGAAAAATATTGACCGTTACTCGTCAGAAAAAATTTCTAATTGTAATCCACAACAAAAAAAAAGTTTTTTAAAGTTGAAATTGCAGCATTGCCAGTTTTGTTCGAAATCGACAAGCAGATGTTGGCTATATTAGCCGACGATTACCAGAAAATTAATTGAAAGTATCTAAAATCTATTCAAGTTTTTTATCAAGGATAATCAGGTATCTCATCAATAATTATTAATGCCCATGTGCGATTTGTGTACAACTCACAAAAACTCACGTTGCGAAACAATTATACATTTTTTAAAAAACAAAACATATTCATGTATATTCATTACTAAAGCTCGGATAAAAAGGCATGAAAAATATAAAAAGCGCTTAAAAAGCATAAGGTTTTTACATAAAAAAGCATTAAAAATTCATTAAAATGTTCACGAAAGCTTTAAGAAGGCATAAAAAGTTTAAATAGTTCAAGCAATTTAAATTTTCAAAAAATGGTAATTTCTGCTGACCATTCTGAAGACCATAATGCCATGAAATAATACTAGCACACACGTACAATACTCAATTCCTTTCATTTTTAGTGTTTATTTAATGAAAATTAATGAAATAAATCTATGAAAAAATAAGTATTGTTTAGCGGTTAGCGAATAAACTTTCTAACAACGTACGAGTACGAGGTTGAACACGTTTATGTGGAAGATTTTTAACAAAAACTGATTTGGCGCTGATGAAAATTATATTTAAAGAATATCAATTTTTGGTTTTATCACACGGGTAAGTCTAACCTATTTTTTAATCACTGGAACTAGTAAATATGGGTATTATTGTCTAATAAATGTGAAAGTCTTTCTTATTCGTTTAGTTGTTACCGAATGGTCCATCTAACCTCTCAGTTAATGATAGATGGACCACTCAGATGGAGGAGAGTTGTACTAATATCTCTCTGTTTTAGTACAACGCCCAATAAGTATTTACGTAAAAGACATGTACCTGACAGAGGTTCTGGGACCACCCGAGCTTTAAATGATGCCGTAAATATAGTCAGATATGGCGAAATGGGCGTTAACGAAGTCGCTAGAGCATTTGGAATACCCGAAACTACATATGAAAGATGATTAAAATAGAATATCCTCGAAAAAGGCAATCGACTGGGACCTGACGCCTCATTGGGCTCAAGTACTGAAAAAAAAATTAGTAAACCATATCAAAAAATATCAGGAAATGTTACCTCACCAGAATTTATAAGAGGAAAAAAAGAAAAACAATGCAAGAAAAAAAGTTGGTCCAAATTAAAGCGGTAAATAAAAAATAAGTAAGAAAAAATCAATCAAATGAATCCTCGATCAAATGAATCTTCGGATGAGGAAGCTGACGATGTCACAATAAATGATTCCTCTAGTGCAGATGAACATTTTAGCGACATAGAAAATGAGTGTATTGAATGCAAATGAAGATTATCGTCTAACAAAAAAGGAAGACGAGTGATAACGCAATATATTGTTTGTAATCGTTGATTGCACGAGAATTGCACAAGATTTGTTAACCTTTGTCAGAAGTGTGGGCTAAACGTAGCTTGTAAGAAAAAAAGAAATTTAGCGGGGTCCATCTCTTCTACGCACTGAGGTCCACCTCACCACCCCATGATACAAAATTGAAGTTAGTGTTAATAAAAGCCAAGTAATGTTCTAACTCATCTTCCTTAAGAACTGTTTGATATACTTTTATTGATCTGCTAGCATCCTCTGGAAGCTCAAAAATAAAACTTTTAAAATTTGGATATTTGTCTGCGTAGTATAAGGCAGCATCTAGCCAAGTTCCATACCGAGTTATCACCGGTTCGGTTGGCAAGGGGTTGTTAAGTAGTCTTTCTTTGAATAATTGTACCCTCAGAGGGGCTTTAATAAAAATATCTTTGCCATTTTTCATTAAATTGTTCACTAAAGGAAATTGCGACCTTATAGTTTCGGCAACACGATTAAGGCCATGTGCTAAGCAAGTACAATGTATTAACGCACGCAATGGCTAGGGGAGTCCCCAAATTTTGTAGATCCTTGGCGATCGGTGTGCGCGTGGCGCCGCCGCGCCGAATGCAATTCAAACGTGCCGATAAAGAAATAACAAACGAGGCTGGAAAACGGAATTGGGTTGTAATTCATTCTGAATTTGCCTTCATTGAATGTAAAAAATAACAAATATGAGGGAAAAAATGTACAAAGTCACATATAGGACTAAAAGTGCAAAACACATATGTGACAAATGTGTCACCAATGTTCCAAATATGCATAATACTGGCATTAAGAGAAATATTTGCATAAAAATCGCAAGTACTCAAAAAGGCTTATAAAAAAATTAATTACGCTCGTCCATTTGTTGTAATTCATGTATCATGTTTATCAAAATAACTCTGCCATCCAAAATCACTTATGGCATAATAATTGTTAGGAATCCGCGCCCTAGTCATTAGCAATAGACCAACAATGTTTAACTTTATCATTTTTTATATGAGACTTTCCTACCCATTTTCTGTATAAAACTTTATTTCCTGTATCTAATATTACATTTGTTTCTTATTTCGTCAGTATTTTTTTCATGTTTTCATCAGAATTAATTATAACTGAATACAAATGCAAATTGATATCTAAATTATTTTTAAACAAAATACCATCGGCGGACACTTTGAGCAGAAGTACATCTCTGCTCAAAATATCCGCTACTTCTATGTTCTTGCCAGGTACATAGATTAATTTAAAATCATACCTTAGTAGCCTTATCAGTAGTCTCTGCAGACGGGTTGATAAATCTTCTATAAGCTATTTTAACTAATCCTACCAAAGGCCGATGATCAGTTTAAACCTGGTGAAAATATTGAGCATAGTTACAAGTAATAATTAAATCACTCACATCCACAAAATATAGCTAATAATTCTTTTACTATTTAACTATAACTCTATTAACACTTGTTTAGTAAAACAGGGGCAAATTTACCTGGATGTTGGTCTTGTAGCAATACTCTCCATTCCGTATTGGCTCGAGTCTCTCAAAGGAACAATATCCTTACACGGATCAAAGTAAGAAAATACAGGGGGTATTGTTACAAGATCTTTAAGACTATTAAAGCATAACTTTTGTTCCATCTCCAAACACGCTGTATATGATGGAAGCCATATTTGATGTATCCAAAATTCGCTCCAACAGGGTATCCGAAAAGTCTTAGTATGAGCAAATTTATTTGCTATTAGTAAACATAGAGACATTAAATTTTAGGCGGACCTTATTGGTTTATCAATCTACTTTTTTATGTAATTTAACTTTTTTAACCCCCTTGAGGGGGCAAGCAAACCCAAGGTGATACTAGGGAGCTGAGGTCAAAAATTTTAAATGCAACCCTATGCCGTGTGGTATATACTTTTAAAGGTCTTCAAAAAAGAAACATGTTGGGGACACCCAACTTTATTTAATTTCTATAATTCTATTTTTTATTTCTACATAAATATTAACCAAGCACGTATAAAATCCCCTTCAAATAAAACAATCTTAAACTTGTCTACCTTGCTAATTTAACCGCCTAAAAATACGCAGTTATCGGCGAAACATAAAGACCCTTTCAGTAAAAATATCTAAATAAAATCTTTCTTTAATTTTGTCTTTCTAGAACCGGCCCCTTTGTTCGTCGAATATCAAAGGCTTATTTTCCTTTGAAATTCTCTTATCTTTTAGTTTTATTACTTTTTCGTTCTAAAAATATACTTCTAGCATATGCATAAAAAACTAGCAAGTATGGCTGCCAACTTAAAACTCCCTGCCTCTTCACTGCGTTGTACCGAAGTATAAGAACAACCCCTTCGCGAATCAAAAGGTATCAGCTTGGATATCATTAGTAAGCCCCATAGCCACGCAACCTGTAATTGGCCAGGGATGGCCAAACCCTTCTCTGAAGGGATCGTACTTTTCATTCTAAATCGGCCGCGTCGGAGAGACGAGTCAGTTCTTCAGTCAACTCAAACTAAACCGGTTGTGCCGCAGGCACAGAAATAAAAGTCGGTCAGAAGTATGACCAAGTATCGCACAGTTAGGTGCAAAGTGTAGTGAGTTCGGGAAAAGATAGTCCGCTCTCATTTTCTGGGTTATCATACCCGCAGTTTCTAAGGCAAAAAGCCTATTTTCTGGGTTATTATACCCGCTGTTTCTTAAGGCAATAAGCCTATATTCCAGGGACAAAGTCCCTTCTTATTCGGGTTTTCAGAACCTTTTCTATTCGGGTAATTAAACCCTCCTTTTCACAGGCAGCGTCCTGGCTCTCTTTCGAGCCAAGCTCAAAGAACTTTCGGCCTAAGAGCCAACTACCGATTTTACCTCAAAAAGTAAGATCTCGTAATGTTATGAAGACATGAAATTTTGCACAATTGTCAAAGTTAATAGTTGTGTTATGTAAATAACTGTAAATATACAAAGTGTTTAGTGAAACTAACGTCTTTCAATGTCTACAAGTCGCAACTGCAGGAGATTGCGCAAATGAGATGATGCTAAACCAGCGATCTATGGAAATAGTATACAGTAAGGTGGAGGTAGGGTTAAAATAGAGCCTTATCCATCCATTTTTGGTCCTTCGAGCCGGATTATTCATCCAATTTTGGTTATTTCAAGCCAGAAAAGCCATTCATTTTAAGAAAAATACATAAACTTCACTTAAAGAAGAAGTAGAGACTTTCAAGTAAGTACAAAAGTAAAAACATTTCATTTAAACAAGTTCGTGACATCAAATTTCACAAAAACAATAAAGTAAAAAACTTTCTAATCATTCTGTCAGAGTGACAGCTTCCATCAGAACATCATATGTCAAAGTGACAGCATCTGTCAGAGTGACAATCAAATAAAAACAATAACTTCTCTTAACAAGCAAATTTAGTTTGCCGTCGGAAGGTTTCAGTGTCGTTTAAATTTCAATTTCGGTTTAAAACCAGTGTTTTTCAAATCGTTAAATATAAAGCAAGTGTCTTTTCGGTTTTTTAGTAAATATTGTTTGTTTACAAATATATTTTAAGTGCGTTTATTTAAATTTGAATAATTTAAATTGGTAAAAAAGTCAAGCAAAAAATGAATAAATTTTAAAAAACAGTAATCTCTTAATTTTATGCCATTTTTCTAATAAACATAAATATTTCAAACTGGTTCATTTTTTGTTGGATCGTTACCTTGCGTACACAGTGTACCAAAAATTTGAATTGCTGATTTTTTCAAAATAACTGTTTAATATTCATAAAATGTTGTAGTCTAGTGTATTTCAACATATTTATTTCGTCTTTGGATAATTTTTGTGGAACAATTTAAATTGTTTTTGCAAGGTGAATCTAGGGATTCATATTTTCATTCATACAGTGTTCTGCAAAAGTATTCAAAAATTATATATTTGATTTTTTAAAAGGTATTTCAATTTCATGAAGCATACTTGGGCATTAGATGCCAGGTAAGTTGTTTGGCGGATTGTTAACTTGACATTTACGATATTTTTCTTTGTAAAACATATAAGATTGTTGTTTTTTTGTATTGAAAATATAACATTTGATTGATTTATCTGGGTAATAGTGTGTACAAATGGTAGGTACCATTTGTTGTTATTTCTGATTTCTATTTATAAAAATATACATAGGGGTTTACTCTGACATTTAGGTACCTACCTACCTGTGTCTTAAACAATTTTTTATTATACAGGTTGTCCCAAAAATAAAAATACTTACAAATTTTAATATTTATGTTTAAAATAAATATTTTTTTGTCTTCTATTCAAAAACTATAATACCGGGTGTGATCAAAAAATAATAATATTTTTTAAAAAAATTCTTTTTAAAATAATTTAAAATATTTTTATTGTTCAAAATGGATTTAGACACTTTAAAAAATTCTCGCAAAGTTGCAAAAGCTCAAATTACTCGTGTCAAGAACTGGGTCGAATTAAATAAAGACAACGAAATCGATTTCAAACAATTTCACTATCGAGAAGAACTCTTAAGAAAAGCTTTCGAAAAATACTCTGAAGCTCAAGAGGGCATAGAACATTTAGACCCAAGTGACACCGATGATAGAGACGATGTGGAAGATAAATATTGTCTGACTCTATCAACAATCGACAACTATGTACAAAAATATTCTAATACAGCCAGTGCGCAGAGTAGGCCGCCTAGCCCAGTTCAGGTGCCAAGTATACCTAATGTCAAACTGCCAGATTTGAAAATATCGCCTTTTGATGGGGAAATCTCCGAATTTAAGTCATTTATGGAATTATTTTCAGCATTAGTTATTAATCATTCAGGATTAACGGACATTCAGAGATTTGCTTATTTGAAATCTGCACTCAGGGGCGAAGCGCTTAAATTAATTGATTCATTGGAATTAATAGGAGACA
Organism: Philopedon plagiatum; assembly: GCA_963971165.1. Classification (NCBI taxonomy): domain Eukaryota; kingdom Metazoa; phylum Arthropoda; class Insecta; order Coleoptera; family Curculionidae; genus Philopedon; species Philopedon plagiatum. The sequence goes on from OZ020191.1 coordinate 95,261,009, forward strand.
ATTTTCAAGTTGCTATTAACATTTTAAAGAAAAGGTATGAAAATTTAACTTGTGTAATTAATAGTTATTTGAATAATATTTTAGATATACCGCCTATTGCTAAATGTACGTCTGCAACATTACGAGATTTTATTGCGAATTTAAGAAAAAATATTGAAGCCCTCAAAAAATTCAAACTTGATGACAAAGACCTCTTTGAATATCTGTTGGTTTTCATGTTCGAGAAGAAATTAGATTTTGGCACAAGAAGAGCTTTCGAATTAGATCGTGACCTTGACGATTTACCCGCGTTGGAAGATTTTTTCGAATTTATTATTATAGTTTATGAAAATTTGATGAGTAGCGACTCACGACCTTCACGACAAAGCGATAAGATTTCTCTGCATACGGGTCTTCAACCCAACGAACAAGTTGAAAATGAAATAATTTCTTTACATACGGGTCTTCAACCCAATAATAAACTAGTGCAAGTTAAAAATTGCGTATTTTGTAGCGTTACAGGACATAGGATTTATTCGTGTTTAAAGTTCTCACGACTTTCCAATATCAAAAAGAATAAATTTATAAAAGTAAAACATTTGTGTTACAATTGTTTAGGTCGTCATAAAATTCAGGACTGTGAGTCCATACAAAAATGTAAAATTTGTTATGAAGAACATCACACTCTTTTACATCAAAATGTAAAATTTAAGAATAATGTACAGGGTGTGCAAAATTCTCAAAACACAGAATTTCAAAACAATGATTCTCAAATTCAAAATAATTCACCGTACATTTTATTAAACAATCGAAATTCTTTAAGAAACATCAATAACTCCCAAAACTCACAAAATTTCGTACCAAGAGATCAAAATAGTGGTTGTCAAAAATCTCAGTCTGCTAATCGGCAAGCAGCACCGAATGCAAATAAGTCCATCTCACTCTCAGCGCTCTCGACTAAAGAATCGCACGTGCTCCTAGCAATAGCACAAGTTACTTTGTATTCAAAGCAAGGTAACCCCGTTAACGCAAAAGTTCTTTTGGATAGTGGAAGCCAAAGTTCTTTCATGGTACAAAATTTAGTAGATAAACTTCAGTGTTCCCCTTACCGAAAAGATTTAAATATTTCAGGCGTTTCTCAAAACAGTATCTTGTCAAATAAAATGGCAGATGTGTGCATTCATTCCAAAAAAGATAATAGTAAAAGATTTCTGGTTTCTTGCGTGCTGTTAGACAATATAACCTATAAACTTCCGCAGGCACCAATTCAAGCAAATAAATTGCAAATTCCAGAAGAAATCGCTGCAGACCTTGCTGATCCTAGCTTTTCTATTCCGTCAGATATTGACATGCTTCTCGGTGCAGATTTTTTCTATTCTGTTATGACTACAGGTGTCCATAGTTTGGGAAATGGATTTCCCACCTTACTCAATACCCATTTAGGCTGGATAATATCTGGCAACGCCCCTTCACGATGCATACTTTCTGAAAACTCTAAAGTTATTCAGCTTCGTACTCTAAACAGACGTCCAAAAAACGGACAAAATATTCAGTGGCGTGACAGGCCATTTAATTCTCCTTACCCTACGACGACCTCGAATAGAAACCAACATCACTAAAGAATAATTAATTTTTTCCCCAATTCTCCAAAGATCATTCTGTATGGTGTATGCGTGTAGTGACGAGTGCAGTAAAAACTCTTCTCGCACTGTCCGGGTCTTCAGAACCCTCCGTGTTCGGGTCGTCAGAACCCTCCGTGTTCGGGTCTTCAGAACCCTCCGTGTTCGGGTCGTCAGAACCCTCCGTGTTCGGGTCTTCAGAACCCTCCGTGTTCAGGTCTTAGAACCTTCCTTGTTCGGGCCTTCAGAACCCTCCGTGTTCAGGTCTTAAAACCTTCCTTGTTCGGGTCTTCAGAACCCTCCGTGTTCAGGTCTTAGAACCTTCCTTGTTCGGGTCTTCAAAACCCTCCGTGTTCAGGTCTTAGAACCTTCCTTCTTCAGGTCTTCAGAACCCTCCGTGTTCAGGTCTTAGAACCTTCCTTGTTCGGGTCTTCAGAACCCTCCGTGTTCAGGTCTTAGAACCTTCCTTGTTCGGGTCTTCAAAACCCTCCGTGTTCAGGTCTTAGAACCTTCCTTGTTCGGGTCTTCAAAACCCTCCGTGTTCAGGTCTTAGAACCCTCCTTATTCGGGTCATCAGAACCCTCCTTACTCGGGTCATAAGAACCCTCCTTATTCGGGTCATCAGAACCCTCCTTATTCGGGTCTTCAAAACCCTCCGTGTTCAGGTCTTAGAACCCTCCTTATTCGGGTCATCAGAACCCTCCTTATTCGGGTCATCAGAACCCTCCTTACTCGGGTCATCAGAACCCTCCTTATTCGGGTCATCAGAACCCTCCTTAGTCGGGTCATCAGAACCCTCCTTCTCAGTCGGTTCATCAGTGACCATACTAGCTGATGGGCAATTTTCTCATAATACAGAATGGTTCAAATTCGAAAGTTGAATCTACAACTCAAATGGAGACCAATACCACCGAGAATTAAATTGAACTTCTTATGCGTGAGTGAGTAAGCTCACCCTTTTACAACTTTTTCCTTGATTTTGAAGCCTTCAACAGGGGGGAGTATGTTGGGGACACCCAACGTTATTTAATTTCTATAATTCTATTTTTTATTTCTACATAAATATTAACCAAGCACGTATAAAATCCCCTTCAAATAAAACAATCTTAAACTTGTCTATCTTGCTAATTTAACCGCCTAAAAATACGCAGTTATCGGTGAAACATAAAGACCCTTTCAGTAAAAATATCTAAATAAAATCTTGCTTTAATTTTGCCTTTCTAGAACCTTCCCCTTTGTTCGTCGAATATCAAAGGCTTATTTTCCTTTGAAATTCTCTTATCTTTTAGTTTTATTACTTTTTCGTTCTAAAAATATACTTCTAGCATATGCATAAAAACTAGCAAATGGCTACCAACTTAAAACTCCCTGCCTCTTCACTGCGTTGTACCGAAGTATAAGAACAACCCCTTCGCGAATCAAAAGGTATCAGCTTGGATATCATTAGTAAGCCCCATAGCCACGCAACCTGTAATTGGCCAAGGCTGGCCAAACCCTTCTCTGAAGGGATCGTACTTTTCATTCTAAATCGGCCGCGTCGGAGAGACGAGTCAGTTCTTCAGTCAACTCAAACTAAACCGGTTGTGCCGCAGGCACAGAAATAAAAGTCGGTCAGAAGTATGACCAAGTATCGCACAGTTAGGTGCAAAGTGTAGTGAGTTCGGGAAAAGATAGTCCGCTCTCATTTTCTGGGTTATTATACCCGCAGTTTCTAAGGCAAAAGCCTATTTTCTGGGTTATTATACCCGCTGTTTTTTAAGGCAATAAGCCTATATTCCAGGGACAAAGTCCCTTCTTATTTGGGTTTTCAGAACCTTTTCTATTCGGGTAATTAAACCCTCGGTTTTACAGGCAGCGTCCTGACTCTCTTTCGAGCCAAGCTCAAAGAACTTTCGGCCTAAGAGCCAACTACCGATTTTACCTCAAAAAGTAAGATCTCGTAATGTTATGAAGACATGAGATTTTGCACAATTGTCAAAGTTAATAGTTGTGTTATGTAAATATGTAAATAACTGTAAATATACAAAGTGTTTAGTGAAACTAACGTCTTTCAATGTCTACAAGTCGCAACTGCAGGAGATTGCGCAAATGAGATGATGCTAAACCAGCGATCTATGGAAATAGTATACAGTAAGGTGGAGGTAGGGTTAAAATAGAGCCTTATCCATCCAAAACATTTTACCGCAAACCCGACGTCCGTATCTTAATTCGTTTTTAAATGGCAGACCTTTCAAGAAATAAAAAAATTCAAATACCTTTATTTCTCCTATTACTTTAAGAGTTGTTCAAATGACCACTATGAATTTGTTGACAGTAATGGCAGTAATAAAGTTTATTTTGGAACCCACTTCTCACATTTTCGAGAACGGCAGGTGTGACTTCTTGGCAGAGTTCCAAACTTGACTTTATTACTGCCAAGAAGTTCATAATGGTCATTTTAAGTCACGAATTAAGTACGGACCTGTGGTTTGGGATAAAATTTACTTTTTTGAAGACCTTTAAAATAACGTACCAAGCCGCATAGGGTTTAAAATTTTTTACCTCAGCTCCTTAGCGTCACCCCTCAAGGGGGTTGAAAAAATTTAACTACATAAAAAATAGACTTATTAACCAATAAGATACACCTAAAATTTGATGTCTCTATAGAGCATAATTGCATAATAGCAAAGATATTGTCCCATACAAGGACTTTTCGAACACCCTGTACATTCCAGAGCTTATAAGCCGCTCTTTTAAATTTAACCAACAAGATTCTAAAAAATCTGTGTTATTAATTAAGAAACATAGTTGTAATAATTATAAACAGTCATTCCAGGGGCACAATATAGGACACCAAGTAATCTGGTTTCAAACTTTACAGCACATTTTCTGGATACAAAGAAGCCTATAAAATATCTTATTTTAGATTTCATTAAAACCAGATACAATTTAGCAATATCCTCTTGCTCATAACTTTTCGCTTAATTGATAAATTAAATTATGTGGGTATAAGGGAAGGTCCCTTGACAGACTTTGATCCTATTCGGTCAGTCGTAAACAATATGATTGTAACAATTTCAAATATTAATAGTGGTAAGTGAAATCCAATAAACTTTAGTGAACAAGAAATAACCTTGGGGACTTATGGGACTCCGTACTGGGTTCTGTATAATTTGTATTTTAGGTAAACCAATTAAGTACAGTTTCACCAAATACTAATTTTTGCCGAAGTTTTAGTGCTTGGTTTAGAAATTCGCTGTATATGGAACGAATGCTAAAAAAACACACTTATGCAATTCCACTACTGACAACAGAACAGAAGTCAAATTAAACGACAATCTTTTATGTAATTCTTTGGTGCTGAATAACCTTTATTTCTCACTTTATGCAAGTCTAATTTCTGCGATTTTTGGGAACGTGTTCTACCAAGTATTATTTACCACTAAGGTATTCCAAGTTTTGCAAAGAAGCCTGTACGCGGCTGGTACAAAAGAGGTTAATAAAATCAAATATCTGTTAAGAAAATAGAGGAGTAAGTCCCGTGTAGGTCTGTTAACTAATGATTTAATTACACTCCAAGAAGAACAATTTTATTTTCTTAAATATTTTTTGGTAAAAATAGTGTAAGGTCTTTATTATGTTGTAATTTTGATTTGTCTAACAACCAAAAAGGATTTCTAGTTTAATGTTTTTTATTGCTGCCAATAAAAGTGTTTATTGAGTTTAGTTTATCTTAATACATTTATTTATAACGTAAGATAAAAAGATGTCCTCAAAGTATGCCGTGGAATCAACCACACATGCCTTGAATTATTATTCTGGAAAAGTAACATAGGTAAAAGGTGTAGGTGAATAAAAAATAGAAATATAAAGTTCTAGAGTTTTTATTTTTAAGCAAATTAAATAATCACGCCAGAACAAAAAGTTTTTATGATCGAAAGTTACTTCAGAAATGGTAGAAGATAGTCATAATTTTGACCAGTTTCGCCTAGTTTTGATTAGATCTATGGTGTCGTTTAGATAAACAGGAAGTGTGAATAAAAAAAGGCAGTGGGAGACCCAAAGTTTGCACTACACAAAAAGTAGATGAATTGAGGCAAATTGTTAATGAACACCCACAAACCCCTATTCGGCGTTTAAGTTAGCAAGTAAATGTAACCTACGGAACCTGCAATAGGTACAATCCTGAAATGTGACCTGCATATGCACGCTTATCGTCTAAGCTCATTTCAAGAATTTTTACCAATTGACAAGCCGCAGCGAATGCAATTTTTAGAGTGGTTTATGGGCAATTTGCTTATTAAAGAAAACGTATTTGAAAAAATCTTTTTTACTGACAAGGCATAGTTTAACCTGTCTGGTTATGTAAATTCTCAACAAATGAGAATGTGGAGTTCTGAAAACCACATTTCATTATAGAGATGCCTCTGCATTCACAGAAAGTTGGCGTGTGGGCGGCAATAACGAAAAGAAGGTTAATTGGACCGATTTTTTTGAAGGGACTCTCAATTCGGCGCGATACGACAAAGTTACTTCCAGTAGGACGGCGCACCAATTCACGTAACTACTGATAATTTAATTGTTTTGGAAGAATTTTTCGAAAACCGAATCATTAGTCATATTATTCCAGTTAGGTGGCCACCAAGGTCCTGCGATCTCACGCCGTGCGACTTTTTTTTATGGCCACACATTAAAAACATTAAGGCTTCCTCCATACCATCCTGACTTGAACCCAATCGAACTAGTGTCGGCGTCCTTTAAACAATATGTTGCTGAGAAAAATGTTGCTTTTTCATGTCTGTGAAGTTGGCCCCCCAAATGTAAAATTTATTAAAAATTAATGGAGTTCTGAGTTTCCTATGAAGAGTTCTAGAGTTCTTTTCACTTTTTATTAAGAGTTCCGTTAAAATAAAAGTAAAAACACTGTTTTCAGAATAGGGTGCTAACTTCACGTAGCCCTCCATTGTTGCAAAAACAAAAGTTTGGCCACAGTGCTTAATAGTTCTAAATGAGTTCTACAGTTCTTTGTGATTTTCGAGGCCAGACCTCTTACCCAAAAAATTCTACCTAATACATATTTTGTGCTTTTTGGGAAGGAAAAAATTCAGCAACAAAATGTCATTATCTTTATTCAGAACTGTAGAACTATTGCAGAACTAACGGGAACTCATGAGTTTTAAACCAGAACTCTCGTTAAGAAATATTTCATTTCAACTCCACACGCTTTTAACTATCAAAAATTTAAGTTGTAAACAAAAAAAATACAATTCTAATTCTACAAAACTGTAGAACTATTGCAGCACTAACGGGAACTCATGCGTTTTAAACCAGAACTCTTCTTAAAAAAATTTCATGGGGGCCAACTTCACACTTTTTTAACTGTCAATAATTTAAGTTGTAAACAAAAAAATACCATTCTAATTCTACAGAACTGTAGAACTATTGCAGCACTAACGGGAACTCATGAAATATAAACCAGAACTCTTCTTAAAAAAATTTTCATGGAGGGCCAACTTCACACTTTTTTAACTGTCAATAATTTAAATTGTAAACAAAAAATACCATTCTAATTCTACAGAACTGTAGAACTATTGCAGCACTAACTGGGACTCAAACGTGTGAAGTTGGCCCCCCTGAAAATTTTTTTAAGAAGAGTTCTGGTTTAAAACTCATGAGTTCCCGTTATGTTAGTGCTGCAATAGTTCTACAGATGTGTAGAATTAGAATGGTATTTTTTTGTTTACAACTTAAATTATTGACAGTTAAAAAAGTGTGAAGGCCCACCCTGAAATTTTTTTTAAGAAGAGTTCTGGTTTAAAACTCATGAGTTCCCGTTAGTGCTGCAATAGTTCTACAGTTCTGTCGAATTAGAATGGTATTTTTGTGTTTACAACTTAAATTATTGACAGTTAAAAAAGTGTGAAGTTGGCCCCCATGAAAATTTTTTAAGAAGAGTTCTGGTTTAAAACTCATGAGTTCCCGTTAGTTCTACAATAGTTCTATAGTTCTGCATAAATATAATGACATTTTGTTGTTGACTTTTTTCCTTCCCAAAAAGCACAAAACATGTATTAGAATTTTTTGGGGAAGAGTTCTGGCCTCGAAAATCACAAAGAACTGTAGATCTCCTTTAGAACTATTAAGCACTGTGGCCAAACTTTTGTTTTTGCAACAATGGGGGGCTGCGTGAAGTTAGCACCCCATTTTGAAAACAGTGTTTGTACTTTTATTTTAACGGAACTATTAATAAAAAGTGAAAAGAACTCTAGAACTCTTCATAGGAAACTCAGAACTCCATTAATTTTTAATAAATTTTACATTTGGGGGCCAACTTCACAGACATTGATTTTCACTTTAAAACTGTAGACAGACTCTGCGATGCATTTTTCTCGTCATTTTCCACAAAAGAATGGAAAAAGTGATGTGAACATGCAAAAGATTCTGAGAAATACTACATGGGAAGGGAATCAGCATTAGGCTTAGTTGTCGATCAAATGATAATCAATTTAGACGACGACAGCTATTCCAAATATTCTAGCACTATAATAGTTCAGATTCGGAGAGTGACGTTTCAGGATTTGAATTACTTTAAAAAAAAATAGTTTATTGTAAATTCTAGTTTAGTAATAAGTTTTAAACGTTAAGGTATATTTCCGATAATTAGTTTACTTATAAATTTATGTAATAAAATACTTAAATTGCTACTGATGTGCTTAGCTACCTATAATTAAACTCCACACAACATCCAGGTAAATTCAAAATGATTATTATTTGTTGTTGCCTAACTACCTAACTTAATATCAGGTAAAAATTAAAAAAGTAAAAAATGTCGGTTTTCAAAACCCCTTCAGAAAATTTGGAAGACTTACGGGCTAGAATTACAAATAAATTTCAGGAGATTAACAAGTCCCTCCAAGTGCTCACCAGTGGTTTTGATGCTGTAAAAAGAAGAATGAGAAAATGCTTGGAAGTAGAAGGTGGACACGTCTCTCATTTAGTTTAAATTTATAATTTTTAGGTTCTTTGTTGTATATGTTTCTTTTTCAATTCTGTATTATGCAACGACAATGACAAGAATGTAATTTTCTGAAAAATAACAACTTCAGAACTTGACAGTCTGATTTTTCATTTACCTATACCTTTTACCTATGTTACCTTTTAAAAGTAATAATTCAAGACCTCCGTGATTTATCTCACGGAATAATATGAGGACTTTTTTTGATCTTATGTTATCATATTTATATATTCTTAGCCAAATATCTTAAACAAAATACAATAAATAAAAAAAGATGAAATAATCACTTAACAAACTATTTGTTCTAGAATTTAACTGCGTAAATTGAAAACTAATCTAAACAAAAATTTTAGTTTTTTGACACAAAAATATATCATTATTTTCTTTTTAAATAAAATCAAAAAGAAAGTCGTGGTGTTTAATTGAATGTTTCTAAAGACAATAGACAAAGAAATATACAAATTTATCAAAGAAACTAAATTTTTTATTTTTGCTTTAAAAGTTTTTATTAGCAAATCTACTGGCATTTAGAAAGTATAGTGGCCTTTATCGCTATATTGGTTTTTTATTCCAATGATGTAAATCCACCAAAAAGAAATGTAGGTTTCTGGAGAAGGATAGAAATAACTGGATGTGAAACTTGTTTTTCTGCTCGTTGCTTGTTATTGTTCATACATATTATGGTATCATTTCAGTATTTTAAAATGGTTTAGTGAATATTATAAGCTACATATCTCTAATGAACCAAAATTTTCTAAAAGTAGGTAAAATAGTCTGCAGTAGAGTAGTAGTTACAAGTCTTGTAATCCCTTTAAATTTATATTTGTGATGTATTTTTAATTCATTGACATGAAGTCGAATCTGTTAAATTTTATTTATTTAGAATTGTGCAGTTAAACACGTTTTTTTTTGCAAAAAAGAATTCACATTGGCAAAGAAGGTCACACGGTATTCACTGACACGCATAACCTTCCCAAATGTCAAATATTAGCTGATAACTTAACCCTTAACTACTGACGTACAAGCTCTGGGACGTAGTCACTGAAAAGTCGTCTGTGAGATGACGCCATAAATTGGGAATGTTTTTTTAGCAAAATACTTTAATTTAAAAAAAAATGTTATATTTTTATCCATTTTAGATCTTGAGATTGTAAAAATCCTCTGAACGAAATAAAACTTAAAAAACTCATTGCTTCGGAAATTACATTTTTATTAGGTAAATAACTAAAAAAGAAGAAAAATCAAATTATGTAACTTAGCGAAACTAAAACACAACTAATAGTAATATCGATATTAATCATCCTTTAAATGGCTATAAAGGCTCTACTAAAACGAATGAACTGCAAAAAAATAAATAAAATTATAAATAAAGAAGCTATTAAAATAGCGAAAAGTTCAAGTTTAGGTCTTCGCACACTGGAGACAAATTGGCTTATTGCATGAATGACAAAGATATTTCGTCATTCTTTGTCTGCTAGGACAAATGGAGCATATTTTTCGCTTTTCCAGAATCTGTTCAGGAGCAGGATTCAAAATAGGTTCCTCTTCAATGCCAAGAACACGAAGAATTTTAATTCCCTAGGAATGCGTGGATTGGCCCCTCTTCTTCTCATATGTGGTTCAACTAAATCTCTTGCCAGTTGTTTCAAAAAAACACACTTGTCCGTAATTTTGGGGTTGTCTCTATAGGATTAATGAATTATGTAGAAGTTACAACAGCTTATGTCCAAAATTCTAAAAAAATCGACATTGACCATCGTTGCGTGCGACGTCGTGAGCTACTTTTTGGGCATTTTTAATCTAGTGAATCTACACCACCTTTCGTTATAGGTATTGTAAAATGAAATAGTGGTGGGCTTTCCTGTTTCCGGATCATCCTCTCTATTATGGTGCATTGAAGATAGAGGAATCGTGGCCTTTCCTTTCTTTACGGCATATGATAATAACGTGAGATCTTCAGTAAAACCATAAAGAGGATCTCCAACATCTCTTCTTCTATTAGGCAGAAAACTGACAGGAATTTCTCATTTATTCTTCTTCAACTTTCCTACGTAAGTTAAACCGATCTGCCTCAGAGTTCGAACTAACTCAACTGAAGAAAACCAGTTATCTGCGGTGATGTTTCGGTTCGTTTGAAATATTGGTCTGGTCAGCCTTATGACTGATTAGGAAGACTTTGAAAGTTTGTTTCCTCTTCTGACAGTCCTTGTCCATCGGAATCTTTCCCAGAATATATGTAACTATTGAATAAATAGCCACTCCTAGCATCTGTGACACACATTACTTTCAAATCATATTTATCGGGTTTGTTAGGCATATACATCCTAAATTTACACCTCCCTCTAAAACTAACTAACATCTCATCGATACAAGCTTTCTGATCAATAGAATAAGAAATTTGACAGTTTGCTATAAAATATCCAAAGAGCTCTGACATCGGCGCGGTTGGATCACTTTTTCGACGTTCTAGCCTGTCTTCAGGATTATCGAAACGGAGGCACGCTAAAAGTACAGCAAATCTGTCTTTACTCATTCATTACACATCGAAATATGTCACTTCCCGTACCATCGGTTGCAAATAGAATACGGATACACTCGTGATTTGAGTTAAATACAGCACTATAAATTAGTAAACCTAAAAATGCCTTGAGTTCGGTACAATCAGTTTCGGCAATTTCACTTCTATCTTTGCGATTATATTTTTCGCGATGAGATCGTATTTTCACATTAGTCCACTGGACAATTAGTTCAATCATATTTTCATTTAAAAGTAAGTTCCATACATCTAAAGGGCGGACAAAGTTACCAAGTGCCCGAGATACCTGTTTTAAGCCAGGAAGTTGCAGACCTATGTTATGCTGCAATGTTCTTCCACGCGTAGGAATAACTTCATTTGTAGCCCATTTAAAACGACTTTTTCCGATATAGTTTTGATTATTTTGTTGTTCCCTTGACTTTAAATATAATCGTTTTCATCTACTTCTCACTCTGATTGTTCGGAATCTGTTTCGTGTTCACTTTCAATCGTGAAGTCAACATCCACTTCATTGTCTATGTCACTTACATCACTCTCACACTCATCGTGCCATTTTAACAGTGTTTCTTCATAATTTTTATCCATCGCATTAACTGACTTTGAAGTACCCGCCTTAGAACTCATTGCGACCGCCGAAAACAAAATACAGATGCACGCGCAGGTAGTTACATTCGTACTGACACGTAGTCTTGTAGCCTACTGGACGACGCTGAATTTTCTAGGTCGGATAATTTAGGTTACACTCGACCTAGGTTGCTCTTGCCTACTAGCGGATATAGACAGGTTGCGACAAGCATTCCCAACTCGTCGGGCGGCATCGGATGTTTTCGTCAAATTTAATTAATATGATATTACTGTATGTTCCCGGAGTAATTACTTTTGTAATAAATTATTATTGTTGAATGAATCAATATTTCAAAATTCAATGTAGTGGAGAGGAATTAAAAATATAAACACATCCAAGTCAGAAATGAATAAAAACGTCCACTTCTGTGGTCTTAAAAAATATTTTAATAATTTGGGATTATTTTTTTAGCTTAAAACATAAATGTTACATTTTTAGGGATAAAATGTGTAGTGTACTAATTAATATAGGTACCCAGTATTTTTTTTACAGAAACATATTTGTACAGGGTGTCCCATTTTCGGTACTTTTGCGGGGTATCTCCCTTATTTTTAAAGATAGAGGGTTGCGGTTTTCGCGACAGTGTGCTACTTTTTGATGAAACGAGAGATGGCATAAAAATATTTTTCATGGCCCCCTTCGTTTTTGACATACAGGACGAAATTGATTTTTTTCCATTTTCGGACCCAACCCAACCTCGCATTTCAGTTATCTTGAAACTGATAAAAAAAGGAAAAATGGATCCTATTAGAGTTTTCTACGTAGAATCGAGTGGCGTGGTTAGATTTTCATCAGATGTGATATTTTTCGAGATATTAACCAAATAAATGTTTTTTTAAATGGAACACCCTGTATATTTCTTAACCATTAAGTTTCCCCTTTCGAGAGCTTTTCAAAAATATACTACACTTTATAGATATTTTTTATTTTTAGCCCTTAAATCGAACTATTTAATTTTAAACTTTAATTTTGCGTAGTTGGCCGTGTTTAACAAGTGGTTTAACGTCAATTCAGGTATTTAGATTTAAAAAAGAAACTGGGTAAATCCTGTATTTTCATTAATTTATCAAAATTGGTATTATTTTTAACCTACAACACTACTTGTTATCTAGATATATAGAAAATCCTAACCAGAATTAAAACTGTTTAGTTTTTAATCACTTAAAGATTAAATTAGTTGTCTTGAATTATTAATAGCAAATAAAAGTCAAATTTAAAAACAAAACATACAAAACTCTAGGTAACGAAAAGAGCTAGAATGGATTAAATGGACTAACTCTTTTCGTTACCTAAAGTTTTGTATGTTTTGTTTTTAAATTTGACTTTTATTTGCTATTAATAATTCAAGACAACTAATTTAATCTTTAAGTGATTAAAAACTAAACAGTTTTAGTTCTGGTTAGAATTTTCTATATATCTAGATAACAAGTAGTGTTGTAGGTTAAAAATAATACCAATTTTAATAAATTAATGAAAATACAGGATTTAACCAGTTTCTTTTTTAAATCTAAATACCTGAATTGACGTTAAACCACTTGTTAAACACGGCCAACTACGCAAAATTAAAGTTTAAAATTAAATAGTTGGATTTAAGGGCTAAAAATAAAAAATAACTATAAAGTGTTATATATTTTTGAAAAGCTCTCGGAAGGGGAAACTTAATGGTTAAGAAATATACAGGGTGTTCCATTTAAAAAAACATTTATTTGGTTAATATCTCGAAAAATATCACATCTGATGAAAATCTAACCACGCCACGCGATTCTACGTAGAAAACTCTAATAGGATCCATTTTTACATTTTTTATAAGTTACAAGATAACTGAAATGCGAGGGGGTCCGAGAATGGAAAAAAATCAATTTCGTCCTGTATGTCAAAAACGAATTGGGTCATGAAAAATATTTTTATGCCATCTTTCGTTTCATCAAAAAGTAGCACACTGTCGCGAAAACCGCAACCCTCTATCTTTAAAAATAAGGGAGATACCCCGCAAAAGTGCCGAAAATGGGACACCCTGTACATTCAAACAAATAAAGGTAATAAACGGTTCTTCTCTTTGTTAAACAAATTACATAATTTATATAGTATTCAATGTTCTTTTTTGCAATTAAAGATAGAATAAGAGAGAACTTTTGGTATAAAACACAAATTTTAGTACGAAAAAGAATTTCTCTGTATACGTATGAAGTATAAATTAGATATTTAATTTTCTATTAATATTTTTCTGTATATCAGAATTTTTGTCAAATAAATGGTGGGGCTTAATACGAAATAATTACACATTATAGAGGTTCAAAATTTTTAATTGTAATAGTTAATAACAAATTAATTCCCCAGCCCTAAATCAATAAGGGCGCATAAGGCAATTTCTAGATGGCGTAAACCGTTCCCCTTAGAAAGATAGTTGCTGGAACGATGGCAAATATATTTAATAATGATTTTATTATCACTTATAATCTCCCTAGTGCTCGAATTATTTCCGGAAATTTTTCCGAAGGAACGCATTTTTTGAAAATTTTCCCGAGTCGCAGACGAGGGAAAATTTTCTAGAAAAATGCGTGACTGAGGAAGAATTTCCGGATATTAATTCAAGGACGCGGAGGATTCGGTAAGAAAATTTACACCTAAAATTTATTTGAAAAACTAATTAATTAATCAAAGGTTGTCATTATTCAAGCACTTTTCTTATCCATAATTATGGGAATATTTAAACTTTCAAAAAAAAGTTTCCTCACCGTTTAGTTAAACGAAATGCAAAAAATATAAGTGAAAATTATCCTTTTTATTTATTTTTACTACATTTCATTTACTAAGACAAAGGGAAAGCATAGTATAGTCTAGTTAGGCTAGTTATGCCAGATAAAACAATTTTTAAAATCTAGGTAGATAGTAGATACCACAGTCAAGTAGGCTTAGGCTTGTGATGTCAAAATCGTCTCTGCTATACGTCACGTCGAGAGTTATTTCTTAAACGTGCCTCTTTAGTTCACAATAATTAAACCATGGCAGTAAACAATCAAGAAACTAATTTTAAGCCCTACGGTGTTTGTAAATCTTGCTCTGAAATAGGGGACATTAATATGTCTCATAAAAATTTAAAGTATTTGCAATGTTTAATGGAAAGAACTGAATTAAACCCCCATCAAGAAACCCTTTTCTCAGCTATCCAGAAGATTTTGGAGGAAGATATCCCATAAGAAAAACCAGAATCCAGCAGAACAAAATTGCATCCAAATATTACATCTATTATATTAAACATAGACATCTGATAGAAGGAAAGGGAAGATAACCATTATCCTTGTTATTCTCCATTACGAAGAGAAGAGTTCCAACCAGAATTCCAAAAATATTTAGCCTTAATTAAAGAAATATTTGGTAAATAAACATTAGTATTTATTTAGTATTATAAAATGAATAAAAACATTAAATACCAAAATTTGATCCTGAATACTGATTTTCGGATCATATGATAGCTGTCAAGAAAAAATTTCCACTTATTAATTTTGTTCGCCTAGCTTCGCAGGAGGAGAAAAATTTCCGAAAAATTTGAAGGTTGTCATTGGTAACTGTCGAAATGAAAGTGTGAGATTGGCTTAGAATGACAGGTGTGAAATTTTGAGTTCAAAAATTTCCTCTTTCTTTGACAAATTGCGCCCGAGTGCTGTTTTCCAACTTATTTTTCCAATCAACGAATTCCTCAAATGAATTAAATTCAAATATTTCTGTTTTAATTTGAACATCATGTTCAGTTTCAAAATAAATAAGCAATTTGTATTTCGGAGCATCAAACGGCAAAGGACACATTTTTTTTTGAAGGTAACTTTTTAAAAGCCGTGTCTGTAGAAGTGGAATGTCTTTTTTTGTAGCAATTAAAATCTCGTAAAAGGTTGAAATTCTTTTTGCAAGGCTCACATCGGTACGTGAATTATTTTTTTAGGAGCAATTACATCGATTTTACCTATAAATAAAAATAAACAACAATAATATACTTTATAGGTTAGATTTAAAAAAAACTATATCTAATAAAATAATTCCTACCTGGGTGAAACTTATAAGCATGTTTTCTTAAATCATATAGCGTACTAAACTTTTTATCGCACTCGCTGCACTTTTCCATTATCGGGAATATCGGTCACAAAAATAATACACAACGGATTTCTCAAGCTCAAGCAAGTAAAAATTACCGCCAAAACAAACGTTCCTTCGTATCGCAGCGCCGCCTCGCGTTAGGATATTTCGTAGCGCAATCTTGCAAGTGGGAATGCTGGTCGCAAGCTGTCTGTATCCGCTAGTCTTTTGCCTAGGCAGCGTACTTGACTGACCTCTACTTGCGACTACACTGAGAGAAAATTATTAAACGTAATAAATAATGGCAGTGTTCTGATTTTAAAATTACGAGTAGTCTACTGGACGACACGTCATTAAGGGTTAAATGCTAATGCAAGCCTAATTAAATTTACTTTCCGACATACTCTTATAATGATTATGCTTCATCCTGTTTTGTATATCAATGGAAATACGGTAATTAACTGTTGTGGTTAAATAATTATAGTTCGTTAACTTTAATTAAAGTCGTCTGTTGCGACGTTGTGCGACCCTTCCAATCCAGGCAAATGCGCACATGCCGCCGAGCGCTGGCAGTGAATGCATCAATATACTACGGCCCAAACATCTCTTATTTTAAATAAAACTATTTTAACGTTGTTGAGAGCCATCTATATATTTAAAACGCAAAAATCATATTTTGTCTGCCTTATTTTGAAGCTTCTGCAAAACATAGTTTGATAATTCTTTTTTGAAAGAAACAACTCTTGTTTCCATTGAGCCATCACTAAAAAGTTTCGTTCAGATTCACTAAGAAGGTTTAAGATTTAGTACTGGTCTAAATTAAGATCTTATACTTGATCAGTTGTGTTTTGCCAGGGTTTTGTCCTGTCATTGTTGTTAATAAGTCGACATTGAAAGCTTAAGCATTATTGTGATATTTCAGTGGTTTGCTTGGTTTCTAAATGATTTTCATCTTGGAACGGATTGCTGTAATGAATTTAGTTCTATTATTGTCGAAAGTAGGTACTAAAATTGACATTTTCCTTACAAATTTGCGAAAAAGCTCAGAAGTAAATTCATAGTATAAAACTTAGTTGTCATATTCTTACACATGTAAGTTTAACCCTTTGGTTGTCATATGGGACTGGTCTAGCGTTGGAGAATCTGGCTGAATGTGTCTAAATAAGGCATAAAGTATCAAAAAAGTTCAATTAATTTTGACCTATATATAGTTCTTGACACTGTAGCAAATGACCTGTGATGTTGTTTTCAAAGAGATCCTGTAACTTACATAATATTATTTTATTATTTGCAATATCTGTATGATTCAAACCACTAATCTGATATAACAAATGTAGGTGCATATATTTCCGTCGAATTTCGACGGGTTCAAACTCGTTGGTTCAGATTCACTAAAAAGGTTTATGATTTAGTGCTAGTTTAAATTAAAGTCTACTAGGTGATCAGTTAGGTTTTTGACAAGGTTTTTGTCCTGTCACTGTTAATAAGTCGCCATTAAAAACTTATGTTAGATACTCTAATATTTCAGCGTTTTGCTTGATTTCCAAATGATTTTTATCTTGGAACGTGTTGCTAGAATGAGTTTAGTCCTACTACTGTCGAAAGTACGTACTTAAATAGTCTTTTTCTTTATAAAGTTGAGAAAAATCTTAGAAAAAAGTCCATATTATAAAACTTATTTGCCTTATTCTTACACTTGTCAGGTTAAAACTTTTGGTTGTAAAATTAGACCGATTTGGCGTTGAAGAATCTGGCCGGTTAGGTTTTAGATACATTATTAGCTAACGACATTATATCATGACTATTTGACTAGCCAGAACTTCCATGTTAGTCAATTCTTCCTTAAACCACTTTTATCAGTTTTTTTTTTAATATCTGATAACCATCAATATTTCGATATATGTACTCATATCCGATATACAGATATGAAAAATATCTGACATTTTGATATGTTAAATAAATATTATAATTTATTATATTGTTACCTATGATCTAGGGGCGCCAAAATCATGGAAAATGAAAATAAACTGATAAAAAAAATTAAGTTACAGGCTTTTATAAAATGCACTAAAACGTACCCAACCTGGGCGCAGCACATACAGCAGCCTTACCAGCACTCAAATAAAACCATCCTTAAAGCTTTGCCCTACAAAAAATATCCCACAATCGTTTCTCATTAATAACAGGAAAAGAAAAGTAACAAAGAATAAGTGTTGCATTTAGTCTGTTTATTTACAGTTTTTTATATACAGGGTGAAAGGGGTATGAGTGCAAATATTTTACTGAGCAAAAATAGAGGCTTAAGGGAACAAAAAGTCCTAATAATAAGGGGATCTATATTTTATGGGTTTTGAGTTATTATGGTATCAAAAGTTTATAAAATTCTGATAATATGGCAACATTGCACGCTAGTGCTGCTAACCAGCAGCTTTTTCGGCTATCTTAATTTTAACCCTTTGTCGGAAGCCGCGTAGGTTTTATTGTTTAAGGATATCTAGAACGCTTAAAAAAATTTTAATTTTAAAAATGCCAACAAACATACTAAATCTGAGACCATCCAACTTGTCTTGCAATGGCCATGGTACTCACAACTGGATCTCTTTCTAGAGTGGACAACATGTTCTTCTCATCTTGGACAGTAAGTTGTCTTTGATGTCCTCTGTTTTCAACATACAACACTGCCGGTAATCTAAAAGACGTTCAGAAACGTTCTTGGGTTCGGCTGTCGTCTATTTGGAAATCCTTCACTGTACAAACGTGCTACCGACAGAATTTCCCCGAGCTTCACCTTAAATTACATGTAATAGTCCGGCACAGTATATAAACATTTTTATAAATTTAAATTACATCACAACCGTACGATCACGCAGACGTTTCTTAAGTACGCACGCATACACCGGCATCGCGCAGAAACCGACTAACGGGAACGACTGACGAGGTAATTTTTTAATACGGTATGCCAGTCAGCGGGGGTCAGGGCCACAGGTTTCCACCGCCTGATTTTTAAAGGGCGCGACGTTGTCAGATGTTTTACGCGAATCAATTTACTTCAAAGTGATATTCATTTTTCTAATAATCAAGGGGAGTAGTTCAATTTTTTTTGGTATTTTGCTGAGAACAGTTGTACCTCCAGCATCAGAAAATTTCATAATGATTTTCATGGTACTTTAACGAAGATTAAAACTTTAAATGCAATTTTTAGGTAAACGGTTGGTTTTCGACCCCTTGTATATAAGACTTTTTTCTTTTACTCTGATCATACTTTCACCCCTTAAAATTATTGTACTCATACCCCTTTCACCCAGTACAATGCCTAGTTTTATACTAGAGAACGATTACCTACTACTGATCGTATATGTATTATACTGATTTTAATTATAAATTCATTGCACATTCTAAAACAGAATTCACACAACGATAATTTGGTGTAAATAATTTATATTTAATTTATAATTTATATAAATGCAATTATTTTAAACGATTACCGAAATAGAATTAAAATTTGACCGAAACGACTATGCATCTACACCACTGCAAAAGCTCTTACTAATTTAGATCTTATGATAACAGACATACAGATTACAGTGTTTCTAACTGACCAATAAAGTATTTGAAATGCTCTAATATAAGCCAATGACATTCACTCACGAGTTCACATTGACTTCTAAAGTAATATTAAAGAAAAAAGTATAATATTTCGTAAAGTGTTAAATGTAAAACAGAATATTTGTTTAGCGATTGGCAAACGGTTTATTTGTGTTTGTATTAGGTTTGATTGATTCAAGCCTATATTCTCCTTACAAATGTATGTATTTATAAAGATTTATTGACCTCTAAGTATTTATAGCCCTTATTCTTTCTGTTGATGGTACATCGTAAAAGAACCGCTGCAGTTTTATTTAGAGGAGGCAAGTTAGATCTAGAGAGTCAAAATAAGCAAAAAAAAATATAATGGGTGAAACCAATTGGAATGGGTCCCTAAAAGTTTCCAGATGAACGTATAAAACTCTTTATAAAAATATTTTGTTGCTATTTTTTTATTAACAATTTATTGCAAAAAAGTTTTTTTCGTGTTTTTTTCGGGATTTCTATCATATCTCAGTTAGTTATTAAAATAGCGGAACGACACCATCGGAAAGGTCAGAAAATATTACACAATTGCTCCTAGCTCCTACGACGAATAGATTCGTCAGTATTTCACAAATAAAAAACCGCTCAAAAAGTATGCGCGCAGCGGGTGCAGCGGTATATACACGTAAGCGTCGCGCGCTATAAACAAATGCTCATAACTTTTAATCAATTAAAGATATTTGGGTAAAACAAAATAGCGCCTATTTCCGTATTCTTGTTCAAGTGTGACCTATTGATTTTTTTGGAAAAAAACTATATTTATGAAAATCTATGCACAAACGATCATATCTGTGATTAAATGTCAATAGAAGACATATTTAGCTACAGCTTTATCAAGTTTCAGATGATTATATTTTTTGATTTTCTTTTTTTAACAATTTCTTTACAGCGATATTTTCATCTTTTTCCAGATAACTCCCACTTTATGCCACTAAAACTCACCGAAAAATTTAAGTAAAACCAATCACACCTTCCGAAAGTAAATGTTTTACCTCACTGATAACTTATTGTAGGTACCTATATTTTTAAAATTGCAAAATTGCGAAAAATAATTACTGGTTTTTCTAAACGGCGAACACGCGAAAATGCATCTTTCGTAAAACAGACAACTGAAAATTTGCCGTAAAAAAAAATAAGAAGCCTATGGATACATCCCTCACAGAATTCGTAGATAGTGGTCTCAGGAAGAGATTACAATACATACTTTAAAATTTTTTAAAATCTGCTAATAAATACGGTAATTCAGAGCTTGAATTAACAAAGTGGAAAATTTCACACTTAAACAAGAATACCGGAAATTGAAACATTCGAAATACTTTCAAAATATTTATGATTAATTGAATGTCTTGGCGAATATTTATACATGCAATTTTGTTTTATTCAAATATTTTTAATTGATCAAAATTTATAAGTAGAGTTGGTTCTTTTTTAGCTTTAAATCGCGATTCGGTAGAGCGCCGACTAAGACGGTAAACAGGGTAAACACGCACCCGACAGAAATACGACGTGACAGTGGTCGCAGAGTATGTGGCCGCTCGGCTAGCATTGCCATTTACTTTGCATTCTCCATGCGGCTCCGTGTAGCGATGGGTCATTCGTTCACTTTCAAGAGAGCCCGCTCACTCGTTCAGCTCACTTGGAAGAGTCGTTCGCAAGGAGTCGTTCGATTAAACGAGTGCTGCTACCCGTATCTCCGAGCTGCGAATTGCGGCGCTCTTTACTTTAGCGTGACACCTGCATTTGTTCATGTTCATAAAATAGAGCAAAAAATGCTATGAATTACACATTTTCGACTGCCGACGGCACGCTGCTTAATTGTGGCGCGGCGGCTTCAAACAAAAATAAAATAAATATTAAAATAATGGCATGATTTATGGCTTTTTTTGCAGGGCGTTTGAGTTTGGTGGGTACCGAGACCGACACAATAATATACTAATATAATAATACCTAATACTGAACCAGGCTTTTAATAAATCATTTGATTTGATATTTGGTTGTTTTATGCGTTAGTTTGTGGCTTGAGTTTTAACCTACCCGCAGTATACACCTCTGCTTAAAAAACGTTGTAGCAGATTTCCGGCAAAGTAATTAATCGTAAAATAATAGTAATACCAAAGACGTACAAACTGTGTAATGTATTACCATATAGGCCGCTAGATGCTCCACCACTCTCGTTCTATTATACGACTCCGACTGAGCCGCTCCCGGCTAGCGCTCTTCACGGCTCGCGCTCTCCGGGTTGTCCGAAACTCGCGAAAGCGTGGAGTGGAATTTCTACGAACGGACGAGAGCGAGCCAGATATTTTAACGAGCGGTGAACGTATCGTTCAGTTGATGGGAGCGGCTCATTCGCGACTCTTTGAAAAGAGTCATTTAAATCGAACGACTCGTTCGCGAACGACCCATCGCTAGCTCCGTGACTCGCCGTCAGGCCGTCAGTACCAAGTAGTGTTGGGAATAATCGAATGAATTAAATAATCGAAATATTAGCTCTCGAATGATTTTAATAATCGAATGATCATTCGAAATAATCATTCGAATCAAAAAATATAGCAAATAAAACTACACAAAAATCATCTCTTGAATTTTTTTTGCTTGGATTGGCCGTTTTCGATAAAAACAAAAAAATGTAAAGTTATACATAACATTATTTATTAGTATAATTTGTTAAAAAAACAAAAAGTAAGAGATCCATGAAAACAAAAACACTTCTTTAAACAAATTTGGCAACTAGCATTATTCCCCTTTATGCATTAAAAATTGTCACCAAATTTCAACTTTATACTAATTTGCGTCCTCTAGTTATTTAGGAAAAACATTTTACAAAAATTCAGCACCCTGTGTATTAAAAACAAAGTCTTTTAGAACCTATATTTTGTCTTAAAATTAAGTAAGGAATAATACCCTCAAGTTTGGCGACATACTTTACTAACATACTGTATATATCATAAAAACATGCAATAACACTATGCGTTGTCGAGAGATGAAATAATGCTCGATCGATATCGAAGGGTCATTCGAAATAAACAATCATTCGAATGAAAAAATCATCCGAGACTCAGACAATATTAAAAACATGCTATGCGTTGTCGAGAGATGAAATAATGCTCGAGCGATATCGAAGGATCATTCGAAATAAATAATCATTCGAATGAAAAACACATCCGAGACAATCGCATCGTAACGCAACGTCGAGTGCCGAGTCGGCGCGGCGGCGGCATCATTTCGTATTTCGTCCCGTCATTCGAAGCGGCGAAAGGCGATTATTATTATATTATAATCTCTCGGCTAAATCATTCGAATGATCGCGCTGACTTCTCGAGATATCTCGAGTGATTTGAATAATCGAATGATCGATTATTTTTCATTCGAGATATCCCATCGCTAGTACCAAGGTATAATTCCGCGCTGGCTGGTTGATGAGTTGTTGGTCGGTATCTCGGCAAAATGCAGCGCAAAACCTTACCGCATTTGCACAAAGTATTAAAATGTATAGCTGGGTTTCCCGAATTAAAATATACTGGCTCAACAATATATTGTAACAGATGTCAATGGTATTTGTCAGAATGGAAGAAAATAAACTGTAAATATCACGTTGAAAGTGCACGGCATAAAAGAAATAGAGACCTAGAATTTTCTTAAGGAATTTTGTGATTTAATATTTATGTTTAAAGTGTGTGGAATTCCACAATATGTACTGGACAAAGAACCCTTTAAAATGTTTTGGCAAAAATACATTCTCCAGCCACCGCCAAGCGGAAACCAAGTGGGAAAAAATTTCCGTATATCAAAAATCTACTAGAGGAGAAGATCAGAGAGTAGGTACGTGATAAATTGATATATATAGGTGACTGTTGATGAAACAACCGATGAAAGAAATAATCTAGTGGGAAATGTTTTAGTGCGCGTTTTAAATTTTGCGAAACCAACTAAGTCCTCTTTAATTGCTAGCAAGAGACTCCAAAATACAACTGCTGAAGTCATAGAACAACTCGTAACGGATGCTTTACAGAACTTTCGGATGCAGGGGTAGAATGTACTAATGCTGGTAACAGATGGAGCAGCCAATATAGTTAAATTAGGCGCATCCCTAAAAAACAAATATCCCAAGTTACTCCCTATCACTTGTCTGCTACATGCCTTGCATCTCGTGGCTGCAACACTCCGTAAAAGCTATCCAGATGTAGATAATTTAATAGCAACTACAAAAATGTTTTTCTAAAATTATGAGAATGCCTGAAAGCATTTCGCACAGCATGCTCGAAAATTTCTAAACCACCTCAACCGGTTATAATCCGATGGGGAAACTGGCTCAAAGCTGCTTTTTATTACGCCAACTATTTTGAAAAGGCCAAAAAGATCGTAGAGAACTTTGATCCTAAAGATGCCACTTCCAGTAAAAATTGTCAGGCTCACTTTAATAACGAACAAGTAAAATAATATGTATGTAGTATGCAAAATGTAACTATACGTGACAAAAATACCATTTTATTAAACGCCATCGAAAATTTTCAAAATCTTGCCCTATACGGCTAGGGGAATAGTTTGGTATTGTGGACAATTTAAATTTACATTTACGACATTAACAGATACCCCAGGCATATGTGCTACAAACAAGTTAAACGACGTCTACGGAAAAACACAGTTACGTACCGTTAGTGAGTATTTGCGTGACGCACGAGCAAGTGCTTATGAGCAACAATACGCATATGCCAATATAACATCCTTAGATACAGAACGTTCGTTTTCAAAATACACCTCATTGTTTACTGCAAAAAGACGAAGGTTATCTACCGATACCATACAATGTTTATTAATGAAGCAAATGTACGCGGAAACAACCCAGGAGCCAGTTACAACTAACAATCAAATTACACCAGAATAGGTAAGTACCTACCTATACCTATTTTTGTATTTACTTTTTTCCATGTGCTGCAGCCCTTCATTACGACTTTTTATGTGGCGCATAATTTTTTACATATAAGTAAGACATGTGTATTTTTTGTGAAATAGATCGTATATCTAATGTTTAAAACCGTGGTATCAGGTCCGTTACTTTAATGTTCGTATTGCAATGGTTGTGAAAATTGTTGCGTATACAACAAAATGGCCGCTGGCGGCCGCCATGTTTGCTATTGTTTATACAGAGTACATCTTTCACCAATACTTTTAATGTGGTATCCCCAGTGAAATGTTTGGAAATTTGGTTTTAGATAAAACTTAACACATGGCCGCCATGTTTTTTTTCTAGATATCGTATAGATATATCTTGAAAATTTACAATGCCTTCATCACAACCTTTACTTTGGGAGGTATCCATACTGCAATGTGAGGAAAAATTTTTCATTTTCTGTACATCACAATGGCTGCTGTCGGCCGCCATATTTGTTTTTCTTACACTTCACCTATCTTATGTCACTCTTGGGATGAAAATAATTTATCGACGACTCATTTTGTGAAATTGGTCCGTCCATACCACATAATATATACACATTATATACATCGCGCATATATATGTATTACACATGTGCGCGAAAACCATAAGTCTACCTTTACTTGCGCGCAGGTAGGTAAAAAATACAATAAACATTAGGTAAGTATTTTCTTTGTACTTCATTTTGTCCATGTGATGCGGCAGACGTTGGTAACGCCACTGTATGGGCTAAAAAGGAACCAATTCTAGTTATAAGCATTTGTGTATAGCGCGCGACGCTTATGAGTATAATAATATACCAGAGCAAAATCAAGACACAGAGAATAATATCTCTTCTTCCCGCCAGCTCGACCACGCTATGGCCTTCAAACGGCAACGCGCGTAGGATTCTCACAATACACCCCGACATTAGCCAGTGCGGTAGCAACACGGCAAGCAGAGAGAGTTTTCTGCGACGCGGCGCGTCTCAATACTCACTTTCACTGTGCTTTAGACCCTTTATACGGACGGGCTATTCTATTTTTAACGCGTGACTACATTTTTGGAGAATCTTGTTGTTTTCCATATGTGTTTTTTGAAACGGGGTAGTTTATGTGTACATATAGTTTTCTATACCTTTTTGTATCTTCGTGTGTTTGTTTTTCAAATCATGACATCGCAGGTTTTGTATAATCTTTCCTTTTGGGTTTGGGAGAACTTTAAATTACGCCCACGAAATCTTACCTATATCCGTGAATTTATCAGAAGCTCTCCTAAATGACGGAAATATACTGCATGTTCCGTTTAAAATAACTAAGGTTTTACATTGTTGGCTAGGTTAGCGGTTTTTACTTTTTTTTTTCATTGCATAAAAGAACAAAGGGACAAAGGATTAAAGAACGGAAAAAGGGTACGGGCTCGTCCCAATGAGTCATGCTTATCGATTTAAAATACGTAAGTTCAGGTGAGCCGTGAAAATATTTTTTTTAATAAATGTGAAACTAAAACAAACCTAGACTATATTACAATTTAATGGCATTACATAACATAATTCACATTTTCTCAAAGTTCGTTTCAGTAAACCTCTGTAAGTCTAGAAAAGCTCCTTTCGAGTATGGAGTACTATTGCAACATATATAAAAAGGTCAAAATGGCACCCAACCCAATTTCCCGTCCGGGCGAGGCATAAGTCAACAAGCGATAGCCGACCTCTGGTGCCATACAGTACCAGCCTGCGCAATTCATGTGCACATTTTTTTTTGTTTTTGTGGGAAACTCTTTTTTGCAACTTTCCATTTGTTTATTTTTTGTTTTTTATATTTTTCGGTTTTTGACATCCGCGCAATGGACCAAAATGCGAAACACGCGCAAACCTACCATGCTAGCCAATATACGAATATTGGAACAGCGAATATTTTCCCTTCAAAATTATTTATATGTTCGAATATTCAAATACGTATTTCAGTATTCGAGTAATCAAATATTTGAGTTTTCGATTTTGTGAATATTGCGATATTTGATCAGTCTAATACCTATATGTAACGGTTAAAAATACGTATGCACTTTACTATATTGTTTAGTTAAGTTTAGAAAAAGTTTTCACTTTCAAAAAAGAAGTAACAGTCAGTAATGAATGTCAATTCAAGTATTAGTTAGACTAAAGGCCGATTCCGCTTGAATTTTAATTATTCGACTATTCGAATAGTCGAATCAACAGTTCGAATAATTGAATCAACTATTTGAATAGTTGAATCAACTATTCGAATAGTCGATTCGAATAGTCGATTCGAATAGTCGAACCGACTGTTCGAACACACTATTCTAATAGTCGAATCGACTATTCGAATAGTCGAATAAACTATTAGAATAGTCGAATCGACTATTCGAATAGTCAAATCGACTATTCGAAAAGTCGAACCGATTATTTGAACAGTCGATTCAACTATTCGAATAGTCGAGCCGACTGTTCGAATAGTCGAAGAAACTATTGGCATAGTCGATTCGATTATTCGAATAGTCGATTCGACTATTCGAAAATTCTACTAGTCGAATCGACTATTCGAATATTCGTAAAGACTATTCGAACATTGAATAATTCGAATATTTGAATAATAAATGAAGTAAGTATTCCAATACTTCAATTGTAAAAATTCCGAGCCCTAGTCTACACTGGAACCCATTCACTTTTAAGAATATTTTATCGCCAACACTAAAGGTACAACAACGTATTTAACTTCTTAACTTTTCTCCCCAACTTTTTTCCAACTTTTTTTTTCGACTTCTCTATTTTTGTTTTTCCGTTCCTTACAAACAATTTTACTTTTGCCGTAAAAGTTTTTTATATTCCATTTGATAAAAGCTTTAGATTCGATGCTAAATATAAAGGATAACACCGTACATCAGAAATCTCCATAACAACGGAGATATAATAAAGACATGAGATAGAGAATGATTGGTATTTTGTCTAATAGCTATGTTTCATTTAGTTAGGTATGTTTTGTTACATAATACTATAAATGGCCTAAATTATTGTAAGAAGACTGTAGTTTTGTAAATTCATGCAATGCTTTTCATTTTTACTAAATCACCAGTTAAGTATTAATAGTTTTTTATTTTACTCTACATTTTTTATAGGTTTTCTTGTAGAAGCGAAATTGCTGTAAATAAGGTACCTACTTAATTCTTCCTAGATTAGTTATTAAATATTTAATAAAACATTTTTATACTTCTGTAGTATTACTTACACTGTAATTTTTATTTTGCAGCATTTTTTTATAATAACCCAAAATCAGCAGCGCACGCCCGTGGCAGTTTTATTTAAACGCGCTTTGGAGGTCATAGAAAGCAAATCGTATTTATGAATGAAATCAGTACGAGATAATATTCTCTGTGTCTTGGTTTTTCTCTGAATATACCGTGCATCCGCTGTACGTTCAACCGCGTACTTTTTGAGCGGTTTTTTATTTATTAAATACCGACGAATCTATTAATCATAGACAAAAGTCCTTACTAGCAAAATTGTGTAAAATTTGCTCACTTTTCCGATAGTGCCAACAGCGTTCCGCTATTTTAATAAATAACTGACGTATGACGGAATAGCCGAAAAAAGACTTAAAAAAAACGACTTTTTTGCAATAAATTGTTAACAAAAAAAATTAGCAACAAGATATTTTTATAAGGAGTTTCATACGTTCACCTGGACACCTTTAGGGACCTATTCCAATTGGTTTCATTCATGGCATAATTTTTTTGCTTATTTCGACTCTACAGATCTAACTTTTCTCCTCTAATTTTATAATCAGGCTACTTTCCCGATATGTCGAGGATGACTAGTATACCTAGATATACAAAGATAATATTTCCGCCCTAACCTTCGCTTTGATACATTAAAAAAAGGTTTCTTATCAGTAATATTTTACTTAGCAGCATACGATGTAACAATTCGGTCTAGATTGCTCTCAGAAAAGCTTTTTATTAACTCCGACGTTCGCCCGAAGAAAATTAAAATAAATGTATAAACATTTCGTGGAGAAAGTCAAATATTTTTTACCCCGTTAGGTGGCCGTCGCTTTAACTTCATTGTTGATTAATTTACCTATAAAGAAAAAGTTTCTATTGTAACAATATTTGGAAATGATTGAATGAATAAGTAAAATAACATCAGAATTGCTATTTAAAAAGTTAGAAAAGTTACCGTGGATTTTTTGAATACTTTTCATTCTGTTGTCGTACCTAAACGTTAATTTTGCTTGCTTTTAAAACAATGTTTTAATTAAAAACGAAAACTTTAAAATTACTCTTTATTTTAAATATAAAAGAAAAATTTTTGAACACAAAATAAATACGTTATAAATAATATTCAATTAGTCAATCTTTATGATTAAGCAAAGGAATTTGGTTTTTCCATTAGCATATTATATTATAAACAACTGGACCCATAATCGTCACACGTAGTGGGAAAATTAGTTGTTAGTCTTACGTTGTAGAAAAAAGTATTTTGCGGTTATTTGCATACACAGGGCAGTTCTATACCCTACATGCCCTGGGAGCATACCAACTATGTTTTGTGTGAAGATTTTTATACTGAAATAAAAAAATTCTTCTCAACTTTTACTTTTTTTGTTGGTTTTAAAAAATATCGGCACAACTTAATTTTTATGTTCTGAGAACATGATACAACCATCTTAATAAGTGTACATAAATTGCCAACATTTTTTATGTTGACAAAATATATGAAAATGTGTCCTCAGTCTTCTCCGAAAATTTCTTGATATCTTTTTCCAACATTTTTAACTATGTAGCATATTAACACCGCACACCAAGGGGACCCTGTGGCCTTATGGATTAGTATAAGATATTATAGGCGACTCAAATTAAGAACATGGCGTCCTCTTCAGACGATATGCTAACTACTATAATGGGGAATGTTTTCAACTCGTCAACTTCAGTTTTGGACTAAGCCTCCAAAGTACACCCCTAGGTAGGTACAGTGCCGTCATGCGAAATCTGCAGAATACACGCAGTGTTGTCTTCTATACGGATCTTTAATGTTCCCCCAGAATAAAATTCAGCTTACTTCAAGGATTATATTAAAATAATTTTTTGTTCTAAACATAATAATTATTTTCAGTTTCAGTTTTGGAATTTCAGCAAGCAAATAAATTTGAGGGGGTAAAGAAAAATAATTGTGAAGGGAAAATTAATTAGTAAAAAAATGGTTGTTAAATAGTGTTTATATTTTTCTAATGCATTTGTTGATTTTTCATCCCATATTCTTGTTGTGCGGTGTTAAAATGTTACATAGGAATGTTGGAAAAAGTAAGACATCACAGAAATCGTAGAAATGTGTTCAATACTAATAGCTTTACTACTGGATATATATTCTTATAAGTGGGGGGTTTGAATATAGACAGCAAAGTACATCCCCTGAAATTCCGTGCGCATGTCTAGCACGTTCGGTCTGTGCGCGGTACTCATCTTGGTCTACTGCCGACAAAAAACAAAAAATATAAAAAAATAAAAATAAAGAAGTCGAAAAAAAATTAGAAAAAAGTTAAAAAGTTAAATACGTAGTTCTACCTTTATTATTGGAGATATATTCTTAAAAGTGGATGGGTTTGAGTGTAGACACCAAAGTATATCTCCTGAAATTCCATGCGCATGTCTAGAACGCTCGGTTTGCGCATGGTACGCATTTCTACTGCGCAGGTGTAAAAAACGAAAAATATAAGAAAACAAAAAGTAGAAAAAATGAAAAGAAAGTTTGGAAAAAAGTTTCCCACAAAAAAAAATGTACATATGCACATGCACATGAATTGCGCAGGCTGTATTGACTATTGGCACCAGAGGTCGGCTATCGGTTGTTGACTTACGCCCCGGCCGGACGGGTAAATTGTGTGCCATTTTGACCTTTTTTATGTGTGTTGCCACACTACTCCATACAAAAAATTATTCAAAATTACGGCACCATAATTAATTATATTAGTTGTACCAAGTTTCGATCATTCATCAGATTGGTTAACTAAAAATATTTTAAAAGTAATGTTTCCTACATAAACGCGACGCACGTAAAATTATTTTTTTGGGAGCAATAATTCATAAATACAACCTAACAACATCTATTATTAATTTCATTTCATTTTCCTTTTCTATCAGTTATTTGAGTCCGGCCCCGATTTTTGCGTCTAGTAATATTGAAATCCGGTCTCTAGTTTTATAAGTGCATTGACTCTTAAAAGTGATTTAAAGTTTATTTCTGACAATTCCACTCATGTATAAATAATCCTATTAGAAAACACAAAAATCGTAGTTTGCTATCGGCTAAAAAGGAAAGAACAGAAATGCAACTGGATAAAAAAATCGGATAAATTTGAACTAGGTACATCACCATGGTAACAATTGCAACTTATTTGTTAAAGCGTCCGGTACGTCAGATTGAAAGATTACGTTGTCAGAAGTAGTTTTTATCATGTCCCGATTCGGAAATACCTGCGACGCAGAGATAGAAAGAGAAATAGAAAATTGTATTCCTAAAAATACAAAGAAAAGGCAATCATCAATTTGGAACCAATTTTGCATATTTTGCAAAGAGCGAAATTTTGATGTAGACAAAAAGCAACCGATTGAAGATTTAGCAAAGATACTGATGGATTGGGGTTACAATATGAAAAAGAAAAATGGGGAAGATTACAAGGAGTATGTTGTCAAGACCATGTGGAATTCTACGGTAAAGATGTTACAAAATTTGTACTTTGAAAAGTTTAAAGTTATTTTTAATCCTTTCACTGACTCTGCCTTCAAAAAAGCCCGTGAAGCTCGCAATTCTAAACGGAAAAGGTTGCAAAATGATTTGGCAAAGCGTAAGGAAAGTTCCGTCGCATTAACCAAAAGTAAAATAGATAATATGGCATTAGCATGGGATGACAATACTCCGATAGGCCTTTTGAAAAAAAATTTCCATGTTGTGGCATACGAACTGGCTTGGCGTGGAAGTGAAGCAGCAAACTGTAAGGTGCACTATTTTAAAGAAGAAAAATTTAATAATGGGGAGTTAACTGGCCGTATTGAATACAACACAGTGTTTTATAAAACATGCCAAGGTGGCTCAAAAAAGTGTTGCGATAGCAAATGGCTAATAAAAAACAGAGAAAACCCTGATATCTGTCCAGTAAGGTTATTTTATAAAATTTTATCTCACAGACCAAATCATATTTCAACTGATAGATTTTTTTAACACCTAATCCATTTTGTAAAAATGATACCTCAAAAGGTTGGTACAAGAATGTTCCTATAGGAATCAACGAAATTCTTAAGTGGACAAAAATAGCAGCTGAAAAAATTGGTCTGGACGTCAAAAACAAAAAAATTACTAATCATTCCCATCGCTGCAGCACAGTGTCAAATTTAGCTAAAGCGGGTGTTAAGGGAAAGTGGGGGAATGGTGCGCAGCGGGTAATCGTGCGCATCACCCCATTTCAAATTTCGCGGTTTATTCTGCGAGTCCAACTAGTGTCGCCCTTTCACTTAAGTTACTCTAAACAAAATACGCGATCCTTGCCAATAGTCGTTTGCACGTGAAGGCGACAATCGGTGTTTATATAAATTGGCTTCCATTTTCGTTATTTTTCAACATCAGCAAATAAGACGGTAAGTCAACAATTCTTATCTAACTGCTTTCAACTAATTATTTTCTGGAAATATATAGTTTTTTGCACATTTCGGTACATTTACTGTTCTAGATAATTGATTATTTTTTTTTCCTTAGCGAATCTTAATATGTCAACACCAAAGGGGGAATTGTGCGCGTTTGTGCGCACGATTACCCCACATACATAAAATAATTTTCTTTTCAGATGCCGAGACATTACACAAGAAAAACTAGAATTCTAAGCTACAAGCGTGAAGATCTTGAAAATGCGATTAAGGCTGTTAGAAATGAAGGCAGAAAACAAAGAGAAGCTGCGAGGTGTTTCAATATACCCGAATCAACATTAAGGAAAAAGTTGTTGGAAAACACGCTTATCGTACCACGTCTAGGGCGTAAGGCTGTGTTATCTAAAGAAATAGAATTAGAATTAAAAGAATATGTTCTTATGCTAGCGAAATTATTTTATGGCTTAACACCTAGAGCGCTAAGACAAATAGCATTCAGATATGTTGAAACTACAAATATTCCTCATAATTTCAATAGAACGAGCGGTCTAGCCGGAAAGGATTGGCTGTATGGATTTTTAAAAAGAAATCCTGAAATTACATTAAGACAGCCTGAAGGAACAAGCCTAAATAGGATCACCTCTTTCAACAAAGAGGCCGTTAAAATATTTTATTCCAATCTACAAGTTCTTATGGAAAAGTATAAATTTGAACCGAACAGAATATTTAATACAGATGAAACAGGCGTCACTACTGTGCAGAATAAATGTCCAAAGGTCTACGGACCTAAAGGTGCCAAAAAAGTAGGGGCTGCTATTTCCGGCGAAAGAGGAAGAACCATAACAGCGGTTTTTTGTATGAATGCCGCCGGAAATTATATTCCTCCTTTTCTAATATACCCCAGAAAAAGAATGCCGGCTACCCTCCAAAAAAATGGACCAATTGGGGCTCTGTATAAATGTTCAAAGAATGGATGGATTAACACTGAACTATTTTTGGAGTGGTTGGCTCATTTTGAAAAAAATGTTAAACCTACTGCAACTGATCCTGTTCTTTTGGTTCTTGACAATCATTGCAGCCACATCTCAATCCCATCATATGAATTTTGTAAACAGAACAACATCCATATGGTATCACTTCCGCCACACACTTCTGACAATCTTCAGCCTCTGGATTTAACCTTCTTCAGTCCTTTTAAGAATGCCCTCTATAGGGAATATGAACTTTACCTCTCCTGTACAGGCCATCAGAAAATAACGGAATATGATGTGGCTGAACTTATAAATAAAGCTTTTATGAAAGTGGCGACTATGGAGAAGGCAGTCTCTGGTTTTCGCACTTCTGGAATATGTCCGCTTGATCCAGATAAATTTAACGAACATGATTTCGCTTCTGCCAATGAAGTAAGGGAGTTCACAGTAGACGATCCGCAACCAGAAACTCCTACAACATCTAATCTAAACAGTGTTCCACATATTCAACCACATTTAACACCTGATCAAAGTTCTAAGCCATCAACATCTAAAGATAACTCCTTTCTTGCTATGGCTCCCATACCAAAAAGAGAAGTTAAAAAAGTGGTAAGAAAACCTCGCGATAAACAAAAGTCTGAAATACTTACAAGTACACCTATAAGAGAAAAACTGGAAGTAGCTCAGGAAAAGAAAAGAGAAAGAGAAGAGAATATAAAGAAAAGGCAAAAATCGAAATCCTCCAAAAATGGAATTGTCCGTCACTGTTTTAAAGGCGAATCCCCAGATAGAAAGAAAGAAAAAGGCAAGAAAAAAATGAAAAGAGAGCCAACACCGGAGTCCTCTGATTCGGAGGTATCAGAGAATGATAATATTTCCAATATTTGCGATGATGATGAGCTTGATGACGTCGATCTAAGTTTTATGCCACCACCTCTGGAAAAACCTGCAGAACCAACCGAAAAATGTTGCATCTGTCTGGAAATGGGCAAAGACAGGGAATTATGGTACAGATGTGTCATCTGTTCATCATGGAACCATGCGGAGTGTTCAGGCGTGGATACACCGGAAAATTATAAATGTGATTTTTGTTTGGTTTAAATTTTATAAATAATACTAATCTTTTTATTGGCATTTGCAACAATATAAATGTTTGTTTGACATTAAAAATTAATTTGATTTTCATTAGTTTTAATGCGCACCGTTCCCCAACCTATGCGCATGATTACCCGCAGGCATGGGGAATGGTGCGCAAATGCACTTCTGCACATTTTGCAATATTGTGGTGGTACCCTGGAATATACTGTAAATATTGCTTTACGTCTTTAAAGTAAAATGACTAGTGCTAACTTTAACATACTTGAATGAATGCTAGATGTAATGTAATAATTACAGGAGCTATTTTGGCTTAAGTGCGCACCATTCCCCCACTTTCCCTTACTGAACAAGAGGTAATTAAGATAACTGGGCATTCCTCATCAAGTTCCATAAAACCTTATTTACAACTCAACAGTGATCATCATCAAAATCTTGTAACAAACCTTCGAGGTAAATCTTTGGATATTGAATCGACCATGCTTCCAACATCAACTACTCATTTAAATTCAACATTACAAACATCTGTACGAGAAGTTGAAACTACATCAGTAATCGAGTCAACCGCAAAAGGGAAAATTATTTACAGTAACTGTATTTTCAATAATTGTTCATTTTACAAATAATTTTGTTATTAATATTTAGAGTTTTGTTTTTCTGTTGTATTCTTAAATAAAATTTTGAGTCCAGTTGATTTAAATCTTTTATTCATGGAATTGTCTTGCCAAATACCATTCGAGCTCAGATTTTGAGCCTGATATTTTTTTGCTTGTTTTCTCATACTTACTTTCAGGCAATTTAACTCGATCTGTGCGATAAAATCACTCGAGCTTCGCTCTCGTGATTTTGTCGAAGCAGCTCGCGTTAAATTTCCAGAAAGTAGGTATTCTAAAACAAGCATAAAAAATATCCGGCTAAATCTGAGCTCTTATGGTATTACCCCCGAAAATTTTGGATATCTTCCAGATGTAATTAAACAGTTTTAGACATAAAACCTCCTCCTTTTGACTTCATTTAATTTATTTTAGACCACCATAGACAAGCTTAAAGCATGTCCTACCGAAATTGGTGAAAAATTAAAAGTGTGTATGCCAAAAATCTTGAAAAGAAATCCAGGATTTTCAGAAAAAAC
This sequence comes from Philopedon plagiatum, assembly GCA_963971165.1. Lineage (NCBI taxonomy): Eukaryota > Metazoa > Arthropoda > Insecta > Coleoptera > Curculionidae > Philopedon > Philopedon plagiatum. The sequence goes on from OZ020191.1 coordinate 95,296,223, forward strand.
AAATATTTTTGAAACTTTGAGAACTAAAAATACTGACTTGTATAATCATTTTCGTTTCGGTCCTGTTACAAGCTGTGATGTCGAAAGGAGCTTTTCTAGACTTAGAGATATTCTTAATTATAAACAAACTCGTTTTACCGAAACGAACTTTGACAAAATGTTAATTATATCATGTAATGCCAACAAATTGTAATATAGTCTAGATTTGTTTTCATTTTACATTTATTCCTAAAAAATATTTTCGCGGCGCCCCTGAACTTTCATATTTCAAGTCGATAAGCGTGACTCATTCATTGGGATGAGCTCATACCTCTTTTCCGTTACCGTTCTTCTTTATTATTAAAGTAATGATTTGGATCTAATGATTGATAATGCCTGTACTGAGTGTCCAGCAAAGAATGGGGCGCGGAGCAACTGGAGATCAAAACAGGCAAGTTTTAATGAAATATATATTTTAGTAAAATGTGACTGGTTAATGAGAAAAAAGGTTTTGGATGTCAAAGCAAAGGGAGAGGGGAAGGTTTAAAAATGTTTAAAATTTTCAAAATTTAATTTTGAAAATTATCAGTAATTTAAAGATCCTTGACGGATGGATTAGCGGCAGATTCACTAATTTCACAATCAAGGTTTTAAATTGACAAAGCAAAAATAAAATGTTCTAATACGTTTTGTATTATAAACTTATTTTTTGAATTTTTCTGATCGCATTTATAAAATAAAGGGTAACTTAAATATGTGCTATTCCTATTCAAAATGAGAGAACTAAATTTATTTTAGCAACTCATTTCAAGTCGAAAATTATTTAAGAAAAAAAAACAGAAATTCTTTTAACCTCGACTTATTAACAACGAATGGCCAAAACTCATCAATTAAAAGATTTTAATGAAACCAGTACAAAGTGTTAAACCTTTTTTGTGAATTTGTACACAGAAGAAACATTATATAATTACCAATATTAGCTCTTTTATTGATTATTTTTTCATTCTCTGAATAAAAATTGAGCTTTAATCGAAAACTTAAGTTTAAAGCAATAGAAGTAAAATAGTTGTATCAATTATTGTAAATTAAAAATATTGACCTGTTTTACTAAATATTATTTACTTAATTAAGTAAAGGTTGTTCATGTTTTTTTCAGTTATAACTACTAACAATAAAATTTTACAATTGCCTTTAATACCAAAGAGCAGATGTAACAACAGCACTACTACTGAAAAAATAGTACCTACTACAATATTAAATAAATAAAATTTGTTTTAGGAAAATTAAACTAAATTTTATTAAATTATTTTTATTGCAGTGCTGCTTATTACAAGCTGTTATTTAACTTCACATGTTAGTTTGCTTGTATGTATTGTGTGTATGTAATATGTATGTATGTTTGTTAGTTGTGTTTAGTTTAAATATTTCAATCAAAATTTCGACTAGTTCTAATTAAGTTTTCAAATTTTTCACACGTTTATAAGTCCGGTGACACTGCCATATATAATAGTATATTTAATATTGTTCTAAATCCAATATGGCGGACGCCACAAGATGGCGGATACCTTTCTCTTCACAATGCCCTTGATATGGGCATCAAATGAAAGGGTTTGACGAGTCAAATAAGATAATCTATGTGACGCCATTGTAAACCCAATGTGACGGACGCCACAAGATGGTGGATTACCTTTTTATTCACAACCCCCTTGATATTTGTGTCACATGAAAGGGTTTGCCAATTAGAATACGATATCTGGTAAAACGTCTTGTAATAATGATGCATTATCAGAAATGCATAGGTTAAGACGTAACTAAAAATTTAAGAATAAATTCTTGTAAAAAATTCCTTTTAAAAACAAGCTTTTATTATTTAGATGTACAGGGTTATTCATTTTATTTTGACTCCCACCTACAGCTCTTATTACAAGTTATAGAAAGAAACTTTAAATACAAAAGTTTTAGGTTTTTTCAGTTTTTTTTAGTATCTTTTGGGAATAGCGGAAATAGAAAATCGACTTTACAACATTGAAAAAATTAATTGAGTCAATTTTTTTTAAATGGAACACCCTGTATATTATCAGCTCAAATGAAAGATCTCTTTGTTCTGATTTGAAATATATATATATAATTTGTTGGCATTTGGTTCAGCCACTTTTGAAATATTTGAGTTAAAAAAAATACTTTATTTGAACGACAACAAATATTTACAATACAAACGTTGACGTTTTCGAGGCAACTTGAATATATTAAAGCAACAAACTTTAATGACTGATGATCTCCAATTGTGAAAAAATAAGTTATAAACAGAAATATTTCAAAAGTGGCTGAACCAAATGCCAACAAATTATATATATTTGAAATCAGAACAAAGAGATCTTTCATTTGGGCTAATAATATACAGGGTGTTCCATTTAAAAATATATGACTCAATTAATTTTTTCAATGTTATAAAGTCAATTTTTTATTTCCGCTATTACCAAAAGATACTACGTGAAAAAACCTAAAACTTTTGTATTTAAAGTTTTTTTCTATAACTCTTAAGAAGAGCTGTAGGTGGGAGTCAAAATATAATGAATAACTCTGTACTAAAACGAAAAAAATAAGTATAGTTTTTGCATTGTGGCAATGCTGAATGCTATTTATAAGTAGACGTAGTTCGCGTGGGTGGATTCTAATAAAAGTAGCATGAAAGTTATCACTGAAACAGATATAATATTTTAAAGCAATGAAAGAAGTCTACTTGTCAGGGGTACATATAAATAAATACGTAAAATTGAGAATAATTTCTCTAAACCACCTGAAAATTCCTTATACTATAAGGGTTTGAACAAATCATGATAAAACAGCTATTCTCCGGGCTATATGCCCCTCCGAGCGCTGGATTACATACCAAAATTTGCCGTATTTTGACTAACACTGTTAGACAACAAAATACTTGGTTTGACTGCAAGAAACTACCAGGAAGAAGGAAGCTTTTTCTTTAGTTAGGATATCGTATACCGGTTTCGAACTCGAACTCTTAGTTCTCATCAGTACAGGATAAACGAACATACCTACCTTCCGAAACAGCATATCCTTAAAGCTAACTCCGTCGAACTGCATAAGCAGTATAACACAGGCAGCGCCATCCATTAGCAGTTTCAAGCAGTCGGAGTAGAATATATCTGATATTTGGCCATTTTATTACTCTTTCGGGTATTTTCAATCTCCCTTATCCCCAGATGTTGGACCACATGTTCGCTTTCTGTGAGAAACTGAATATCGAATATTATGGCTTTTAAATTATTCTGAATTTTAGACTATTTCAGTAATAATTACTATCGAATAAATTGTAACAGTCCATGTTATTACATTGTTAAATAGTGTTTGCAAGTGTATTCGGAGTTCCTAATAATCAAGAAAACCATGAAAATACCTTTAATAGGGGATTAAAAACAGTTCCGCTCTCATATGGAAAATGAGTGACTTTGCTGACAAATATTACTTCTTATACTTTTGTTGCTCAACTCCAAAAACGCCTTCACTGTACCTGAGTTATTTAAAAGTTAGATCATTGTAAACCCACGTCACATCTAAATTTATTTTATTTCGCTGTTTTTCTCGATATTTTCCAACACATTTATATCCTAAATGTAAAATATGTGGCTTTTCCATTAAAATTTTTCTTTTATTCTGGCATTTTCACCAGTATAAGCCATTTGGCGTTAAAAGTCTTTGTAAGGATATTTTATTATAAGGAAATTCCATGTCTTCGTGAAGCTCGATTAATAATTCTTCGCTGTAAAGTTTTTTGATATCTCGTCGAATTTTTCGGATATTAGCTTTATCTATGCTTTCTATTATAGAAAGGTGAAGACGCCAGTAGAATTACTATTGTAGTGTTTTAGACCTTTTGGAATTTTATATCTGTCCTATTTACGTATATCGATACTAATAATCAAATCGTAATATGCAATTTTGATGCGAAATTACATAATATTTAGTATCAATTCTAATAAAACTGTGGCACGAATTAGTCTAGGGTCTAACTTGTAATAAATATGTAATAACTAGAGCCAGAAAGTTAATATGTCTTTGTACTATGTATGTTGTATATACAATATCCTTAAGATATAAAAGTAAAATACAACGCGAATTGGAGTACATAACGACGACAGCTTTGTCGTGTGTGTAATTTGTTGTGCCAACAACGAGGATATCGTTTCCGGCCTAGTGATAATCTTTTATCTAACAAATTTATTTTCTTGAAAAATATTTTTAAGAGTTTTAAATTTTTCACCCCACGTTCTATTGGAAGACGAAACTTGACATAGTAGGTAAATTTCAGAATACTAATTCGCCAATTCATTCGCCGAAAAAAGAATCTATTTTTTGAAAAACATTAACGTTCAGATTTACTAAGGTTTAAGATTTAGTTCTGGTTTAAATTAAGATCTTCTAGTTGATCAGTTATATTTTGACAGGTTTTTGTTAATAAGTCGTCATTAAAAACGTATGAATTATTCTAATATTTCAGAGTTTTGCTTAATTTTCATCTTGGAACGGGTTCCTAGAATGAATTTAGTTCTATTATTGTCGAAAATATGTACTAAAATTGCTCTTGTCTTTAAAAATTTACAAACAACCTCAGAAAAAAATTCACAGTATAAAACTTACTTGTCTTATTCTGTCTTACACTTGTCAGTTTAAATCTTTGGTTGTTAAATTAGACCTGACTAGCGTTGGAGAATATGACCGTTATAGTTTTCGCCCCTCGTAATAATTGTTTCTTATCTTTTTGGTACCAAGTGCCACACGTATAGTTTAGCCACCGGTCATAGCTATATTATCTATGGACGGTAGTTTAGTAGATACTGTAGAATATGATCTAGTGAAGGGACTATTCGAATTCAAAATATGGAAGTATTCGATTCTGGCATGTATTCGAATGACATTTTAGAATTATAATATTTAAAAACTTGTTATTTAAATTTTTGAAAATATATATATTTTTTAATATATATGAGGTTTGACTCTCAAATTGAGAATTAAAATTTAAAGTATTAAAACGTAAATAGTTTGGTAAATAAAAAAACTTTAATACATTTTTTTACATAAAATCTAAAAAAAGCGTCAAGTGGGTAAATACAAAATATCAAACGGCAGTGGCGGTGCACCTGCAAACTTGACGAGCCGACAATGCCAACGTGCGAACCTATAAAAAAGTAAAAACTATTCGTCACCTGCGATTCTTCGATAATATAGCCGAATTTGGAATATAAATAATTTGATTCTTTGTATTCGATGATTTGATTCGATTCTCAAAAGTATTCGAATACAAAAGATTCGATTCTGAAAATCATTTGATTCTCCCATCGCTAATATAATCGCACAAATTACCCAGCGCGGTGTGTTTACGACGATTCTGATGTATTAACGGCGATATGAATATTGTATACTATTAATCGGCGATAGCCCAGTGTAAGCTGGAGAGAAAAATGGAATTTTGTTTCATCCAAGGAGGCAATGAATGACAAATAAATGCGCTTTCAAATTGCGTCATTACGTAAAAAGCGGTCAAAGAGGACACAAAAACAACTTACCTCTGGGTGTCTTGTTTAGGCTCTGCTACATTAGCGGTGCTTCGCAAGGTACCTTTGAGGGCCGCTATATTCTCCTAGTTCAAACACAATCAGAAATTTTAACTACTCATTGTCAATAAGATTTTACGAGTATTGTAAGCGTTACTGAGTCTTTGGCAACGGTATATATCGGAGCTTTTCAGGGATCAAAGACCGGACCACTGCAATATTACGGTATCACAAAGATCACCAGAGATAACACAAAGCGAGATAAAACATGCCATTAAAATTGCAAAATCTGGCAAGGCAGTGGGACAGGACGAGGTTAACAGCGAGGTTTCTTGGTTGCTGGATGAATGCTCAATTCAAGTTGTTGTGGACCTATTGAATCAGATTTACAAAACCGGTATTATTCCGCACGAATGGCTGTTGTCTACCTTTGTTCCAACACCAAAAAAGCCACGAGCTTCCAAGTGCGACGACTATCAGCTCATAAGTCTCATGAGTCATATCCTGATAATCTTCCTCAGGATCATTCATACGAGAATATACAATACAATAAATGCGAGACGGAAACATCGGAGACACAATTCGGATTCCGGAATGGAATGGGCACAAGACAGGCCGTTTTTGCATTGAACGTTTTGGCGCAGAGGTGTCTCGACGTAAATCAGGACGTGTACACGTGCTTTATAGATTACAGAAAAGCCTTTGATAACGTGAAGCACCCGAAACTGTTAAACATATTAAAGAACATAAACATCGACTATCACGATATACAAATAATATCCAACCTTTACTGGGGACAAGCGGCGAGTGTAAAAGTTGAAAATTCTCTTTCAGAAGAAGCACGAATTCAGAAAGGTGCCAGACAATGGTGCATCCTCTCTCCCATGTTATTTAACATTTACTCAGAATATATATTTCGGGAAGCATTGGAGGATGAGTCAGCTGGTATATCGGTCAACGGTAAACCTATAAACAACATCAGGTATGCTGACGACACCGTCTTGATCTCGGGAAGTTTGGATGACCTACAGAGACTGGTGGACAAAGTGACAAGGACTATTGAAGAATATGGACTCAGCATAAATATTAACAAAACAAAAATGCTAGTTGTGTCCAAGAATAAATATAACAGAGGCCAGCTATCTATAAATAACAAAGTCATCGACCAGGTTACACACTTCAAGTTCTTTGGCACAACAGTCAACGAAAATATCACGCATAAGGATGAAATTGTAGCCAGAGTCTAACAAGCTAGGAAGGTATTTATTCAAAATTCAAAATAATTTAAAAGTCAAAATTCTTTATTCATGTCACAAATTAAAAATCTTTACAGCGTCAAAGCGGCAATATGAAATGTCTTGCCTCTATTCACAAAATCACAGGTAACAACCTGATACTCAATACATAACACAGCACTTACAACAATACTAAAACTAGATTAAAATAACATTAAAATTTAAAATGCGCCAAGCTTAGTTTACAATTCAGACATGCTTGTTTGTACGTTACATGATTGAATAAATTGCACAATCAAAATAAAATTACAGAGTTAAAAAGTCTGATGTTTTTGGATTTTCTTTTAGGGATTCGTCAAAATTAGAAAATGCTTTTTTGGTAAGATACTTTTTTTATCGCAGTCTTAAAATTGGCCCTGCTAAGGTCCCTAATGGGCACGGGCAATTTATTATAGAGAGTAGGCTCATAGTGCAATGTTGCGTTCCAGGATTTTTTAAGCCTCAGGAAATCAACGCGCACATTATGATTGTATCTGGTGTCATGCTCGTGGACATTCTGAACCGTGTCAAACCTCGAGATGTTATCTTTCATGCCGATTAAGGAGTCGTACACGTATCGGGATGGCAAAGTCATGACCCCAAGCCGTGAAAAGAGTGGCCTGACGTCCGCACGATATCCTTCCTCAGCCACAACTCTTATCGCGCGCCTCTGAAGCGCGAGTACCCTCCGCGCGTGAGGGGAATGCCCCCAGACGAGCAAAGCGTAGACGCACACCGACTGCACCAGTGCATGGAAAGCCATCAGATATACCCCCCGATCCACCGTGGCAGACAGGCCCCTGAATACGTATATCCCACGACATATCCTATGTGATATTTCATTCACATGACCTTCAAAAGATAAGCAGGTAGGGTCCAGGAACACACCCAGGAACCTGACCGACACAGGGTTCGCATCCATTTCAAGCCTCCTCAATGAGAAGGTCATTTTTTCCGTTTTATCCTCGTTTAGGCTCAGCCGGTTCGCCACAAACCAGTCAGTCACGCCCGCAGCAAATCCATCCATTTCGGCCTCCAACTCCTCGGAGTTTACGATGTCTCAACGCAAAACTAGTATCATCAGCGAACAAGGTAACCTTGCCGCGAGGGAGAGATTCTGTGATGTCATTTACATAAAGAAAAAGAATGGGCCCCAGAATTGAACCCTGGGGAACACCGTGTTTAATGATTTTATCTTCTGACATCTTCCCTTCGTAGTAAGTCACCTGCCTGCGATCTGCCAGATAGCTCCCAATCAAACTCACACTACCCCGGGACATGCCGTAGTATTCAAGCTTGCAGAGGAGCAGCTCATGCGAGACACAATCGAAGGCCTTGGACAGATTACAAAAGGTGATTCCAATAAGAATACCCCCCTCAAAGCCCTCGACTATGTACTCGCACAGCCCATTCACCGCTGCCACAGTGGACCTGCCCGCACGAAAACCAAACTGCACTTCGTTCAGTAGGCGATTCAGTTCTAAATATTCAATTAGTTGTTTTTTTAATAGAAATTCAAAAACCTTTGAGATAACAGGTATAAGTGATATTGGTCTATAGTTGTTGACCGATTCAGTGTTACTCTTTTTGAAGACGGGAATTGTTTTAGAAATCTTAAAACATGAAGGGTAGACGCCATCCTCCATGCATGAATTAAAAAGTTTAGTTAAAGGAGAGATAAGCACATTTTTGATTGCTTTTATAAGTTTAATGTCCAAGCCGTGAATATCCTTGCTATGCTTGGGTTTAAGGCAGTTTATAGCATCTCTGACATTATTTAAAGAGAATTTTGTATTCTTACTCAAGCCAGAAAGCTGTGGGTACTCGATAGAATTTAGAGTTGAAGTTTGCAGGTTTGCCACTAGTTCATCAGCTATATTTGCAAAAAAGTTATTAAAGTTGTCAGCAGGTATCCCAGTGTTAACTGTGCTGTGTGTATTTTTTCGCGAGCTGTTTATTAATTCCCATGAATAATTCCCATGCATAATCAGAATTTGCTCCCCGCTTGGCAGTACTTATTGTATGGCGATACTCACATTTTAAAGCTTTCAATCTGGTTGCAACTTCAGGTGTTGGAAAATTTTTGTACAGTTCATTGAGAAGCCTCAAACTCTCACGCATCTTCCTTATGTTATTGTCAAACCAGTCCTTCTTACATTTACGGTTTGTTTGATTTTTTTTTATTTCCGGGAAAGCAACATCCCTGATACCCAAAAATACTTGCATAAACATGCTACATTTTTCCTCCGCCGAGACATCATGATACAGGAAATCCCATAACCTATTTTCTAATTCGTTATACATATGTAATTTACCCCTTTCAGTGATAGGGTGGTAGAGAACTGGCTCTTCCCTAGTCAATGCCCCCCGTGACTTTATACTATCAATACCAACACTGATTGTTATTGCACTATGATCAGACAACAGTGGATCAAAATCGCTTGTTGTAAATGGTAATCGTTGTGAAAAATTTATGAAGATGTTATCTATGCAATGATTAATAAGTGTGTTTTCAAATATTGGCTGGGTGAAGCCCATTGACTGTAATAAATCGAGAAACCTACTTTTGTCAGAATAATTTTGATTAAAACGGATATTAAAATCCCCACTAGTAACAATATATTTGTCACAGGCAAACAATTTATCAAGTGGTTCATTAATTACGTTAATAAATAGATTAAAGTCTCCATTTGGTGGTCGGTAGACTGTCACTATGATAACACCAATATTTGTGAGTTCGGCCGCACAGACATCGCAGTGTCTTTCTATTGACAGTTGCTCCGCAAAACTTAACGGCTTAATGTCGCAGTCATTTCTGCAAAACAGGATTCTCGTGTAGTGTACCACAATTGCAAAGCCCTGCAACACAACCATCTCAGCCTCACTGCGGCTGAGGCACACTGTTCAGTTAGACATAGTAGGTGGTATTCCGATTTACTGGTTTTTAGAAAAGCTTCGAATTCACCCAATTTATTTCTAAGTGACCAAATGTTTAGGTGCAGGATGTTTAATATATCTTTTTGGTCATATGCTGTGTGATTTAGAGATTGGCCATTAGGCAATCCACTCACTGCAGTCAGGTGATCGGCCGATGTGTCCGCAGATCTAATCTGTCTAAAAAATTTCTGCCAAATGAAAAATTAAACCTCCCAAAGCCTACCCTTCGGGGCCAGAAAGCAGGCTCATACAACTCTTTTAGATCCGGTTTAACTCGAATCATAAAGTATCTGTGTTTTCCTTTTTGCACTTTTGGCAAACATAATTTAACGCAAACATCCTTTGGTATAGCCTGCGAATGTTTGACAATGTGGTTCTTAACAATGTCTTCAGTTATATTTTCCTTGACTTTCGAGAGAAAAATCCAGACTTTTTATCTTCCCCCAGTGTCTTGGAAGACGCAAAATCATTGTCATCATCTCGCTCTACAAACTTAATATTTTTTCTTTTCAGGTTACGTCATTTCTGTTTTCTAGTTTTGTACTGCTCAAAACCTCTTTCCAAATTGGCATCGTTGTCGTTTGCCGATGATTTTGCGGTCCCTTGCCCAGGTGGAGTTGAAGCCACTTGTTCACGTGGTACCTGCAACCAATCAGATTTCTGGCTTCGGGTTTGTTTGTTGCTATCCTCTGGTTGTATCTTCGGAAGTGGAGTTTTTGCATGTATGTTAGCAATGTCGTCATTTTTTGGCACCTTTGTCAGTTTTGTGATATTCAGGTTTTAACTTTTCCTGCATACTGTTATTAGAATGAAGAAACTGTTAACAGCTAAGGATTTCTCACTTGCCCTGAGAATACACTGCAACACTGTGTTTCCAGTGTTGCTCTATGGTCTGGAAGGTTGGACACTGAATAAGGAAGCATCTCAGAGATTGGAGGCTTTCGAGATGTGGGTGCATAAGCGGATATTGAAAATTTCCTGGGTGGACCGAGCCACGAATCAAACTGTATTGGAGAGTGAACAAAGATTTGGAAGTTCTGTTTACTATTAAGAAAAGGAAACTTGAATTTCTCGGACACATTTCCCGTAACAATAAATATGAATTGCTGCAGGTTATCATACAGGGAAAAATCGTAGGCCGAAGGAGTGTCGGACGGCGCAGAATTTCCTGGCTGCGCAACTTGCGACTGGTTTGGTCTATCGTCAGCGGACTTGTTCCGCACAGCGATCTCAAAGGTCAGAGTATCCATGCTGATCAGCAACCTCCCCAGGAGACGCTGAGAATAATGCGACTGCAGAGTAAAATCATCGTAAAACTGGACTAAAAAATACCTTTTGAAATAACTAGTAAAGGTAGACAAAAATTAAGGTAAAAGCCTAATTTACCAAAATCTGCATAAATGACATAAAATATCAAATTGGTGTCCGAATTTCATTTGCCGTAACTGTACGTCACAGTAAAATTTTTAAAAAAATCATTTAAATATGTAATAAGTTAACAAATAATATTAGTTTACAAAAGTGAATCGGATAACTGTTTTTGTCTATAAATTTATTATTTTGCCAACTGTATGTTTCTCCGTAATACCAATAGATCCATTTTCACCAGCAAGTTTTAGTAAAAACTTTAATTGGAGAAAGACCCAATCCATACCTAAAATTAATGAAATAAAACCTAAGTACAACGCATTATCACAACCAATCCTTGTCAAAACCTGACCATTCGAAAAATAAAAAGGATTATGTTCAAAAACCGTACAAAATTTGGACGTCTTTTTAGAAATCAAGAGGTAAAATTGTATGTGAGATACCGAATAGTGGGCACCCAAGTTTCATAGAAGATGCCACATTCCCTTAATTACCTCGGGTTTTTGCGAAAAATTATTTTCTTGTAATTATTAAATTATGCAACTAAGTGGTTTCATTTTTCATCTGGAGGCAGCCTCGTTGTCTCTTCGATGATTTATTGTCGAATAAAGCTTTTAAACTTAAATATTGTGATTTAAGAGATATATTATCGTTTAATACCATGACACCTTAATGTTTCAGTAAATTTATTTAAAATTCGATTCTAATATTGTTTAAAATAAGTTTTAAGAAATAAATTTTTTATGTACTAATATAAAGATTTTCAGGTAATAAGAGTTGTCAATGCTTCGATTATAGGTATAATCAAAACATTATACATTATTGTCTGAATACGTGTTAAAAAAAACTTAGCAGCTTTTCGATAATTTAATATTTTTTCGGCATAATAGAGGAAGATGATAGAATAACAAACTTGAACAAACCTGAGCGACTCAGCGATTGTCACCATTATTGTTCTTAATTAGCGACGCGTTTTATGCTTTTGCAGAGCCTATAGCACATTTTTGCTTATTTTTGGGACAAGCAATCGACGTGTTTCTATTATTGGCGTCACCTTCCTTAGAAATATTTAATTTGAGATACAGAAGCAATTATTACAATATGAGCATCTTGCACCTATATAAACGAAACGGATTTTCGTCTGCAAGCTACTCATATAAATTAACGTAATTTGCTACGTCCGGGTTCGATATTCCATGTATACTGTGTATGTATACTAGTGGACAAAAAAATCGTAAACTCAAAAAAGAGCTACAACGAATACAGTTGGTTGCAAAAGGCCAGCGAGAAAATATCTATTTTTAAAACTAAACATAAATTTACAGTTCAGCTATAAAATAGATGTAAAAGTAACTTTGTGAAATAACATTGCGTTGGTAGTACATTTACCGGTCAATTATTGTAATTTTGATGTAAAATTAAGTTTCATTTACCCCTGGTGTTGAAAATACCTTTCCGATACTATAATTTTGACTAAAATATAGAAACCCTAAACTCTAATTTATTACTTAAGCACATACTTATAATTTTTTCTTTCAAAAGAATGAACCGACTTCACAAAAGAAAAGGCACTAAAAAGTACAAAACAATATTTTTACGTAGTTATAATTGTGGTTAATGGTAAACTTAATTTTGTTTGGTGAGTTGTACCTAGTCTCTGCTTATACAACAAAGTTCTAAACTTTGAACTCGGCACAATTTCACAGCAGAAGGACTCGTAATGATAACTTATACACATTAATAAGGTGTTGCGCTTACTTTAAAGTTCAGAACTTTTGTGTACAAATTATTCAAGCAATTAGGCTGACCATTAGGCTACACTGAAAAAATCGTTTGGACTTTTTTTCACACAAAATTGTAGCAAAGTCTTTGTAGAGCAATTTACTCTAATTGGATTATTAGTTACAACAGTTTTTATACATTTTCATACAATTGTAGCAAATTTTGCTACAAATTGGTCTTGGACGTTTTTGAGAACAAATTGTTGGAAAAAGGTACACAATTGTAGTGAAATGTCCCACAATGTTTTTTCAGTGTAGTCTCCCTATTTTCTCCACCTTCATCTTATCGCTAAACCCCCCCCCCCCCCCTTAAAATTGTAATGACTACGTAATATTGATTTTCAGACTTCAGTAACCCCGAAAATGACATAGCTAATAGAATTTTCCATCCGCTCCTTTCACCCCCTCCCCCGCAGTAATTGTTTTTACATCCGTTACATAAACTAAGCTTTTCTTATCTCAATAACCCCGAAAATTCTCTATTAGTTAACATTTTTGGAGAAATAGGCAGTGGCTCCACTTAATTAATTTTTTTTTAATTTAATTTAATTAAAAACAACAAATTTTTTTTGACTTCAATAACCTCGAAAATGACATGTTAGTTAACATTTTTGGAGAAATTGTCAATCGCTTCTATTCCACAATGGTCCCATTCGGGGAAAAGTGGGTCATAAATGTTTTTCTAAAGATGAAAATTAGGATCATTTTTACCTATGCCTAATTACTGAAATCCCAAATAACATTACACTTTATGTTATATATGTAACGGAGTTCTAGTATAAAAGTTATATTTTATTTGACTTACAAAAAATTTCACATTCGACCCTTATAAGGTTTAGGTTGCTATGTATTCCTAAGAGTATTGTTCTTATGATCCATAAAAATAAATTGGCTAATTTGGATAAAACGTGCAAAAAGGTTTACTGTGTATTTAGCTGTGTATTGATTTGATGATTGTGTGATGACCCCCAGATGGTATAACTATAATGGTAACATATGCGGAAATACAACTTCAAGTGCTACTGGATCATAGAGTTACTCGCATTTGCTAAATCAGACTCCTGTCTTAGATATAAGTGTGGATCAGGCAATTACCAATATGATACTTGTGTCAAAATGGGGTTGTGATGGAAGTAGCGGACACTTACAGCAGAGTAGAGAAATGGGGGAGTAGCGACACTCAGCAAAAATCGTTTGAAGTTTCTGCATCAAAGCAAAACGCCGATGCACACTGCGTTCTCCGGGCAGCGTATTACGGGGACGTTCGATAAGTATTAGTCGAAAAAATATTTGGTCGGTTATTTGATACATACAAATTTAAAAGGCGGTACGTAACTCTTCAGTATTTCGATTCATTAGTATTAATGGCTTTATTAGACACTTATTCCGAGGGCATGAAACGAGGACTAAACCACTGCGAGATATCCATGGATATTCTCGTTCATATACTTCCCAAGGACATCTCATGGATACTTCAGGTTATTAGTAGGAAGTCTTGACGATATCTTGGAGACCTCTGTATTCTTGAAGGATCAGTGGTTTGCTCCCTCGGCATGAAACTGCCTTATAAAGTTATAATAAATAATAAGAGATATTTTTCTAGGCAGTTAACGAAGCCTTGCGTTGTTTCCTAAACATGCTAAATAAAGCACATAACAGTCTGAATGAAACATATTTACTTCGCATCTGTTTAAGTGGTTTGAGCACAAGAGTCTGAGCTAAAAATATATTTTTGACAGTTGTTTAAATTTTGGGTTTAAGGGCAATCGTACCCTACACCACCTTTCTAGCATGCTCCGGCGCGTCGCAGTGCCTTTAAAGGGCTCTAGCTTCTTTATTTTAAAAGATTAGTCTAACAGTAGTCCACAGAAAATGTAGCATAATAAATTCGGCAATTTTCTGTGAAAGAAAAAATATGATATCTTGTTTCGTGAGCGAGTTAAGACAGGGTTAACAAGAAAGAATTTCCCTGGTTGTAAAATCACGCGTTTTGGGCTAATTTGCTGGAAGATATCTTGACTTCAAAAGGGAACATTTTTAAAATTTGTTTTAAAAATGTGTGAATTGCAGTAAAAGATCTAAATTTTATTTAAAACTAAAATTTACTACAGCCACAAAAAAGCCGTTAAAATTTTTATCCGAATTTTAACGGATTTTCATGGTTCCTAGTAAATTTTAGTTTCAAATAAAATTTAGGTTATTCTTCCCTTCATACATTTTTAACAGAAATTCATACATTTTTAACAGAAATTTTAAAAATATTCACTTTGGAAGTCGGGATTTCTTCCAGCAAATATCGTGCAAACGCATGATTTTTTAACCGTATTTTTCTAACCAACCTCAAATATCTGTATCCAGTTATTTTAATACCTCCGTGTTCGCCTTGTTGTAAGCAGAATATTTATATCAAATACGTATTCTTATACATTATTTCTATAAATCCCATTCTCTAAATTTCGTTTCTTTAGCACAAATAGTTTTAAGATACTGCCAGTATGCTCATATATACTAAAAATCGACGAGACACGACTGAAATAACTACTTTAAATTTTAATTCTATCTATCAATCTGTATATATTTCCAAAATTTATTTAATCCCGAGGTATGGGCAATCAGCTAAGAAAAAAAAATACATTTACAGTTGACAAGTCGCCTTCTTAGCTTAAGTAATATAAAATATAATAAGTAAATGACAGGGTCTTTGGGACATCTAAAAAAGGACACTCCCTCGCCTTCTTTATTCATACAATTTTCTACGTGGCAATAACACACCATCGCGATCTCGACTGTATTCAATCAGACTAATTTTCTGACTGTCTCCGTAAAGACGCCACGAGTTGCCAGCAACCGGATAAAACTAGTTTAGCGAAGAGTCGGCAAAAACAGGAATAAGTGGCGAGTGTCGCTACGGTCTAATAATTCTACCGTGCTTACAGTACAGACAGGTAGCCAGAGAAGAAGGGTTTTCTGATGCCGACATTTTTCTCACGTCAGTAGTTCCTCTGCAGTTGTACTGTTGTACTATCTAAATAAAGACTGTAAAAATATTATAGTTTAGCAAAACCCAAGACCGTCTTCCACGATGTAGTGCCGCCCAATTAAGCTGCAATTTCAACAAGAAAATCAATTGACAAGGAACTGATTTATAGATTTAAAACTATTTTGATAACCTTGTCGTGTGGATTTCCAGCAAATGCCTCTGAATTTGCAAAATACGGTTAAGAAACAGCGGATTTATTTGTAAACTTATAACCTTGGTACTATATGCCGGCGTTAGTTACGAAAGTATTAATAAATGTAGCTTCAGTGGTTTCTGCAGCAATGTTACCAATTGGGATGATGTCAGGGGAAGAGCAAGAATCAAGAAACAAACATTTAGAAGAATATTGACAATTCGACAACATCACTCCCGTAAAGTGTAAAGAGAACTTACTAATCATGATGTAAAAAATCGCCTCTTAGCAATTTCCGATCTTCTTATTTCATCCCTTCGTGAGAAATATATTGAAAAGTCGAAAAAAATTATTAGCAGAGGTCATAGCTCTACTTAGTGTCGATGAAAGTGGTGTACAACAAGAAAAACTTGAAGTAGCTAGCGACCCTAGTGATGGTGATCAGTAAAGATTGAACTCCTGCCTATGGTTGGACTAGTTAAATGTTTCTTAATAATATGTAATCAGTTAAAAAATAGGTATATTTTTAACAGTTTATTAATATAATGCCAAATTTTGTAGATTATTACGTGTTATTTTTGAAGTTAGCCACTATATTTTAAAATTTATATAAATAATAAACATTGACGATGTATTTCTGAAATGTGCTTTATAACAGTGTGTTGGATAAATTTTAGTACCACATTATAGTGAATTTTTATTGCAATCGGTATATTTTAAGGAATGAGTTTTTAAATAAAAAAAACTACGCACAACACAAAAATTAATATTATTTTGGCTATTAATATTAAAAATTCTTCAGTTTTGGTCTATATTCTGGATAAAATACATTGTTTATTTAACCCATTGACATTATATTTCATATCTCCTCCATTTCATACCAAATCCACTTCAATATTCTTGAAAAAACCCAAGGAAATATTTTCGGCCACATATTGATCGCTCCGGGACCACAGTGCATTCGGGAGAACTCATCTACAAAACAAAAAAAATTGATCGAAATCGGTTAATTCGTTCAAGAATTATGGGTGAACATACATAAAAAATACATGCGGGTCGAATTGATAACCTCCTCTTGTCAAGGCGGTTAAAAAATACAAAATTTCGGTAAATTTAAAGCCAATATTTTATATTTACCATACGATTGCTATCGTAAAAATTCGTTTTTCTAAAAACGTGTTAACAATGCATTTTTTAACACGCCGCAGACGCCTTAAAAATGTTACTTTATGGCACTAGTGTTAAAAGTACTTTATAGCACTAGTGTTAAAAGTACTACTATGGCAACTACGACGCCAACAATGGTTGTTAGATTTTTTGACAAATGTCAACTTCATAATTTTATATTATATCTACGATGCTACTTAAAACTATGTGTTTCGAATATGTTAAACTTTCTAAAAATTCTAATTGTATTTTTGTTTTTCATTGTCGTTTGTAGAAAAAATTTTGTATGATATTTGTGTTAAAAGTACTTTTAAGGCACTCATTTGAATTGCAGAATTCGCTTCGCTCATTCTGCAAACTTTCAAATTCGTGCCGTAAAATTATACTTTTAACACTTATATCATAAATAACTATTTTAGGGGGAGTGTCAAAATATGATGACTTACCCTGCCCAGTGGCTTTCTAATACATTAACTAGAAAGTCGAGAAAGTTATTCAGTACCTATATTTGTAACATAAGAATAATATATTATGCTATTATGCTTTCTTTAAGAATAGGAAGTTAAGTAAGATCCTTTCTTAAATAAAATAAGTAAATAATTAAAACTTAAAATATTTTTCTTTTGAACTTCCTTTATTCTTATCATAAAACTTCCATACTTTTTACATTAAACAGAACAAAAGAATAATTTTTTCTTAGCAACTTTTCATAATCATATGCAGAGTAGCCACCCTCACTAAACGTTTGTTAAAAACTGTTAGATAGTTGCCATTTGGAAGAATGATAAAAAGGTGGCATTTACAAAAACCAACAGTAGAATAGTACTATATTGTAAAAGTTAGGTATGATTACAAAAATTTTGTATAGTGAGACCATATTTACATACATTTAAAAATGTACTTATAATAGAAAATCACGTGCCGGAATTCATTTAATTTAGAATGTTTTGTAAATTTCACATTTTCAAAAATTTGTTAATAAACATGGCAATGTAATTTTAAAAACTATTCTCGTATTATCATTATCAGGGTAAATTTAACCTAACTTTTTTGTGTGTACGTCTTAGTCTGAATGTCAGTTCTCTAAGAAAACCAATTAAGAAGCATTTAAACTGTGAATTACATAAACGATTCTTTTGACGACGCTCTAATTTAAAATAAAAATTAAACCAACATTAGTCCTTTTACTATTGATATCCATTATTTTATTTCAGCCCATCGACGTATGAGGACAGTAACAAACTATTTTCTGGTAAATTTAAGCACAGCTGATCTACTCCTTACTTTGTTCAACTGCAGCTTTAATTCCATCTACATGATTCAAAGGTAATTCTTTTTTTAAAACTGTGATTTCTTGCTACTAAGAAAAAGCCTCTTTGTTCATAATATTCCTTTCTACTAAGAATAGAGATTCCTAGAGTTAATTATGACTAATTTTGGCGATATACCTTTGTTACTTTTATCGGTCGTCATTAGGATCTAAAATAAAAAGGCTGCAGTAGAAAAATGCGGCAATACTAACACTTAATTTACTTAGTTAACTAATACTTATCTAAGCAAAAAGACATTTTTAACTAAACTATTAAATAACGTGATAAAACTGTAAGTTAAAAGCGTTATAATTCACTGCCGCTTTACTTTTTTTAATTAAAATGCGTCAAATATTATTTCAACTACATTATTTTAAAATGTCAGGAAAAAGCAAGTACCTTCTAACGGCATACAAACTTTGGTAATATCATCTAATACTAAGTTAAAAGGCAGAGAGATCGACCGTTACAGATTGGTTAAAAGATGTTTCAATTTTAAAAACACTCACAAAAAAGAGAATCTTAAATAAACCTCCGAAATTCTCTCAAGCATTTGCATTCGGTTTGAAGTATCATGAAATCAGAATCAGAGTGTAACTTCACTTTAAAATCTATAAATTTAATACAAGAAACTTATTTTATTAAAAATGTCACCTAAATCGAAGAAGTTTAAATGAGAATATGTTATAATAAGAATAGAATATGTTATAATAAAACAATAATGCTCTTGGAATAAGATATAGAAAGTATTCACAACAAGATCTTCTTTCAATTTTCAACAGAATTTGTTTTAAAAGTCGTATTCTTTATAACAAAATTTTAATGTTTTTACAGTAATTCTTTGTAGAAGTACTAAACCTAATTTTCAAATTTTCTAGAATTAAAAAAGGGTTCCTGACTATAAGAAAGAAGTAGGTACTAAGAGTAAATCCAAAGTTTCTAGAATTAGAAACAAGATTCCTTATTATACGAATTAGTCACTAATATTGCTTAGGAATAAAACACTGGAATTCTAGGTAATATATTTCCGCTGCTTTAAAGTTTACCAGCAGTCGTGTCGCGTGCATTTTTCCTAGTTATATTACCCTAATGAAGAAAAACGAGTAAGCTTTATTTCACCACTAGTTTCTGAAGCGATATAACTTTAAATATGAGATCCAACTTTAACCGTTATAAGAAGATAATCATTAATAAGAAAGACACATACATAAGTGTAACAGAGTAGGGAGAGTAGTTACTTCTTGTGTTAAGTGCATAGTATAGTAAAATAGAGTGGGCCAATAGCTAACCCAAAAATTGGACAACATGGTGTTATTCCACGAGACGATTAAATATTTTTATTTGTTACTTTTACTATATAAAAATATCAGTACACAGTTCCCTTATTAGGGGGAAATATTACGGTCAAAATCGTGGGTTTCTTACTTTTTTGAATTAATTTATATTAAATACGCCATGCTCTTATTAGAAGAAAATACTCAAAAGCATGTGTTTGTTTAAAGAAATATTTCCTTGAATAATATCGAAACAAGATTTTATTGACTTAATATAAAATATAATATAGTATATATAGTATTATATATATTAGTATATATATTTGATTTTGGTAGATCATACCAAAAAAATGATTATTGATCATATTAAGGCAACACAGTTTCAATATTCATAACAGAAGGAAAATACAGGATGTTCCAAAACGTCGAATATTCTGCTAAAACAAGCAAAAAAGTGCCTATTACCATAAGTCCGGAAACGGTTAGTTCCCAAAACACAGAGTGATAAAGTTTCAATTTTATTCTGGTTTCTCTTATTTATTCTACACATTTTAAAAAAAGGTTCATTCTAATTTCGTATAATATACAACACTGTTAGGAGTACCTAGGAAATAACCTTAAAGCTATTCGAAATAAAATACAGAGATATATTTTCTTGGACATCACGATCCAGTAGATCAAACTGATTCACGAAGATAAAATAAAAACCTTCTTTAAAATTTATCCTGACTTAGGGTAATATTTTGTTAAATATCATGTAAACAATTTAGATTATCAGGTATAAACCATAAGTGCATTACAATTATTGCAAATTCTGAAAAAAGTGTGTTGCATGAAAACTGCATGAGTTTATTTTTTTTTTAAGTATAAGACTCTGAAAGTAGAGGGCTATTTTTTGAAAGAACGAGAAATATATAGGTAATATACTTTTTCAGAATTTTCTGGATAATATTTATGCACGAGTGGTAGTCGCTAGAAAATTTCCAGAATAAAATATATAAACACATTACTTTTAACTTTATTTTTATTTATTATAGGTTATAGTACAATTATTAATATAATTTACAATATATTTCTGCATGATTTATTTGAATCAAGAATGTCGGTTCTCTTTTCAGTTGCTGTAGAATCGACTGCAGTAAAAATACGTCATGCAGTTGAATTTTCAGTATTGAGATTTCGCTTTTGAATTTTTAGTCTGCAATTTTATTTACACCTATGTGAAATTTGGCGATAATTGAACAACTCTTATGTACCAATTAATATGTGAGGAAAATTTTCAAAATAATCCAAGATACCAAAAAGGCAAAGAAGAAATCAGGAAGTTAATTCTAAATTCCAAGAAACAGCATTGTAAACTATACATATTATAAAATTATTTTAACGAAATGAGGCACCTATATGGTAAATTTAACCTACACTTAGATTTATTTCAACACAATGATTTCCTAAAATCTATATGATGGTAAATGAATTTTAGGTAATATTATTGTAAACTTAACATTATTGTTGTATAAATATTACCATTTGGACAGTTTTGGTTATTTAACACAGTTAATTCATCGGTATTATGATGTTAACATGACGATTGAATTGAACATGAATATTGAATCCTATAACTTGGTTGAATCAATTTATGTTTGTTTAATTTGAGATTTTTATTTTTCCCCTGTAGGACTAAATTTATTTTAGCACAAGTTCCAAGATTAAAGCACTTAAAACCTAAGCAAATGACTGAAATAATAGAATAACTCATACGTTTTTAATTACGACTTATTAAGAATTATAGGAGAAAAACTCATTTGATTAACTAGATCTTACTTTAAACAATTACTAAATCCTAGACATTATTAGTGAATCCCGGTGTAAAGTTTATTTCGAAGAGGTTTTGCAAAAAGCAACAAAGAAGCGACATTTTTTTTTCTTGAAATGAATATGGGATTCCAACTTATAAATTATTATATACCTATATATATATATATATATATATATATATATATATATATATATATATATATATATATATATATATATATATATATATATATATATATATATATATATATATATATATATTATATAAGGATAATATAGGACCTAGAATAATTTGTCAGGAGAAGCCTCTTTGGAGTCCCTTTGACTTGGGGGCCCTACACTTAAGCGTAATGGTAAGTTCTCCGCTGGGTAAGATAGAAAGCATTATGGCTTTTTTTTTAAACACAACTACTACACCAAAGATAGGTAACAAAAAATGTTGGTCTAAGTTAAAATACATTCTGTCGCTTTTCTCAAAACTTCATTTCTATACTTGCCACCTTTTTCCTTATCACAGCAGAATTTATTCCTAATTAACTCAATTAAAAGCGAGGCTGTAAATCTAAAGAGTTGGATCGAAAGTCAGATTTCAGTGTCAGTTGAAAACCAAAAATGTTGGTCTAAGGAGCGAAGCCGTTTTATTTTTGCAAACTTGGCAGAATATAAATTCTACAGTGCTTTCATTTCAAAACTAGTAACTCGCAATAACAATTAATTTGCAGCAAATTCGGTTGAATATAAAAACACGTCAATTTAGAAAGGGAAGTTTAAAACCAATACATATTAAATTTTTACGTTTCATTCTCCCACTCCCAGCTACTCTTATATTAACGTTTTAAAATATCCCCATTGTGGTCATTTTAAAGGTCATAAAAATTCTGATGTAATCTTTATTTAAAAAAGCTGCAGCTAAAAGTTACAAGACAAAGTTAGAGTAAAGTGACCAAATATGGAATAGGTGCTTAATATGGAATATCGATTTATTTTAAAAACTATTTGCGCCATTTACTAACTGAAGACTGATACATCAACAAACGCTTATTTTTGCATTGCCGCGAAGTCTTCGTAGACATGTTTGCATTAGTATGGATCATAACGCCGGTAAACACTTATGCTGATATTGAAAGTTTATTTCCTGGCAAGTATTTTTCTGTTTTCTGGTAAGACGTCTCAGTTTAATTGAATTCCTTTGATTGCATGCCTATCATCGAATGTCATTGTTTTTTATTGTTGGCATTGGTAATCGTTAATTTTATGATTTTAGCAAAAAAACAAGGTTCAATTTAATGTGAGGTTAGTGCCAAATATGGAATACACCTGAGCAAACCTGAGAAATCTGGATCCAGTGTATATTGTGCAGTCACTGGGCACACGAAGAATTCTTAGGTGCACTGAGCGAGAATTTTGTTTGTGACTTTCTCAAATAACTTGTGTTTGTGCCTTGCACAATTAAAGTCTCTTTTCGTTTGTATGAAAGTCGTTTTTCAGTTGCTTAAACATTTTTTTTTAAATTTGCTTAGATGTTATATTTTCTTTGAAAGCAGATAGTTTTCTGGTTGATGTGTTTGTAGATACTATTATTTTTTAGGATTAAATCAACGTTTATTTAACATATTTTATTTATTTAATAAGGTATTCCATTTTAGGCTCAAAAATATAACACACAGAAATATGCAACTTTTTGTTTATTAGCTCACAATTTCTGTTATAAGAAATTTAATCCCTTATAACCCCAAAAATATTTTCAGATGATCCTTAATAAAAGGTTTTCGTAATATAACATAACAAACCATTTTTGCACAAAAGAAAAATTTTAAACATAAATAACAAAATGGTATTCCATATGTGGTCACTTTACTCTACGAATAATTTATTTTCAGTAGTTTAACAACTTTAGAAAATTAATTTATTTCTGAACTTTTCGCTGGCGCTGACATTATTAAATGTTTCATCAGTATTCTTAGATAAGCGTATTTCGACGCTCTTAAATATTTTCGGACGAAGTTCTGTAAACTACAGCCTCTAACGACTTTAGAGAAATAAATCAAGCCGTATTATTCCTGGAAATCTCGCTGATTGTTCTAGAGAAATCTCTCTTACCAATCCAGTTTCCGGGAAGTCTCTGATCCTACCATTTTTGTACATATGTAGTGCATAATGTGGAAGGAGCTGCCTCCTTATATTGACGTTCACGAATAATTTAAAAATAGTCCAGCCCATAATGGAGCACTGCTGATCTCCTGACGGTCACTTTGCACTGCCTGACGTCACTTTGCACTGAGGGCAAATGACTGACTTTTAAATTGCAATATATCATACCATAAAGCCAGAAAAAAAAATTCTAGCTGAAATTATTCTAGTACCGTTCAAGTTAACCCGTTAAGTTGACAACTTCTGGTAGTGAAATAATGCACTCATCACACCTAACCGGAATCATTTGTCCATGATGTGAATATATATATTTGGTTGCGTAGAGTTCATTTCTTGATATAGATTTATTTTGTGTAATTCATTTTACTAAACAATACAATTTCTCAAAAACTGACTTGTAAGTATTATATTGTGTAAATATCCAAAAATATTACTGCAAGCGCCCCGAACAAACTCTTTTTCATATGCCAAGAACAGACAAGATCAGAAAAAGGTAGTGCAAAATCAATTAAAGATGTAACTTAAATATAACTAATCATAGTACTTATCACTAAATTCAAATAAGCATATTTTGCTGTACATTTATCTTCATAGCATAATAAATCCTATCGATATAGATTGAATACAAATGTTATGATTTACTTCTGTACAGAGTATAAGATAAATAAATGGGGTGATTTTTAAGTAAATATAATGTTTGTTATCCACGAAATCTCCTAATCTTTGGGACATAATCAAAAAACTCGAAATCACCAGCCATAAAATAATTTACATATCATGTGACCTCACAACCACTGGGATCACGTTTAGCAGATTCTAAATTTTGTATGAAAATTTGTAACAGAAAATCTTTTTTTTTTCTTAGTAAAAACCAAAATAAATGGATAAAGGCAGTCGCCATAAATATTTAGTTTATGTAGGAAATCCAAAAAAAAATCTGATTTATTAGATTATATGCATATTGCCTATTGTGCTAATAAAACGAGTATATGCTTATTAGTTTTAAAAAAGCCTCATGGTATACAAGTTAGTTGCCGTATTCTTACGCTTGTCACTTGAAACCATAAATTATTATTATCACATTAAGCCCGTTTCAGAGAGAAAGTGCGACAGTGAAACTGTCCGTAAAAAATTTATAAAATACCTTCTGCTTCAACATTCTTTTGTATTTTTTCATCTTGAATTTACTGGTAAAGACGTTATATAATATTGATTTATTATATTATTAACAATGTAGGGATTTAAATGAAGAACAAAGGACCAATTCAATTGAATGGGAAACAGCACAGCTTGAAATTTCTAGCCACGCTTTATCGTGACGAAGGAAATTTTGAGGGTTCAATTTATTAGGTCAAAGATATAAAAAACGACATTAAATTTATCTTTCCTCAGGGTCCCGTATACTCCGTTGTGTCAAGAAATAATCTTGATTTAAAGTAATTATAATGTTAAAGCCAACTCAACTAGACTTGTTGACAGCTGATACTGACCAGTTTAGCTAGGCCCCACGGAAACAATACAAAATTGAGTTAATTTTCTTATATTCTTTAAATCTTAAAACAAAAAAGGATACCTTCATAAAATTAAATATCGTAACTAACCATTTTTTATCGTGGTCGCGGAACAGTCAATTTGTCAATGAATGAATTTAAATTTTTTTAAAATAATTTTTATTTATTAGATTGCGAAGTATAAATGGACGACAAGAGACGACCGTGTTATTTTCAAAACAAATACAGAGTGATGCCTTGACATATTATTCATATTCGGTCAACTTATAGATCACTTTTGAACCATAAATTATTATTTATTTCTTTTAAAAGATACCAAACAAAGTTACGAAACAAAATCAATTGAAAAAATATTTCCTATTGTATCTAAATGTCTCCCGTTGGTAAACTACTCTTAAAACCAATATCAAGTCATGTAAAATATCAAGCGCATCACAAAAAATAACATTTGGGCCCGTATTATGTATAACGTCTCAAGTGGGCTTAAAAGTAAAGCAGATTGTAATTGCTGTTTTTATATTCACCATTTAAATTAACTTTAGTAAGTTGGTTTAACTCTCAGTCTACAGTGCTGAAGGTTTAACTTGAGACTTAAGTTAGCATTTGCATCTGTGCACTAAGTATATCGTGACATAACAAAAAAAATGGCCAATAAATCTATTAAAAATTTAAAAAAAAATATTTTTCATTTGGAGTTTTTAGGTGGTAGTAAAATAAATAATAGCTAGGCATAGCTATTATTTCCTTTGATGGCAGGGCAATATGAATATTAAATTGGAAGATCAACTTTTTCGTGGCGATTTTGATATTTTGGATGAGTAATAAGTTTTCCGAGTAGGCTATGCCAACAAGAACACAATTTTGATACAATGGATAATTTTTGTTTTTCTAAAGAACTCGGAAACAAATTCATAGTATAAAACTAAGTTGTCTTATTCCTACATTTGTCACTTTAAAGCTTTTAGTTGTCATATTAAACCAGTCTGGCGTTGTCTGTAAAATTGTTGTTGATATGGGGCTCAAATGCCAAGCTATAGAAAGAAGTCGGATTTATCTACAGATATTATTTCTACATTCCTGTAAGTCAAAACATTTATTGAAACCACCAAAAATCATAACCCAGTTTTGTCATATACAAAAATCATATATAGTATAACTAAAGGTAAGTGAAACCGCAAAAAAAAGGTAACGAAGCCGACACCTTTGACGCAGCCGTGCCGATAAGGTCCAGCCATAGGCGTCCCAAAATATTATAACCAATTTAAGATGGGACACAATAAAAAGTTTTAACATTTTAACCAAATATTATTTATAGGTATATCAAAACCTAACTGAATCTGCAAAAACGATGTTTAACCATAGAAATAATTGTATTCATGGGCGTACCGTCGACCGATAATTATGACTTTAAGTTAATGGCATAAATACGTTGTTATTTTTATGATCGTTTCGTAGTAAGTGTAACTATATTATATTGTAACTATATCTATTGTCATGATCGAGATCAGCTATTCAACTGAGAACCAAGGACACACATAAGGGCTCGGATGCGTTCCCGAGAATCTTGAAATTATTGGAGTTTCTTACGTGACCATGGCCATCGTAATACTGTCTAATTTATTTTTTTTTTTGGGGGTAAGAGGAGGTGAATCTTCCAAAGATACCCACATGCGACATTCGTGGGTTATGTCACGATTTTTACTGACTAAACACCCCCCTAGAGTAGTTGGTTTCGGACCGGAGTCTATAAACCAAGTATCTCTCGATAGATTATAACCGCTCGCATGACCCATTGTCATGCCGAACTTTTATAACCCTCCCATATTTTCGCATACAAATATGGGGTTTATCTCTGTCCTGAAAGGAAAATTTTTACAATATTGCCTTAAGGTAACAAAAGTCCTACTTAAGATAATATTTGTCTCTAGCCTTAAGATATTTGTATGTTACATACGGTGTTAAGTAACTAAGTGTGCATGACATGCTATTTACCTAAGTAATCTTAAGATGTGGGAACTTAGATATTTGACTTAATTATTGGTATTCAGGCCCGCTCGCACTAGCACTTGCGCTCGCGTTCGCACTCACACTATCGCTAGCATTTGTACTACACTCTTATTATCGCACTTCACTTTTGTCTTTTCATTACTCTATTTGACTCCTTGGTCTTCTTTTGTATCACCTATTTTGCCTATATCCTGAAGCAATCGAGACCGTCAGTAGACGCAATGTTGCTGTAAAAGCTCAATAAACGTCTTTTCTTGAAAACTTTCGAAGTTTTCATAAGATCTTTGTTTTCCAAAAGTATATTTATCCGCTTTTGAAAGAATTTCGTTCAAAACGTGAATTTCTATCAAGGTTTCTCTGTATTTTCTGGAAGAGCATTGGGAAAAGCGGTTTTCACAACAAATGCTATATATTTTAGAAACCTGTAAAATCCATTATCAACAATAAAACAAAAATATCTACATGCTGTTGGAATCGTCAGAAGATTCGGAACTAGAATCATTCGCATTTTGAATCACAAGTGGCGCTACTGGCGGTAAAATAGGATATTCGTCTTCTTTTTTTATAACGTGGGCTACACAGTTTCTCCAAATATCACGGCTCAATTCACTTATTACTCGTCGAATATTATCCAGTACCACTGCACTTAATGTTGGTGACTGATTACATTTACGAAGACGTTTTTTTATAGTGCCCCAAATCATTTCAATTGGATTAAATATGCAATTATAAGGAGGTAACCGCAACAGGGTATGGCCGTGTCTAGTGCAAAGATTATCAATTACATATTCATTTTTAAAATTTCGACTCTTTATCATTTTTATCAGCTCTTTTTTTACCGGGACCTTTTCAGGAATTTCCATATTTTTATGCCTCATAAAATTTAAAATGTCTCCCTTTTTAGTATTATTATTCGGTATTTTGTTTAATATACGCGAATGACATGGTGCATTGTCCATGACGATTACCGAGTTTGGTGGAATGTTCGGTAAAAGCTGATCAACAAACCACTTTTCAAATAAATCCCCAGTCATGTCCTCATGATAATCGGCAGAAGATTGGGTTATGTTTTTGGCAGACAAAAGCAGTGCATTGGGCACGAAACCATTTTCACCTCCGGCATGAAGTATTATCACGCGCCTTCCTCTTCAACACAGTGCATTTAAACTGCAATTTTGAGTTTCATCTACCCAACCGTACTGAACAACATCATGAGTATCAAACCATGTCTCATCTAGATACACTATATACCTATTTGATTCCCGGTGTTCTTTTATTTTATGCAAATATTCTTGACGATGTTCAACAAGACGGCGCGATTCCATTATAACCATCCGATTATCAATTTTTTTGTGTTTAAATCCGCAATCTAATAAAATTCCTCGAAGAGTTTCCAATGACTGGTAATTGTAATCAGGGTAATCGCGTAACTTATCCCGGATCATTTCTAATGTTGGCACCGTATTTTCCTTATATAGATTGTACACAATTCGTCTAATGACATCTTTTGCTGCATCGTCAACTTTCTGAAACTTTTGATTATTTTTCTTTCGCTTTACCGAATGATCTGTAACATCTCTTGTTTTAATTACGCGATAAATTGTAGATATCGAAAGTTGTGTTAATTCGTTAACTCTCTTTATAATGGCTTTATCTGACTGTGCCGGATTTTCTTTTTTTAAACAGCCGTAAATATTTAGAATTATTCGTTGACTTTGAACATGTAAATCTTTATTAAACTCCGGACATGTTTCGACTGGCGATGCCACGGTCGGTACCGAAGGTAATTCAACATGTAATAATTCGCTTTCATCTACCTCAAAAGGTCGCCAAAAAGCCATTATTATAATAAAAATTCACTTACATAAACCAAGTATCTAAAAACAAAAATAATACGCACTTCACTGGTCAAAACCTAAAACTTAACTGTGTCACATAAATCATGTTCTAAACGAGCATCTGTCTAGACGTAACGTCTTAATTATAATAAAATGACTCCTTCCACTGCATGCGCCAATATAATATTACCCTTAGTGAAAAAGAGACAAAACGAATCGTCGCTGCAGGAGTCCCTTCACGAGACAGGCAGCTGCTGTTTACATTATATACCGAAGTTATCACTAACAAATCTGAATGAAATGTGGGATACTTGCTATGGGGAATCGAGCGAGCCCGGTATGAGCGGCAGGCGTTTGTCTGGCTTTTTATACCACTTAAATCTTAATAATTTAGATTTATGAGATTCACTAAGGACTGGCAAAACTATACCTAAATGTAAATCATTGTTATAATCTCAAAGGGAAGATTTTTAAAACCTTTCTGTAAACCATTGTGCTACTGCCAAAAATAATTTTATATACTTGGAATTTTCCGGCTTTTATTTGTCAGTTGCAGCATCTATAAATAACTCATTAATATTAACCAAAATTGGTGTTCATGTTTTAGAAGCAGCAGGTAATAAGCAGTTAATGAAAATTTGGATGTTGTCGGAAAACAAAACATTTGTGGTTTAATTTATAACATTTAATTCGAATTACATTGCCTCGGCGGACCACTTTAATCAAGAAATTAACAAATTGGACAGTTGTATAATGTGACAGCACTCATGTTATTGCCATTGCCAAAAAAACGGCAAAACGATGGTGCGCGACATACAAAACTCAAAAAGTTAACCACACTCTTGTGACAGTTCAGTTTTGTCGCAGTGTTTTGCCTATTTTCACTAATTGCTCTTGCTACAAATTTCCTATTTAATTCCTACCTTAGTTGAGGTAATGTGCCTCCATGCTACGATCACTCTGCATAAGTTGGTTCTTGTCTTGTTTCAGGTTTAGGTCCGAGGAGTTTTAATTTAATTGAACGCCCATTATGTCCTCTAGGTCTCCTTGTGTCCTGGTGTTAGTAGCTTGCTTTGGTGTAATGGAGAGTAATGGTCCATAATTTCATTTAAGCATTTTTTTCTTGACCCTTGAATTATGAACATTTCTACGAAAGCATATTGGGGCCACCGAAGAAATATTTTAACTCTAAAATTACAGATAATAAGTGTAAATTTACATTTAATAACTGTAAATTGACAGATAATTACTGTAAATTTACAGATAATAAGAGTAAATTTACAGATAAGTGTAAATTTACAGATACTAAGTGTAAATGTACAGATAATAAGTGTAAATTTACAGATAATAAGTGTAAATTTACAGATATTAAGTGTAAATTTACACTTAATAACTGTAAATTTACAGATAATAAGTGTAAATTTACAGATAATAAGTGCAAATTTACAGATATTAAGTGTAAATTGACAGATAATAAGTGTAAGTTTACAGATAATAAGTGTAAATTTACAGATATTAAGTGTAAATTTACAGATAATAAGTGTAAATGTACAGATAATAAGTGTAAATTTACACTTAATAACTGTAAATTTACAGATAATAAGTGTAAATTTACAGATAATAAGTGTAAATGTACAGTTAATAAGTGTAAATTTACAGATAATAAGTGTAAATTTACAGATATCAAGTGTAAATTTACAGATAATAAGTGTAAATTTACACATAATAAGTGTAAATTTACAGATATTAAGTGTAAATTTACAGATAATAAGTGTAAATTTACAGATAATAAGTTTAAATTTACAGATAATAAGTGTAAATTTTATAATGGCATTTTATGTTTGTTGTTTCTCTTATTATTAAATAAAACACTGATACGGGTACAGGTGCAACTAGGGGGGCAAGGGGGCTTAGCCCTCCAAACTCGAAATTAGCCCCCCTAGAGCGATTGTTGTTCCATAAAAATAATTAACTTTATCTTAAGGGCCAGGGCTTAAGCCCCCCCCAAAGAGCACTGTCTAGTTGCTCCACTGGCTACGGGGCACAGTCAGCAGGGTGGGCATTGATGAAATTGCCCGAGCTGTACCCAGGCAACGTAATATCATGCAGGTTTGCTTAGGTTTGTTTACATTTCGGCAGGATCCCTATCTTTCATTTTTAGTATTCAGTGCTAAAATTAGCAAAACGGAACACTTATGTAATCCCGTCGGTGTCCGTCCGTCCGTCTGTCTGTAACAGACTTATTAGAATTTCTCTGAAGCTATTAGACATAAAAATTTGAAATTTAGCACAATTATAGACGTGAAGTATAAAAAGTTGAATTTTGATTCCGGGGGTTAACTTCAGGGGGTAAATTGGAAAATGCAAAAAATGTAAATGGCATCGTGTAGGGTGTCAAATGAAAGCTTATTGAAGCACGAATTCAAAAATACATATGATGTGTTTTTTTATGCATTGTTTAAAACATTTTTCGAGAAAAATGCTTAAAAATTGCTGTCCCCCACCCTCATCACCAAAAGGATCGCTCAGAAAAATCTGAAAAAAATCATGAACATGGATAATTAGGTGTAGATTGAGCAAAAATTATCAGAATTGAAAAATTCTAGGGCTATCAATTATTATAAACAATGTAATTGTTTATTTCCTTATAACTGCTGATCCATTAGTTTTAGAGAAAAAATCTTTCGGCAAGAAATATTTCCCACTATGTAAGGAACAAGTTTTGCTCTTACACGTTTTTCAAAATTTTTAATTTGACTCATTCGAAACGCTCCCCACACAGCTCCGCGCATACGCGATGTGATACGGCTTTGGTGCCGTCGGCGGCGGGTAGCGCGTCAGATGGGTGGTTATCGGGTGGCCGAAGTGCTCAGGTTAAGTGGGGGCTGATGGCACGGAACACTAATTATGCAAGTATAGCTTGCACATGACCCAATTTTTTTAGTAATTTCATGTAACACAAGTTAAATTTTCGACTTAAATACAAGGTTCTCTGGGAAGAGTTTGTAATTCTCCTTGCACCATCTTGTTCAGCAGGTATCAAAATCCGCAAAAAAATTTTTGACAGCATCATATTAACAAGAAGAGAGTGGTCTTTTTTTAACGGTACGCCAAATAAAAATTATTTTACCTTACCAAGGCAAACGTGAAAGAGTTACTTTTTATGAATTTTAATCTACTGAACACGATACTCCAATACTTACTCGAAAGTATTGCTAAATTATTCAAAATTTGACAGAAACTTACTAACTAAAATACTCCCGCACTGTGTCAGTGTCAGCATTGTCCAGTAAAAGTTCTTAATACTGTGCATGTTTACTCAAGTTTGTTCAGGATCTTTTTCCGTAAAAAAAGACAGATAGGGATCCTGCCGAAATGTAAACAAACCTAAGCAAGCCTGCATAATATTACGAACTTTGCCTGGGTACAGCTCTGGCAATTTCATCAATTCCCACCCTGCTAACTGTGCCCCGTAGCCAGTGAAGCAACTAGACAGTGCTTTTTGGGGAGGCCTAAGCCCTGACCTTTAAGATAAAGTTAATTATTTTTATGGAACACAAATCGCTCTAGGGGGGGGGGCTAATTTCGAGTTTGGGGGCTAAGCCCCCTTGCCCCCCTAGTTGCGCCTGTACCCGTATCAGTGTTTTATTTAATAATAAGAGAAACAACAAACATAAAATGCCATTATAAAATTTAAACTTATTATCTGTAAATTTACACTTATTACCTGTATATTTACACTTATTATCTGTAAATTTACACTTAATATCTGTAAATTTACACTTATTATCTGTAAATTTACACTTATTATCTGTAAATTTACACTTAATATCTGTAAATTTACACTTATTTACTGTAAATTTACACTTATTACCTGTAAATTTACACTTCTTATCTGTAAATTTACAGTTATTAAGTGTAAATTTACACTTATTATCTGTAAATTTACACTTATTATCTGTAAATTTACACTTAATATCTGTAAATTTACACTTATTATCTGTTAATTTACAGTTATTAAGTGTAAATTTACACTTATTATCTGTAAATTTACACTTATTATCTGTAAATTTACACTTAATATCTGTAAATTTATACTTATTATCTGTAAATTTACACTTAATATCTGTAAATTTACACTTACTAGCTGTAACTTTACAGTTGTTAGGTGTAAATTTACACTTATTATCTGTAAATTTGCACTTAATATATGTAAATTTACACTTAATATC
The DNA here is from genome assembly GCA_963971165.1 of Philopedon plagiatum. Lineage (NCBI taxonomy): Eukaryota > Metazoa > Arthropoda > Insecta > Coleoptera > Curculionidae > Philopedon > Philopedon plagiatum. The sequence continues at coordinate 95,329,610 of OZ020191.1, forward strand.
TGTAAATTTACACTTAATATCTGTAAATTTACACTTATTATGTGTAAATTTACACTTATTATCTGTAAATTTACACTTATTATCTGTAAATTTACAGTTATTAAGTGTAAATTTACACTTATTATCTGTAAATTTAGAGTTACTTAATATCTGTAAATTTACACTTATTATGTGTAAATTTACACTTATTATCTGTAAATTTACAGTTATTATCTGTAAATTTACAGTTATTAAGTGGAAATTTACACTTATTATCTGTAAATTTAGAGTCAAAATATTTTTTCGGTGGCCCCAATACGCTTTCGTACATTTCACTGTTGGTGAAAGGTTGCACTTAATTTGATTGTGGCTAATTGACAAGTTCCACTTATTTTTTTCTTTCCGGAAAAGATTTAACATTTTTTACTTTTTATAAATTTCGACATTGGAATATTGCCTACAAGTTAGACTATTTTAACGTGGCACATTACGGGCGAGCAAGTCTTTAGTTTCAGTCTAGCTTATTTCTAAAATTCTGCAGTAAAATATTGAGCTATTTTATGCAATTTTAAATAGTTATTTACTTTGCGGCTTAAGTTATTATTAATAATAAATTACGAGACTTTCATAAATACCTGACAGTGGCAGTGACTTTACACCATCAGTGACGCTACTGGTTTTGAGTGATTTTACACCACCAGCAATGTCACTTATTGGTGTAATTTGAGCGTTTTAATGAATGCCATTTTCTTATCGACCCGATAGCTGAGTGCCGTGTTCTGCCACAGAGTCTTTTATTTCATTGTTTTTTAATTTTTATTTATGCAGTTTTGAGTTAGGTGCGAGCTTGAAATTTTACGTGCTTAATTATAGGAGATGGAACAATTTCGATTATTTGCTTTTGTCCTTTTCGCTCTATGACAACTTTTGGTTAAATAGCATTTTTACGTTTTGGTGAGGATAACCTTTTCTATTATTTTAAATTTGTCATTCTCTGACTTGTACCTTGGCTATGAAACTAATTAAGCTCGGGCAAATTTCATTTAGAATTTCAATGTCATTACCAGTTTGTTTGTATTTTTGGAATTTTAGGTATGTTCATTTCATATTATGCGATTGCGATAGTTAGTACAATTGCCATTTCTGGTAGTTGTTTTTGCCTATAGTTGTACATATCATGTCGTACAATTGCCTTGCCTGTCAATTATTTTGTTTATAGATGTACATACATTGTAATTTTGAATAGCTTTATATAAATGGTTTTGCAGCTTTAGGGATAATTTTCTCTTTATTTAAGTTATCTAAATTTTCTAAATTCAATCATTAGGTAATACTTACCGCTTAACTTTTGAGCCAAGCTACTTTTGGGTTTTAAAATTTTAATTATTTTTACGGGCTTCGTTTAAACTTATCTTTTCTTTTACCTTAAATCTTACTTAAATTTTTCAATTTAGTTATCAATTATTTTTTTTTTCAATATTATATTTTTTTTTATTAACGGAACTTTACATTTTTTCCTCATTTGTTGATTAATCAAATTTAAATTACTTTCAAATACTAGGAATTATTTTGTTCCTAGGACTTTTCCCAAAAGAAACAAGCCCAAGTTTTTTCCGGCTGGTGTCGGTGATAAAATAAAGAATCAAAATTGAATTAAGTATATTGTTATATTTATTTACAGTAGGTATTTGAAAACTTCAAACAAAAATAATAACGAGAGAACTTAAAATACACTCTAATATTTGATTATGAATCCTGTTTTTTAATTATTGGAGCCAACCATGGATTTATTAAGAATGGATACGGAATGATTTAACATTCTTTGAAGCCAAAACAAACCATTCTAAACGACACTGTAAGCACAATTTGTAAACATTGGCCACATCTTGTTTTACCTTGTATTTTTGTACAAGAAATGCGTTATAAGCATCACAAGATTTACTAAAAGTAATAACAGCCCTAAATATTTTATTTTTCTGCTAAATAATAATAAATTTAAGTTAAAAAGGTTTTATTATTTATAGGTTATGTTATTTCTAAAGGTGTTTATTTAAAGTCGCTCCGAGTCATTTATAAATCTATAAGTCGCACTTTTTCTTTTCTAGTTCATTAGACAAAGACGTACGTGTAACCGAGAGTTCGAAGACGTTTTTCCTAAGCAAGCAGCAGACAGCAACACTTCTGAGCTCCAACACTCCAATGCTATTTTATCTCTTTCTACTACCATTCTTGATTCACTTACGTAGTAATTCGTAGTTCGTAAACTCTTCTCATAGGAGAACTGTTTTCATAACAAACAACAAATATAAGGCTTCACGTTCGATACGCTCACAGTATACGGACATCGAATCCTTTCTTAATAAATCCATGGAGCCAACCTATTCGGCATTAACTGGTTTATATTAGATACAATATAGGGTTAAGTGTATTAAGTCGGTTAATTCAGTTCAGTCTGCCTTATGTTTTTTTTAATTATGAACAATAGAATTCTTGTGTGTATAGCAGGTTCCTAGACTTCCAGTTTGTATCGGTTGGAAAAACTGATGGCGCCTAATTAAACCTCTCCGGCAAATTGACCTAAGGGCTAATTTGCACGCGCTCTTCAACAGCTTGCTTCGCCCAAAATACCCTGTTTTGCTTTGGCATACTTTATTCACTAATTTAATGTTCTTTTCTTTTACGTTGATTTTTAAGTGGTAAGTACATAGTCAAATATACTCATCACATCTTTGACAGTTATTTAACTTTATACTTTTCTGACAACTGACTTTTCCCACCATGCATCCACCGGAAATATTGATGTTCAAGTGCAATGAATCCGATGAGCAATCTGATAAAAATACAATGAATTAAAAAACGCTAATTCAGCAACCTTTCATCGGCAGTTCAAAAACTGTTTGATGGTTGTGTAATTAATGCGCTTTAGACATTGATGAATTTAAAAGCTCGTCCTTAAATGTACTACTTTTTTTAAGTTTTGAGTTATGAGCAAGAGGTATAGCCGCATGATTTACAAAAATTATTTGCCTCGAATTTTACAATCTTCTTTAGTATATATTTTTAATAATTATATAAATTAATGTTTCCGGGAGGAAACCTGGTCAGTTATTATTTAAAGTTGAAAAAATGATGATTTTGAGTAAATCTAACTCAGTCTAACTACAAGGTGTTGCGGAATTTTGCAGCTGATTCTTTGACCAGAAATAAAAACAAAGTTTATAGTATGTGTAGTATATAAAAAAGTAAATATAGAATTTAATTTTATCTGATTTTGCTTATTTATTTTGGATATTTTCAAAGACAATTCATTTAAATTTCTTACATACAAATCTTTCTGGAGTATGTACCTAAGGAAAAATCTTATCATTCGGAATAATATTTTATTAAGGGCGCGAGGCAATAAATCAAACCTCAAACCTACTGAGACTAAAAAATCAGTAGGCCATAATAAAAAAATATTCTGGTTTTACTTACTTTAAAGGCGCTTTATTAATAACTCACATATATGTACATGTCATCGCAAGGTACAATACATTATTGGCAATATTTACATAATTACATTGCTTCGACAACAGGAGTTTCCCAGCAAGGCAACGCGACCCGGCCATGGCCGGGGCTGGTTTGGCCTTTGGCAACCGTTACGATGACGCACATCCCAGTTGGAGGCCCTTTTCGGTGAACTTTAAGGGCTACCACAAATATAGTTTATTTTTTTAAAGGGGTATAAACAAATTTATGCTTGTACTAATACTTTATATAAAATTTTACATTTAGTTTCCATGAAAAAGCAATGAAAGAACCAGCTTGATTTTAAACATTTAGGTTATATTCTTCCAAACATTACCCAAATAGTTCAAGTTTTAAAAAGTCGTAAGATATCAAGAAGCAAATGGATAAAATATAAATGTTCGGGCGGTCAAAACAATCTTGACCCCAAGAGATTATGACCAATGTAGATTATTTTGAATACGGATATTCCAAAAAGTATTATATTTACAGAATTTGAATGAACTGGAAACGTCCAAAAAAAAATAAAAATATCCAAAATTAAATTAAAACTGTATTATTCTGTATCTCGGAAGAAAAGCGTTTCAGGACCTACATATCTTATTATAATGGTTTAAACGAAAGAAAAAATAAATATTTTTGTATATTTTAATTTTTGAAATATTCTTTGATGAATTACGAACACAAAGTTCATTTCTTATAACTTTTTACTCTAAAAGTAATCGCACAGATTCACTATAGCTAGACAGCTAGCCGACAACTAAAAGTTTTTTTGCTCACAAGTATAAAAATAAGACCGCTGTTTTGTAATATGAGTTTATTTCCGAGGTTTTTCGGATATTTATGAAGACAGATTTGAGGAGTGTACTTTCGAAAATAATAGAACTAAACCCATTTTAGCTGCAATCAAGCAAATCGCAGAAATATTGAAGTAAATCCTAAGATTTAATGCCGACTTATTAACAATGACAGGAGAAAAACTTGTCAAAACCTAACTGATCAACTAGAAAATTTTCATTAATATTGAACTGTATATTTTTAACAAACCTTAAGAAACCTTAGCAAACGACAATCCACATACACTTACCAGTTTAAAGCGTTGATTTTTAAATTAGACCGATTTTAGCAATGGTAAATTCAGAAATTTTTTTAGCTTTCTTGAAAATGAAGCGTTTATTCTTGTACATAAGTACATCATAATGATTAGGGAACGGATTTTCTTACGCGGTCGTAGAAAGGCCATAATCAATCATAGGCGCGCAAAATTTTTGAAAATATAGTAATCGTTTATTAACTCTATAGCCACCACGTATTCCATTTATTTGTTTTAACACTTTAAATTACGTAAATTGCTTGAAATCATTAAGCCGTACTGACTTTAACAATTCGTCGCGAATGAACAGTTTTCGCGATAAAATGCTCTAGTTAGTACCGCATGAAATATTTTCATGAAAGATTTTGTAGCGAACGATAGCTATCCGTAGCCTGTCGTTACATCAAATAAAATTGAGTGATCAGTTTGGACATGATATAGATCGCACTTGTGTTCGCAAGAATAGCTTAATTTTAAAAGGATATCGTAGACGCGAATAAGAATCTTCTGTTGCTATAAAACGGAGTGTTACTGCTAGTCTTTCTTTTACACTATTGACTTTCCTAAATTTGGTATCTTCCCTATTAATTTCTAAACTGATAGCATAAAGTAAGAATTCACAATCCTCCTATGCTTCACGCACAAAATTATTGTTAAAATGTCCACTGCAATGTAATCTGTTGACACGGAATATAAAGGTTTGGATTTTTGGAGGGGATTTGTTCCATAATCTGGAATGAGCGAGAGAAGTGGCATGTTCTAGGCTTTTGTAGCTGGACAGTACAGGGATGCATGCGTAACGACGCCTCTTGTTGTTCTGTTAGGAACAGTCAAGGGAGAAATTATTGCGGCTAGTTCTTTAGAGCAAAATCCGTGGACGTATTGGTAGAAAAGGGATAAATCCCCAACAGCGCGATTAGCGAGAGAAGGGAGTTTCCTTGTAAGGAATGATAAGTCGAATGGCTCTTTTTTGAATAAAATCAATAATGTTAAGTGGCGAATGTGATGCCGATCTCCAGATGTGGGAACAGTACTCTAGTAGTTTTAAAGACATTTATTTACAACTATTTTACAATTCACCCAGTCATATGACTTCTATGTGCATTTACATACTAAAACTAAACCTAATACATTATATACACAATAACAAAACATAAGCGCACGCTGGGCGGAAACCGGCGAACAGGGAGCTGGTGGAAGCTCATGGTGACCCCAGATGAATGCAGCATATGATCATTTTGCGGCTGTTCGGATGACCTTACAGCGCATGAAGGATTATGCATTGCCGAGGCTTGAGAAAATTTGCTTTTGTCAGGAGTCAATATACATTCTAAAAAGTTCGAACATTTAATTTTTAGGTGGAAAATACTAAAAACCACTTTGATATTGGGGAACAGTACTCTATGTTAGGTCTAAGTTGGGAAACATAGGGAGTGTGTAAGTTGAAAGGGAAGAAATATTTTCTGGCTCAAAAGCGAGAACTAAGCTTTTTACCTACTGAATATGTTTTAATTATTTTCTAAAATAACACAATTTATTTTCACTGTAACAATGTTTCAAAATGTTTACTGGTTTACGTAAATTCTATTTCGGCTACAGGCCCACTCTGGCAAGTGAGATGGGTAGTGCTCCAGGGCACCAGAGATCTAGAAGTGCTAGAAGCGACATTGTACAAAAAAGTTAATAAAAAAGACAGTATGGTTTATCGGAGGATTTGCAAAAAGGTCTACGCCGGGGGGAGCATTTCCTAAAAATGGTCGACTGTTTGCAAAGAAACAACATATTCTTTCCAAGGTAAACAACTTCTGATTTTTAATATACTTCCATAATGTACAAATATTGGTTTTTATTTGACTAACTCTTTCGTACGATTTGTATCCAAAGCAATGTTAAAAAAGCGCCAAAAAAAGAATCAGAGGTCAGGAGAAATCCAAACTGCTTCAAGTGCTAAGTTGAGTTCAGTGGCGGATCTACAACGAAGTCATCGGGGGGCTAACATGACCCCCATATTTTACTCGTAGTTTAAGTCGGTCGAATTATATTATTTTCCCCTTATTGACGCCTGTAATATCTACACGAAAGGGAACACGCCGTACCAGCTGACCAGGAGTAAGATAACTGCACCAGCGGTTTGTTACTCCCTTTTGTTAGCACCATGGATCTATTATAATAAGGATTCGATGTTCCGTATACTGTGACCGTATCGAACGTGAAGCCTTATATTTGTTGTTTGTTTTCTTTTGGGGGAACAGTTTACAAACTTTAAGGAAATACCACAGGAAATACGTAATTGAATCAAGAATGGTAGTAGAAAGAGATAAAATAGCATTGGAGTGTTGGAGCTCAGGTTGAAAAATCACACCGGTGTGTCACCCGGCGATGATATCGAACGCAGCCCAGAAGTGTTGCTGTATGTGCTGGTTGTTTAAGAAAACGGCTGAACCTCGGTCTGAACACTCGGTTACACGTACGTCTTTGTCAGTAGTATAAGTAGATGCTTAGTGAGTCTCCGCATGCGCAGTAGGGTCGACCTTGAACGCGCAGGTGTGCTATTGTTATTTGGCCTTGATATGCGCAGGTGTTATTCCAAGGTCAAGGTCAAGAACTTGGCCTTGAACGCGAGCAGATGTTTCTTTGTTTGGTGATGGCCAGGTGGACGACGCTTATTTCAAGGTTACATTTGCGGTGTATATTTTCAATGAATGCGAGCAGCTGTTTCTTTGTTTGGTGGTGGTGACCAGGTGGACGACGCTTATTTCAAGGTTACATTTGCGATGAATATTTTCAATGAATGCGAGCAGATGTTTCTTTGTTTGGTGATGACCAGGTGGACGACGCTTATTTCAAGGTTACATTTGCGATGCATATTTTCAATGAATGCGAGCAGATGTTTCTTTGTTTGATGATGATCAGGTGTACGACGCTTATTTCAAGGTTACATTTGTGATGTTAGTTTACCTTGAGTTATTATTGGGGTGTAACATGTTTTGGTATGAAGATCGAGTGGGTTGGGTCTAATGTGGTTCGGTATATATGAGGGTAGGGGGAATTAAATTTTAGTATAGAACATTGTGCTGAGTAAAACGGTTCAAGCAAGTTAATTTGAAAGTCATGGCGTACGTGTGTGACAATTGTGGTAAATCGTTTACCCAGAGTTATAATATGTTACGACATAAAAGAGAATCGTGCGTAGCACGATTTGCAAATATACATGGTGGAAAACAGCGAAAAGTTGACGATGGGGCATCAACATCTGAGGTGCGTACTTGCACTTGCTGCAATATAGCCATACCAGCCAATCGAATGGCAGCTCATCAAAGAACAATACACCATAAAAGTAATGCATGTTCACCAATATCAGCTGGTGTTGAACTCGTGTCCAGTGCTTTTAGAAATAGGATTGCCACATACCGTATATCAAGTGATAATGAACATACTGACTATTCATTATTTTTTGATGAAATTAAAGCAAAAATGTTAGACGTAGTAAGTGACCTAGTAAGAGTGCGTTGTGCGTTGAAAGTTAATATGGTGGTTGTTGGTCGGTATCTTTTACCAACACAAGATAATATGTACAGTGACAAGTCATTTAATACACGCAATGAAATTGTTACTTCAGGAAGCGATTTCGAAGAAATATATCAATCATTAGTGGAAGCCATGAAGACTCAATCGACTGAGTTTCAGGAAAAAGATTCAGGTATGTTATAAATTAACGACTAAAAATAAAATAAATACTTATGTCACTCTTTCTTGTTTTCGTAGGTTGGGCTCTGGAAAAAATTCTATACCTGGAAGTAAATGTCAACGAGTATAAACCTTTTGGTGGATCTTCATATATAAAGTTACCCCGATTCATCGAATTGAAAAAAGCCATCATCAATGTGATTAATCAAGATGAGTGTTGTTTTGCATGGTCAATCGTGTCTGCTTTGTGCCCCGCCACTAGAAGGGCATCACAGATTCAATCTTATCCACACTATTCAAGACTGCTGAATTTTACAGGTATAGACTTTCCAGTAAAGTTGCGTGATATATCAAAATTTGAAGAAATGAATAATATTTCAGTTAACGTTTATGGTTTGCAAAAAATTTTAGAAAATAATATGTTAAAGTATGAAGTTGGTCCATTAAGGTATTCGGGTAGAAAACTTAAGAGACATGTAAACTTGTTGTTAATAACAAAGGATTGTAGTATTAAAGATGATGATGAGCATATTTGTGATACGCGTTGTTCTAAAAGTCATTATTGTTGGATAAAAGACTTATCGAAATTATGTTCCAGTCAAATTACATCACGTAGAGATAAAATGTATTTTTGTGATGGTTGTTTGATATATTTTAGTTCACCATCATCTTTGATATCACACCAAAAAAATGACTGTAACCACAAATATTCATTAACACCATCACTAAATTTAAAAATAGATAAATTTGGAAGGAGTGTAAGTGAAAATATATTAAAATTTGAAAACATAGAAAAGCAAGTGCGTGTGCCGTTTGTCGTTTACGCGGATTTTGAATCGGTGCTTAAACCGCTGGATACAGTGGAACCAAATCCCACAAATTCTTACTTAGTCAAAAGCATCAAACATGAACCATATTCTTTTGCGTATTTAATTAAGTGCTCCTTTGACGATTCGATTTCAAAATGTGAGCTCTACCGGGGAAACGACGCAGCCCAGGTTTTCGTTTCTCGACTTGAAAGTGATTTAAGATCTCTTTACAATACATACTTAAGAGATATAAAAGCAATGGAAACTTTAACGGTGGACCAAATAGCGGAGTTCAATAATGCCACAAAATGTGGTATATGTGAACGACCTTTTGAAAATAATAATTGTAAAGTAAAGGACCACTGTCACATAACTGGGAAAAAAAGACCTGGTGTTGCTCATTCGATTTGCAATTTAAATTATAAGTTACCCAATTTTATTCCAATTATATTTCATAACTTGAGCGGGTACGATTGCCACATGTTTATTAAAGAGTTGTGTCGTCACGGAGACAAGATCGATGTTTTAGCTCAAAGCAAGGAAAAGTATATTTCGTTTACGAAAAGTATTTACGTTCACGATTATGTCGATAATAAAAGTGGGACAATAAAGAAAAAATATTTGAAATTGCGGTTCATCGATAGTTTTAAATTTCTATCAACTTCGCTGGAAAATTTGGGTAATGGATTAGCTGTGGGTAGTTTCAGGGAAACAGGAAAATATTTTTCTGATAATGAGCAGTTTAATTTAATGCGCAAAAAAGGTGTTTTGCCTATAGTTTTGTCGATTCAATGGAGAAAATGAACCATCCAACTTTACCCACAAAAAATCAGTTTTATGATAGTTTGTCAGAGGAGCACATTAGCGATGAAGATTATGATAGAGCTAAAAAGGTGTGGGGCACATTTGATTGTAAGAATTTGGGGGACTATTCGGATTTATATTTGAAATCTGATGTTTTATTACTAACCGATGTTTTTGAACAGTTTCGCGATACTTGTTTAGAAACGTATAAACTGGATCCAACACAGTACTATACCCTTCCAAGTTATTCGTTTGATTGTATGTTGCGTATTTCTAAGGTAGAGTTAGAGCTATTGACTGATATCGACACGGTTCATTTTTTCAAAAAAGGTATTCGAGGCGGTATAAGTCAGTGTTCAGAAAGGATGCACGCTGCCAACAACATATATATACCAAACTACGATCCTAACGAACCATCATCTTTCATTGTTTATCTTGATGCAACAAATTTATACGGTTATAGTATGTCGCAGGCATTACCATTTGGCGGCTTTAGATGGTTATCAGAGCATGAAATTTTAAATTTAAATATTATGGATGTGGACGATAATGGTCCAGAAGGATACGTTTTGGAAGTTGACGTTCATTATCCGGATACGCTATATGATGACCGTTCCGACTTACCCTTTTTAGTTGAAAATATTGTACCACCCACGGAATCGGCAAAATTTTCAAAGTTACTTCCGAATTTAAACGATAAAAAGAAATACATCATTCATTACCGAACATTAAAACAAGCAATCAATAACGGCCTAATGGTAATGCAAACACACAGAATTGTAAAATTTAATCAATCCCCATGGTTAAAGACATATATCGACTTAAATACAGATTTGCGCAATAGGACAACAACAAAGTTTGGTAAAGACACTTTTAAATTAATCATTAATGCTGTTTTTGGCAAGACCATGGAAAATGTGGAGAATCGTAATGATATAAAACTAGTTACCCGATGGGAAAATGACAGGAATAAAATTGGGGCACGAGCATTAATTTCTCGTCCTTATTTTAAATGTTCAACGGTTTTTAATAAAGAATTCGTTGCCATTCATATGGATCAATTAAAGGTAACTTATAATAAACCAATTTATATCGGATTTTCCATACTGGACATGTCGAAAACAGTAATTTATGATTTTTTCTACTCATTCATTAAAACAAAATTTGGCAAAAATGCTTCTTTACTGTATACAGACACAGATTCGTTAATATTAAAAGTTTACACCGACAATTTTTATCGCATAATTGCAGACAATCCGGATAAATTCGATACATCCAATTATACCGAAGGAAATATTTTTAACATAAAGGTAGTCAGTAGTAGGTAGAATGAAGGATGAATTTCCAGGTGATCCAATAATAAGTTTTTATGGTACCGGAGCCAAAGCTTATTACATAAACTCAATCAGTAGCGAAATTAAAAAAGCGAAAGGTATAAAAAAACGTGTAACTGAAAAACAGCTTCACCTGGAAGATTATCGGAATATCGTAGAACGTGGTGGTCAGATATTTCGAAAAATGAAAACCTTTCGAAGTTATAAACACGACGTTTATACCGAAATAATTAATAAAGTTGCTTTATCTCACCACGACGATAAACGTTATATTATACCATCAACAACAAAAACTCTACCTTGAGGGCACCCAGACATAAAGTTTTACGAAACAAACCCTGAAGATAACCTAAGTATGTTAATACAAGCTATGCAAAGTTTTTTACCCGAAAATAATAGTTAAAATTAGAAAAATGTTGGAAAGTGTATGTTTTAGAAAAATAAAAAATATTAACTCGAATGTCACGTAGTTTTATCAACCACTATAGTAATAGCAATAGTTGAAATTTTATAACGCAGGATAGTAAAATACATAGATAATTGTTTCAATAATATATTGTTTTATTTTACAATATAGTAATAAAGTTACAAAAATAAAAATTAATTAATGTCTTGCTTGTAAACTTCTCGTAGCATCCATTGTCTTCTCAAGATATCAGATCTGTTAATCGGCCCTCGTCGACACATCAGCGTTCCACACTAATGACACTTAACAATCCTTACTCTCAACAATTCAATGTAACTGTAAGATTGCATGTGGTCAGTCCAAATATATACTTCTCTTTTACAATTATAGCAAACAGCAGAAATTATTATTTGTGCTCCTGAAAAAGTCTCAGCTGGACGACTGATATCTTGATCTGCAGGCAACATTATAGTTTCTGATAATAGTCATCGAAGGAAAGAGAGTGTCTATAAATATGGGTTGTCTGGATCATATAACCTTGAGAGCACAAACAATAACAGAAGTAAGGACACACGATTACCTTGAAAATATGTCCTTGAATCGCTGTTTAGCCGTAGAACGCAACCTTGTAAGTTGAATTAACTTGTTTGGCCTCCAAAGCATCAACCGTCAGATAGAGTGGGGGAGTTTATGGTGGGGTGATAAGTATAAATTTGGTTTGTTAGGCAGAGCATTTCATAGTTCGTTAGAACAGTTCACCGAGTAAGTTGTCAGTTAAGTGCAGTGAGTTAGTTAGAAAAATGAATTCCGAGAATGTATCGCTGTTAAGTGCATTCAATTTGGACGGGAGTACGCAAGCTGAGCTGATGGAGCAGGACGTTCTCGACCTGCTGACCCCGGGAGTATTCGAAGAGTGGCAAGATGCCGAAGTTTTAAATACGGCGTTTGTGGAAGAAGTGAATGTGGGTGAAAAAAAAGTATCTTCGGTGGTTGATTACGTCAACAACTGGACGGAGAAGGACGGCGGGCGAATCAATATCATAAGTGATGTGGTGGTAAAGAAGGCGAGGCGGCAACCCACTACGAAGTTGGAAAAGCTGCTGACATTACCAAAAAAAGTCAGCGGTAATAAAAGTCAATTTTATGCAGCTATGGAGGGTGAACAGAAGAAGAAGAAGAAATTCGTGTTCAAGCGACCAACAGTGCCAGTCCAATACCCCGATTTTTTGGAGACGACACAACCACCGAAGCCTCTGTCACCGGTCGTCATAATTAATGAAGGCCCAAACACGATAACGCCCGAGCCGCCGAAGTCCATGCCTCCGATTGTGTTGGTGGCCGACTCTGACGAAAAATCGCCGATCGCGGGTGCGCCTATATCACCGACAATTGGGCGTGGAATGTGCCGCAAACCATTAAAGAAGCGGTGCAAGCGGTTATTCGAGGCGGTTAATCAACCCCGTCAACCTGCTGCTGCTGCTGCTTCTTCTGCAGAAGTGTCCATACCGGACTGGATGGAAGAGTTTTCTCCAAGCCAGAAGTGTGCCTTCTCCTTGGCGTTTAGTGCGGGACAAAAACTAGTGGATGAACTGAAGAAGAATGATAGTGATGTGGTGCAATACGAGAGACAGATGAAGGAACTGCAGGCGAAAATTGAACAGTGTAAAAGTAAAGGGGAAGTGTGTAGAAAAAGACTTAGGTTATTGGACAATTTTCCATATAATTAATTTTAGAATTTAGAAATATAATTTTATTGTAAATATAGAGTTAAGTTATTTTTGTAATAGTAATGTATATATAAGTAAAAGAAAATGTTTTTGTATATATGATAATAAAAAAAAAGTTAAATGAAACAATATTTTTTATTTCTAAAATAAGTATACGGAAGTTACACACAAAAATTGGGTAAAAATGCAAAATAGAAAAACGCATAGACGGAAAATGTAGGGCCGTAACTTTAGGTGTGTAATCGTTAGATGCACACAACTTAAGTATGCGATAAAGTGTTATGTCTGTGAAGAGAGGCTACCCGTTACAATGCCTGAGAACATGCATCTTATTTGTAATAAAATGTTAATTTTACTACAAGTAAGATAATAGACCAAACTCTCAGCATTTTCGTAGAGAACTTACTAGAAATTTAGCTAGTTCTAACGTACGGTAAGAACGTACATGTCTTTACAGAGTAACACAATATTTTCCAAAAGAAATTAATTCTTGAGAAATATCATGTTACATGAGATGTGACATGAATCAACTACAAACTAAGATCAAATATTTTGTAGTCCTGAAAAGGACTGATTTTGTCGGGGTAGGTCGGGGAGGGCATGGTTCCGGGATCAGTTGGTGGAATCCGCTGGACCATCTTCATCCTGATGGTCTGTGATCCACCAAGTGGATGAATCGGCCGGGCCGTCATGATCTTCCGGCGGCGGTGGTGGCACCCAATCAGTGCTGGAATCTGGCTCCATCTCTTCAGCCAACAACTCCCCATTTTGCCAATCCATGTTTGGCAATTCCAGACCCAGATCTGCTTCTTCGACCGCCCGCTCATCTTCCCAGGCATTAAACATATCTTCTGCCTCGATGTCTAGAAGTCGTTCGATGTCCAAGAGTAGGTCATCCATATCGACATCATTCGTGTCAACGGTATCATCGCTAAAAACCGATGAACCGCGACTTAATGGTCTTTCGAAATTCATAGTTATATCTTGGTACTTTAAGATTTAAAAATGAAGTGATTCTGTGACTCGCTCGCAACCGCTTAAATAGAGATAATCTACCCCCTCCACCACTCCATCCCCACCTTTTCACCTCTCACAAACTAGAGTTTATTATACAAATGCCCTCCATCCAAAAATGATACTGGCGGACTTCACTGTCGAAAACTGCTTTTAGTTCTCAAAAATGGTGTAATTGTGTTCTGGAAATGTGACCGACAAAGAAACTTATACTCGCTCCGTCTGGACTTACATAATTTCTATCTAATGTCACAGATGCCGTGGCATTAGATAAATACAAGTACGATCAAAATATTCTGAGGTCCTGAAAAGGACGGATTTTGCTAAGAAAATTATACTCGATCCGACTGGACTTATATAATTTTCTATCTAACACCACATGTACTATGGCATTAGGTAACTAAAACTACGATGAAACATTCTGTGGCCCTGAAAAGGACCGTTTTTCACGGGATATCTTATTTGTAATCAGGCTCGATTACAAATAAGGCACGCACTCTTATGTTGTAGAGTACCAAGAGCTACTCCACAACCTTTGCAGTTCGGTATGTGCGCGCGACTACCGAAATCTTGGGTTACATGACCACTGAAGAATTGGTCACCAGCCGACTTGTTTTCCAAGTCGGCATAGCAGTCAATACACCACTCGTCATCACCCACCTTCACCAGGTTTAAGGTCTTGCACACCCGGCGGGATCGGACGGGGAAAACTTTCCTCTGTCTTATTGCCCAATTATCCAAATTCATAGGAGTATCATCGCTTAAGTATCCATCATCATCTGATGATGCCATGTTGAGATGAGCGAATGTAATGAAGTAAGCAGTCGAGCCGAGCTGCTTTTAAAGACCTTAGCTCCGCCCCTTGGTGAGTTTGGTGGGAAAGTTAAAACCAATTTTGTTAATTTTTAGACACTTCCAGTGAAATAGCTCCGCCCTTTGGTGAGTTTGGTGGGCGAGTCAAAACAAATTTTATTAATTTAAGACACTTCCAGTGAAATCGTCGAAAAACTTTATTGGAAAATGTTGTTCGGCCGGCCGCCTACGGCGGCCCTTAGGTCGCTCCGCGACCTTAAGCGGCGGCTTCGCCGCCGCGGCCGTCGGGTCGCTCCGCGACCTTAAGCGGCGGCTTCGCCGCCGCGGCCGTCGGGTCGCTCCGCGACATTAAGCGGCGGCTTCGCCGCCGCGGCCGTCAGGTCGCTACGCGACATGACGGAGTGGCTTCGCCACCCCAACCTATACTACACCACCCCCCCCCCCCCCCATCCGCAAGCCGCCGCAAGGCCGCCGCCGCCTCCGGCGGCGGCGGCCTTGCCACTTTGTTTTGCGTTATCTAGACCCCATCCGTATGCCATGAGAAATCTATTTTGTGCAGCACCCAATTACAGCATAATTTTCAGTGTTGTAGTAATTCCGGGTTTTCGAACGACAGCAACTTGCTCCCCTCCTATTTCATTACGACATTCGTCGAATTGAAAGGCGATTGCATTATTTGATAGAGACCATTTTGGGTACCTTCTTTGGGTTTAAATGTTCCTTCGATAACCATCCGATATTCCAATCTCTATAGGGGCGTTCGACCTTAGGAAAAAGTACGCGTCTTTTCTGTCTAAAACTCGCAATATTGTAATTTTTTGTAAAATAAAAGAAATGTTAAAGTAGTATGCGACTAGACCAATCTTTTCGGTCATATGTACTTTCCAAGTTAAATCGCTTGAAATACTTTACTAAATGTCTGAAATGAGATTTCGGTATAACCCGGAAATCATCAAACCACAGAAGCAGCTTCAAAGCTTCTTATTCGCTTCTGGGGATTGGACGACCTTGGAAAAACTCGTCTGAGGGGTGGACGACCTTAAGATACTGCACATAGGTGCAGGCGCCATATTGGTCATATAAAATTGTATGTTAAATGTTCTGAAATGTTGTTAAGAAAAGGATCTTTAACTTAAAATAAGTTTTAGACACTTCCAGGGAAATTATCGAAAAATGTTGATCGGAACGTCCATTTTTCGACGTCCAGAATTTGTCATCCTTGGTCATCTTTGCATTTTTCACTAATTCAGTGTCAAACGCAAAGTGACATGGAATATCTAAACTACGATCAAATATTTTATAGCCCTGAAAAGGGCTGATTTTGTCGGGGGATGGATGGGTTGGCGGCCGTCTTATTGTTGGGGATCTTGTTGTTGTTCTCGCAGGCGACGCTCTATCTGTCGCTCGAGCTCTATACCGAGCATCGCGTGCTCCCACCTAAGCCACAACCTCTCTATGTTGTCGCTGTCGCTTTCCGACTCGCTTTCCGATAAATCGGAATCCCCGCTGTCGATATCTGACAACGTTATTTCAACCGTCGTTGAATCCACAGGATCCGATTCATCGGCATCGACTTGGACGTCCAAATTTTCACCTCCGACGACGTGATAATTCCAACTTGTGGAATCCGCCGGTCCGTGAAAGCCGTTATATCCCAACCCAGGATACTGGCAGTCTGATGAGGAGTCGGGTTCTTGCTGTTGTTGTCCTTCCATGATTGCGAAGTGAATGAAGAACTTACGACCGATCCTCGCTTTTTATGCGTTCGCAGTCGTGGTGGGGGTAAATTGTTTCTTGAAGAAACTAGGATTTTATTCAATATACCTACACCGCACACCAATAATTATATGTATTTTTACTTCATGATGACAGCCCACAACGATATTTTTTACATATGTTGAACATTATGACAACTCTACATCCCACTAGCTTTCACAATTTTTTCAAATATCTACCTAGCAAATAGCCTTCTCAATACAATTTTTGTTAAAAATTTACCAAAATTAAAATCTTGGTGGGTCGACAAATATCGATTTTTTAGAACCTAACATATTCGTCTCGGAAATAACTAAATGGATACAATTTTTAAATTAGAAAAATAACAATTTTAACGGATCTTGGACCTTTAACTTAAAATAAGTTTTAGACACTTCTTGGTAAATTATCGAAAAAAGTTATGCGAAAATGTCAACGCCAATTTGTAAACGTCCAGAAAATATCATCCTTGGTCATCTTTGCATTTTTTACTGATTCAGTGTCAAACACAAAGTGACTAAGAATATCTAAACTACGATCAAATCTTTTGTGGTCCTGAAAAGGGCCGTTTTCGCGGTGGGTTGGGTTGGAGAGGGAAACCTAGAGTGGTTGTTCCCCTCTCACGATCTGCACCGATCGCGGTGCGGCACGCCGTCTTCGTGCCTCCAGTCGCGTGCTGCGACGGCTCCGGCGGCGCTCCGTGAGCTCTTGTAAGAGAGCCTCCCTTTCTTCCGGACCCAGCAGCATCTGGGGTCCTTCCACCACTTCCACCGGCTCTGTTGGAGCCGGCTCCGGTGGTGGCGGCGGTCTTGGAATCGGCTTACGATAGCCGTTGGCTTATTCGCGTTTTTTAAACGCCAAGCCTCCCAATACTCGCTTATTTTGGACTCCCTTGTCGTCCTTAACATCAGCCTGTCCCACTTCATGGCTGCTTGAGATATGAAAAATGTGATGGCTGCTCCCGCTTTTAAAAGCATTTAGGGTGGTGGGGGTAAGAGTGGGGATGAGGGTGGGGCTAAACGGTTCTGACATATCCTTTAAGACTAACAAAAATATGTCCTGAAGAATAGATTTCTTGCTCGAAATATTTTGTTACTCTGAAACTACGTCTGTTTTTGTCATACGTTAGAGCGGGTTTAATATTAGCCAACGTTCTATGTGAAACGACAAGAATCCTAATGTAGAGTGACCTTATTTTTAAAAATATGTTGCTTGATAGAATGTCATATCACTTTGAATAAATAGAGGCATATGCGTTCTTATCATACATAAAAACTACTAGCTAAATATTGCAAATGCTCTTTCTCTCGCTATCTATGTATGATTTAAACACTTAATGCTTCTCTCACCCAAAGTAACACAATTTTTCCATCGAGAAATATCTTCCTTAGGAAACATTGTGTTTAACTACAAACTACGATCAAATATTTTGTAGTCCTGAAAAGGACTGATTTTGTCAGGGGGCAGGCAGGGTTGTCGTATGAGGAGCTGTATTTGTAATAGAATTTACATTCTATTGCAAATAAGGCAAGACTGCTGATGAACGACTGTAAACAGTCTCTCCCTACACAAAGCACACCTCGAGTGGTTCCGCCTTTGATCACCTCGCGAACCCACTGTAAAATGACTTGTGACGAAATGAACATCCATCATCACAGCTCCAAATCCTCTCGTGTAGCAGTGCATACACAAATCTCTAGACCCCCATGAGACGTAGGATTGCATGATGCAATACCTAGGTCTAAGCCTTCGCGGTCTCAGTACAAGCCTATGTTGCACATTTGGTGCCGCGGTCTGCTCGTCGTCACTGGAATATCCATCATCCGAACTTGATGACATCTTGGCTTCGAGTGAATTTAATTTTCTAAATCACGTCTTATTTACATTCTTTTCCCCACCCCTCTCCTAAATTTCTGCCTATTCTTCATCTCTCGACCTTATTTACCAAAGCCCCACCTTTGAAGTATTAAAATAAGCCTCAAATATGTCGTATGTAGTAAGAATAAAACTCCAATATGTCGTTTATAAGTTTATTTTAAATATGTAAAGTACATAATTTGGAGAATTACACAACTTCAAACTAATGTATTGATTTGTTAGTAACAGAACCATTAAGTATATTGTAGCTAAAAAATGCATCGTGAATAACTAACGCGTACACTTTAATGTCTTTAGGAAATTTACTTTTGCGTGTTTCGAACTCCAATTTCACGTCCACTGTGGACGTCCTAACGGCTTCTGGTTGGTGACTGCAATCGATTACGAATAATGGATTTTTAAGATAGTCGGCAAAACTCATCATAGGATCGCTCAGTTCTCGCTGGTAGTAGCTAGCTTGAAAATTCTCATACTTATAATAGGCTGCGGCATACAGTTTCTTTGAAAAATCTAAATTCCATCTTTCGTACGGAAATACGGCAGAGTTCAGATAGAGCCTAATATCACTTATATCGGCCGTTGTAAATTGTGTGCTATCTTTTGCTCTGTTGTCGGAAGAGCTAGTTGGTTGAAAACCGATAATCAAATAACTCGGTTTTTCGAGACTCGTGCTAGTTCTTAAGGCCCATACGTCTGACGATGTTTCTCTCAAAGAAGGTAGCTCGTAAAGATCCCATTTACGGTAAGCCATTGGAACGTTTGCGTTACTTCCACCTTTATTCATGCGTGATATCTTTAACTTCTGTCGATCGTCTGGAATAATGTGACGAATTTTCCATTCAATTTTTTCAATTGAAATGTCTGCATCTACTTCACCGATATAGCAATTGTTGAAAGGGCGGGCGATAATTAAAATCAACTCTTGCTTGACGTTAAAAATACCCTTTGAATAATCCTCTGCGAAACCCATGAGATATTTTAGAGGAAGCTTGCCGGAGAACACGTTACTTGTGGAATCTAGTATACCTTGATTTGCTTCGTCTAGACCCCATCCACATGCCATGAGAGCTCTATTTTGTGCGGCACCCAATGACACCATAGTTTTCATCGTTGTAGTAATTCCGGGTTTCCGAACGACGGCAACTTGCTCCCCTCCCATTTCATAACGACATTCGTCGAATAGAAAGGCGATGGCATTATTTGATAGATAACATTTTTTAGTAACGTCTTTGGGTTTGAATGTTCCTTCGATGTAAATGTAACTATCCGATATATCCAAAATGATATCTTGAAAGTGTACAGGTATGCGAATTTCATCCGAATTGCGGAATGTTGGAGAACCGTAAGGTTTATATGTGTGTTCTTGAAAACTAATAATGGAGTTATCAAAACTTGGTTCGGTAAAAACTTCGATTTTGTCACTGCTAATGTCATTTCTAATTTTTCTCACTTTCAAACCGATCGATTGTAGAAATTTGCAATCTTTCACGGAGAGCTGGCGATTGCTGTGCGGATGTGTTTTCGATCGTCCGTCTGACTTGCGAATGAACCTTGACTGTGTTGTCTGCTTACTTTTATGTCGTTTAACTGAATCTTGAATTGTTGGCAGCATATGCAGTTGACGGTTAAAGCAAAAACCCATTATACGATTTTTTTCAACTCTAGTTTAACTATAATTTTCTCACCTCGAAAATCGATCAAATCACCGCTATCGTCCAAGATGCGTAGAGTAATGTTGTCGATAAACTGACGACCATCTGGCATTATCGGCATATAAATATTATTTTGCGGTTCTTTGGAGATTTTGTAACGGGGTTCGACGTCAATATCAAATTCAAATATCATATGACTTTCCAAAGAATTCAGGTATGCTCCGGAAATTATATTACAATCCACACGTACGATGCGCACTTTCATTATGTCCACGATGGTACTTGATTCGTGTCTTTGTCCACCTTGCAGCAATACAGAGCCAAATCCGAGCACTTTGCCGATACTGTTGCTACCTCGGAAATCGATGCTATATTTTGACTTTGGCTCACATTTTAACGTATTATTATTGGCTGTTAATGAAAATAAATCGGTACCAACTTCATTGCATGACACTTTTAAAGCGGTGTATATTGCTTTTGCTATTTCATTAATTTCGTAAGCTCCTGGTGGAATCCTTAAATGCTTTGGTATCACTGTTTTCAAATGGCTGAATGAATTATTGCTTTCGTCGATATTAAAAATCGAATTATATGTGTAAAATCCCAGCAGTGCAACTCCATATTTGCCTGTTGAATTTAACTCGATGGGTGGGTAAAAATCCGCACTTAAGACACTTTTATGTCCTGTTAGAGTGAATGTGTAAGACATGACTGACGACGAAACTATTTGTGTAGCTATTTTATTGCTGTTTGCAACCGTTAAATGGATTTAAGCTGAAGCGTTGCTTTATTCCTTTGGACGTTTTTAAACTGTTTTCTGCCTTTATATTCACATCGTTAATTTTGCAATAACAACAAAATATTTTTTTTTGGTATCGGTCCATCGCCCTCATCCGAATCTGAATTATTGCTATTATAATGTTCGAAACAGTATTGATATTTCAATATATCGACGTCACTTTTTAGGTGATTAGGTAACCTATCCCAAACTAGTGCTATTTCATTTGGAGCTAATGCGATCAACACTTCTTTGGGCGTATTTTCTAATTGTTCAGCTGTCATTTTTTGTAATCCTCCGACTTCACGATATGCTTTAAGTGATAGCAACATTTTGGTGTAGTTGTCACGTTCCATTTGGGGTGTCAAAGACATACTTTTTACGATTGTAAAAGAAACTTCAAACACAAATGTCCACACCAGACTGTTCCAAATTCTTGTTGACGGTCGTATGTATAGTAAATTTTCTTCGTCGCTTCGGAACCCATCTACAGATATCGTACCAATTCCATAGGTGGGGGTAAATCACCGAAACTATCGTAGTATGTTACATCAGAATTGCTTTTTCTATATGCTACCCAATGAGTCCCTACACCCGACATACTATCCAAATTTATAATGGCGGCCTCATAACGTTTGGGACCGCGTACAGGTAATGAATCTCTCATATATACGCCTCGAAAGTGTGGTATTTTCATTTTTAAGGCGTACTTTTCTATATCAATATTGGATAGTGGTCTTTGAGGTAGGGATTCTATTAGTTTTTTGATTTCTTATTTTTGCCGTTGTTTATATATAATCCCAAACCTGTGCGATATGGTTTCAAATATAATCCATTTCCTCCTGAACTTAGAAGTAAGCCGGTACCTATTTTTTCTGCAGTCGACTTTTTTACTGCTTTTACGGCACGCACGATGCCTGCTGCACCACCTACTAATGAACCTAAGGCCGATAGTCTTGCAAATATTGGTATTAACGGTAATATCCCCCCAGTCTTCGGAATTGGAATGATTCTAGGCGAATTTTTCGTTTGCCACCGGCTATTCCTAGGGATTTACGTGCATCTACTGCAGCTATTTTCGATGCTTTCATGATATTTTTCTCGATAAGTTTTTTCCCACCAGTTTTTAACAATTCTGATCGAACGGGTCGTCTAATAGATGATCCAAAAGCTACTTTGTGTACTCGCTTATGTTTACCGACGCCATTACCTTTAGTGTGGCGGCGGCGGCGCTGGAAGCGACGTTTACGTCTAGTGGATGCTTTTCTCGATTTTGATGATGATACACCCATACCAAAACGTTGTTTCGCTTTCATAATGTTGGTTACCAACCAAGCTGCAGCTTTTTCACCAGCGCGCAGCGCTAGAGTCTTTAGATTTTACTCTTTTCCACGCGCTTTGCTCGAGTTCCTGATCTGCTTGGTGGCGAGCACTTAAATTTTCACTATTACGCAAATAGGCTAAATCGTGTTTTTTGCATGCGACATCCAAAAAATTAATTCCTTGATCTCCTCTTGCCACACGTTTTACTACTTTCGTCCCGGGCCCGCAATACTGATAGCCGGGAATGTGTAACTCGAACGGTAGCCTATTAATTACTGAATTAACAATACCGCTTCCAGTCTTACTTGATAAACGAGACCGTCTACTTCGTCTGACGAGCGACATCTGAATGATAGTTTACGTGAAAGTTCAGTATAAAATATAGATTTTGTTAAGATGCGTATCGTCAATCTTAAACAAAAACTTCCCGTCGATAATCTCGATGTAAAGGTCGGATCTGGACTAGAACAAAAATTATTTAAAAGACATGGTCCTTTGCTACCGTCATCTATTCGTTGATTATTAATAGGACCTTCAAACTGTGGAAAAACAAATGTTATGATTTCGCTGCTTACTCACCCCTCGGGACTGCGTTTCGAAAATGTTTATATCTACTCAAAGTCCCTCTATCAACCAAAATATGAATATTTAAAGAAAATTTTATCACCAATCAAAGGTCTTGGCTACTACGCTTTTAGCGACGCAAATAACATTGTGGAACCGTCAGATGCTAAACCTAATTCAATATTTATTTTTGATGACGTTATGTGTGAGAAACAGGACGATATAAGATCGTATTTTAGCATGGGACGTCACAAAAATGTGGATGCCTTTTACTTGGCGCAAACGTATTCTCGTGTTCCTAAGCAGCTCGTCCGGGATAATGCCAACTTCATTATTATGTTTAAACAAGATGAGATGAATATGAAACATATATTTTCCGATCACGTTTCACCCGACCTGACGTTTACACAATTTCAAGAGATGTGTGCTAAATGTTGGGATAATAAATATGGTTTTTTAGTTATTGACAAGGATAGTGATGTAAATTCGGGCAGATACCGCAAGGGATTCGATAGTTATATATTCCTATAATAATAACTTGGATAAATCATTTCATCGTTGAACGGTGCTTTGAATGCATCATGAATGAAGAAATCGAATTAAAACGAAAGCTACTGGAAACTACAAATGCGGTTAGAAAAAAATTTAAACAAATTAAAGCAGCTAAAGTGCAGAATGAACATGATTTGGAAAAGTTTTATGAACCAGTTTCTAAACCACTAGAATCTATATCTAAAGCCGTAAAGCAGCAGCAGCAACAGTACGCAACTAAAAAATCAAGTACTACGACTAAACCACAAAGTCGGAGTAGCAGCAGCAGCTTGGTGGGAATAGAGAAAATGTTTGAAGAACATCCAACAGAAGCGGATTTTGAAACATCTACACCGATTTCGCAAAAAACACAAATTCCTACACCAAAACGTGGAAATCGTGAGTCACTGTTCGAAACCCCTTCCCCATCAACGATAACATCAACTTACACATCACCACACACATCAAGTGGTAGCAGTTCAGCCGCAAAAACTATTCAAGATTATTTAAATGGATTAACATTGGAACCGTCCCATTATGATACCGTGTATGGTGTACGCTTTGGTAAAAAAGAAAATAAATCAACAAAATATATTGGCAACTTGGTGGTTCGTTTTCTAACAAACGGAAAGATGGTGTTATACAAGAACAAAACAAACATTGCTGAATTCGATGGAACAGCTGATTACGATTTGATTTTTCTAAAAAATCCAGCATGCCTAGATAATGAAGACGAAATTAGTCTAGATGTACTTCGAAAATACCAAACCATTTTGAAATTGACGGATGCGACCTACGACGGTTATGACAAGAAACGTGGTTTACGGGAAACCCGATGGAGAAAATATTTACGAATCATAAAACCGCTAATTACGGAAACTAAACTGGGTGGTGGTGGTGTAGGAAGAAAAAAAGTCAACAACAAAATCCAACTACCAGTAAAAAAGCATCTATCTTCGAAATCATCTGAATATGTTTATTGGAATAAACCTAAGGAGTTAGTGGATAGATTACGATTATTGTGGGGGTCAAAAGTAGCTGGACATACCGGACATGATAATGAGATTATGTCAATTATGGAAGAGCTTCGAGAAGAAGGAATAATATATTAAGTTTTGCACGTAGTTGCCATCCTCAGTGTCTGATAAGACGTGCAACCTTATAATATGGATCCTAGCCAAGAAAAAATTAAAGTCGTAAATGAATTACATAGGACAGCAAGAAAAAATTTTGTTAGAAGACGTACGGTCATAAAAGGATATCGAGATTTGTGGCAAATTGATTTGGCGGAAATGCAGCAATATGCTACTGACAATGATGGTTACCGTTACATTGTTGTATGTATAAATTGTTACTCCAAATTCGCGTACACCAAAGCAGTTAAGAAAAGACCGGTGTTGAAGTTACGAATGCCATGAAAAGCATCATTGAAGAAGCATCCTATGCACCAAACAATTTACAGAGTGATCAAGGAAAGGAATTTTATAATAGCACCTTTCAAGAACTCATGAAAAAATATAATATAAACCATTATTCCACATATAGCACGAAAAAAGCGGAAATTGTTGAGCGTGTTATAAGAACTTTGAAAAATAAGTTATATAAACAATTCTCGGCTAGAGGTTCATACAGATGGTTACAAATATTACCAGCTATAACGAAGACCTATAATAACACTAAACACCGCACCATTGGAATGAAGCCTAACAGTGTAAAAGAGGATACCCCTATTAAAGCATATGACTATTTGAAAATTGTTCCGAAGAAAAAAAATTTCCATTTGGGTGACATTGTTCGCATTAGCAAGTACAAAGGTGTATTTGACAAAGGATATACGCCTTCGTGGTCAACGGAACTGTTTGAAATAGCAAAAGTTAATATCACAAATCCACCTACATACTTGCTGCAATCATTAGAAGGTCAACCTATTAAAGGATGTTTTTACGAAGCAGAACTGCAAAAGACAGCTAGCCCTGGTATTTATTTAGTTGAGAAAATTCTTCGAAAACGCAAGAAAAATCAAAACGATCAATTGTTTGTAAAATGGTTAGGTTTTCCAAATCAATTTAATTCTTTGATAGACAAATCAGATATTGTATAAATATTATCAAATAGGTTTTACATTACGTATGTATGCATTATAAATAATAATAAACATTGCTTTTCATAATTATGCGTTTTATTGTTAGTTTATTACATGTAACAGTATAATTATGTTTTCAAAAGAACTTCATCTAGGTTGGTTTCCATTTTGGTTTTTTTTGGATCCTTTATCTTCGTTGTGGTGTGCCGTGCAGCATGTGGGTGAATTTGATGAATTGATATATTTTTTCCTTAAGGTACGTAATTTTGTCCTCATCATCTTCAAACATTTTTTGAAAAACTGGTACTAGCACATTACTAAATATGGTATTTATCTGCGAACCAAGTTGATGAACTTCCATAAGGACATATTCTTTGGTAACAGCATCATTCTCATTTATCGGTTGGGCAACATTCCTTAATATCTTTCCCTCTATATCAAAATGTCCATCTGAAGTAAGTTTAAATCCGATTCCGGGCAACCCTCGCGATACGTTGTTACAAACAAGAGTTTTCTGTAGACCAAATTTATCAATTGTGTTGTTAACACGACCCATTTTAAAGTAAAACTAATTCACTCTCTTTATGTTCAGCCTATATATAAATAACATAACTAATAAAAATTCATTTTACAATACACCATGAAGCAAGTAAGATTTGACGAAGAAAGAAATATTATCCACCGTATGTCTGTTTGGTGTTTCGCATATAGACAAGCCCGACAAAGTAATTTTCAGCAACTAATACTTGATAGATATCGTTTTCAAAGGAGAATTGGAAAAATGGATGCAATGCTAGCAAGGTTTTTAGAACGGAACCACAGAAATAATATATATCAAGAGCGATTTGTTAATTTAAATGTATGGTGAATAATAAACATATTTAGTACAAGAAGATTTTTATTATTTCATAAACAAACTAAAAAATATATAAAATTAAATTTATGGGCTATATCCAAATTGTATAAGTTCGCTACTCCTTAAACATATAGCTCGAAAACCTTGTTCTGCATCATATTCATGTTCATTATCGCCACTTATTTCACGCATATACTCTTCATCAGAAGAGTCGAATGGGGCATCCGGTAGCGACGTTCTACCTGGTGACCACTCCGGCGGTGATGACGACGACGATGGCGATGATGAACCATCTCCGTTGGCTTCTTCTTCTTCTGTAAAAGAGTTGAAATTTTGCTGTCGCTGCTGCTCTAACAAATCTCCTCCCCCGCTTAAAGTGATTGGGGTTTGAGTGGGTTGGGTGATATGCGATGATGATAATTGTTCTTCTTGCTGTTTTCTGTGCTCATTTTGACACCATTCACAGAAACCCATTTGTCCCACTAGCAATTCCCAATGTTCACAATTGGCACACATCTGATGACCATTAATGGAAAATGGCGAAACCATTGCAGTTGGACGTTCTTCTTTCGACTGCATTTTAAAAAATATATTGTAGTAAACTCAAGACCAAATAATACAACTGAACTGAGTTTTAAAATTTTCGAGAGAAGTTCTTATACCCAAGAGTCGACCTTCACACACCGACATAACCTTGGCATCCCCACCCCTATCTTAACTTCGTTTTAGGTTTGCCTTGGCTTTTTTTTTGACCTTCCAAATTGCTAATTCGTTTCTCAAGGCCCCATAGAAAGCTGTGGCTTATATCTCCAAGGCTGGTGATCTTCTCATTAAGTGAATATACCTCCGTATTAATTTTAGATAATATTTGTGTATGAATTTTATGAAGTTCATTCAGGACGTACTCACTGGTTGCCGCATCATGACTTTTTATCGGATTTGCAACATTGGACAAAGATTTGCCTTCAATGTCATATTGTCCATCATGGGTTAGTTTGAAACCAACTCCAGGTGGACCACGTAATAACTGAACTTGTACATTGGTCCCATGACGACCAAATTTATCAATTGTGTTGTTAACACGACCCATTTTGAACTTAAACTGAAGTAATTTTGCAAGTTTACCAATTTATAAGAAATACTAAGACTAGTTAAAGCTAAAATAAAAGAATAAATTAGGTACATAATGATTTATTTAACATCGCATATTACATTATACAATGAATAGAAATTTAGAAATTTTCTTCATCTTTTTGAACACACTCATCGCTAACAATAGCAGACGCTTCCCCATCAACTTCATCGGTGTTGACTGCTTCGCTCCCAAGGCCATCAACAAGGGTGTTATCATTTGTGGGAGCCAAACCATATTTTCTAGCTAATTCATCGGGTAAATGAGGCACTTCGAATAGGTAGCTTCCCAATTCTTCATTTATCATTCCAGCGCAAAATTCGTCCAGATCAATGGTTCCATATAGGTATTTCTCGCACGTATGTGCTCCAGCCGTGAAATTTACGGCGTCTTTCATATACTTCCTATACTGACTTTCACTAAAACCCACATCGGATTTACCATAATTTGCAAAGTGTAGTATTTCTTCAGCCAGCTCTCTTAATTTACATGATAACCAATTAATGTACATATCTCGATTTTGAATGACAGTAGGGCAGTCACACATCTTAAACAGAAAATAATGGACATGTGATTGTGTGTGAGTGTGTTTTTCGATATATACTTAACAAGAACTATTTTATTACATTTTAAATCAACATTAAAATAGCCTAATCAACAATATATTACAAACAACCAAAATTTAACAACGCTCTAGTATTACCTCCAGAGAGTACATGTGAGCTTTGCCCCAAATAAGTTAAGGTGTACTGATCACCGGAGTTATTCATCATTTCAATAGTATCCTCTGTCAGAATTTCAGCTACGCGTGATGGTAAAAATGTTTCAAATGTTGCTTGATTTGTTGGATCAAACAATGTGACGATAATGGCTTTTCCTAAACGTGAAGTCAAAGAATTAATTTTTTTTATCATATAAATTTTTCCCACCGTTAATGTAGAGAATTTTCTACGTTCCAGAAATTGAATATCTTGGTTTATCATATTATTAATTTCGGCTATGGTCTGCTTTGAAATGCTCATGATTTAAAATACAATAAAAACAATTACTGTCAAGTACCTTGAATAAACACTTGTAGAACACACCACAAACACAATACTTTATATGCCAAAGCAACAGTTAACGCATACGATGTATGAGTGACAATGAAAGCTATTTTCGAAATGAGCCATATTTATTAGGAAGTAATCCAAGGTCAAGTATTTATTTATGGTGGGAGGAATACATCCGACGACCTCGAAAAATACAAAACAAATGTAACCTTGAAATAAGCGTCGTCCACCTGGTCATCACCAAACAAAGAAACATCTGCTCGCGGTCAAGACCAAGCAAATGTAACCTTGAAATAAGCGTCGTCCACCTGGTCACCACCAAACAAAGAAACATCTGCTCGCGTTCAAGGCCAAGTTATTGACCTTGACCTTGGAATAACACCTGCGCATATCAAGGCCAAATAACAATAGCACACCTGCGCGTTCAAGGTCGACCCTACTGCGCATGCGGAAACTCACTAAGCATCTACTTATACTACTTTTGTCTAATGAACTAGAAAAGAAAAACTGCGACTTATAGATTTATAAATGACTCTGAACGACTTTAAATAAACACCTTTAGAAATAACATAACCTATAAATAATGAAACCTTTTTAAATTAAATTTATTATTATTTCGCGGAAAATAAAGTATTTTAGGGCTTTTATTACTTTTAGTAAATATTGTGATGCTTCTAACGTATTTCTTGTACAAAAATATAAGGTAAAATCAGATGTGGCCAATGTTTACAAATTGTGTTTACAGTGTCGCTTAGAATGGTTTGTTTTGGCTTCAAAGAATGTTACATCATCCCGTATCCATTCTTAATAAATCCATGGTTAGCACCATATTATTTTGTGTTTAATTTAGACAAATGTCAAATTAAATATTCTTACTCTAAAAAGTATACAGATATTTTTATTGATTTGAACCTAAGTAATATTGACAAAATATTGCAAAATTATTTTTTCCCGTATGGTGAACCACAGGTGCAAATCTCCTAAATTTATTTGTTTACTATTTCTTGTCGTTTAGCTTTTTTCGTCGAGGTCACAGAATAAAACTGCGTAACATTTATGCCGTTTTTAACACAATATGTACTGGGTGCCTGCTATACTGTGCGGGGCTTTGAAGCCAACTCTGTGAAGATTTTGCATAGCCGTCCAGTCTCTAATAATGATGTGTACAATTTTGTATGTGAACTGTGCACGGCTCGATATAGTTGTTAACATATGTAACTGTTAACAAAACAATATGCAATTAATACAGTTGCACTCCTGCAACCACTCCTATTTGTTGTTAGTCAGCGTTAGAACTATTGAAGTCAATTTTCAGTTGACGAACTGTTATGTCGGCGAAAATCACGTTATGGCATAAAACTTCAGTATTCTTAGCCTTGCACTTGTCAGTTTAAATCCAAATAAGACCGGTCTCAGCGATAGTAAATCCCAGGGTTAACCTTTTTAAAGTCAGCTCATACATACTTACTTAACTCGATTGTCGCTTGTATTTCTTTACACATATAATATAATAAAATAGAATAAAATACGTACACGTACATATTATATGAATACAACTGACATACAAAACAGAAAATAAATTATCTTGAAAGATTTAAGGAATAGAAAAATTTCACCTTTTGTGGCGATAGTTCATAAGTTATGACAGTTTGCACTAATTGGCAGTTGATTATTCGCAATTTTTGACACGAAACATTGTAAATGATTGTAGATAAAATCTATTACTCGATATACCTATTGAGTTATTAACTTAACAGAATATATGCAGAATCTATTTATCGATCTCCCAGGTCATAAATCATAACGTAAGGAAGAAGCCACAACCTTGAATTTACTCGTTATGCATGATACCACACAGATTAGAATCGGCTTTGGGAGTTCAAAAATTTTTTTTGGTCGCGATTGTATATTGGTTTGTTAATAAATGTTGAGCCATTTTAAAGATATTTACAGTACCTTGTAACTTTTGCAAGGCCTAGTATCTATGTACAACCAGAACTTTCAGATATGCATTGCGTTTCCATTTAGACCTAAAAGTTTGAATTGTCAGTGACTGTGCGTCAATAAATTCAGAGATTTAACACAGTGTACGCCATATTAAATAGCCCTTTAATTATATATTTTTTCAGATATGTAAAATATTTTTAAAAATTCGCTGGCCCTGTATTTTCAAAGCAATTCATTTTAGGCACTTATTTATGTAAACTTCTTACCTAAAATTAATTTTAAGTTTATAGATAAACTTAAAATTAATTTTAGAGATCTCTAATAGTACCTACTACTTACTACTACTTAATAATATACTAAAATCTCGTGTTCTCATCTTTTACATCAAAAGTCAAACAGCTTTTAAGGTAAAAATGCTAAAAACGGCAATCTCTATATTTTGAGTTCCTTATTATAGTAAGATGCGTCGAAAATCCTTGGCATCTGATAAGATATCCCTTGGAAATTCTAAATGAGCTTTTGACTTTAAAGGGTGCTTATAAAACATGTTACGGAAGTCAGGGTAAAGAAAAAAAAATCCTTTGAGCGAAGAACCTATCGCAATTTGTCTTATGTGAAAAATGTACAATCCCGTTTTCTGCAAATACTAAAATACATGAAAATAATTTTAATGCAGGATTACAGCTATATTATGCTACATTATTGCTACATCCGGTTACTGGTAAACTTTTTATTGATAATTATGCCAAAGATTATTTCTGCTTTATGCAGATTTACTTAACCATCTCCAAACATTTGTCTCCAGATTTGCGATAATAATATACCAAAAAATAACTGATAAAAAAAATGGTTACAATTTTAAAATATTGTGTTGTTGTGCTCAACTATTGATTTTCGTTTAGATTTTTACCCTTTTTTTAGCAGAAAATTTAAGCTTTTCGGTTTTCACTAAAACTGATAAAAAATTAGATGTCACGATAATATTTAAGTTTGGCAATTCCGCGGCTGGATCGTTTGTTTTTCCTTTATAATATTATAGCCTATGACGTCAGGCTCTTCAGAAGCGTCCGATAAGGGCCGGTACTTGAGAATCTTTTAAAATAAAAAGAATGTGCGATTTAAAGGAAAAAAGTATTGAGTATGTCTGTAGCTCCCCAGGAATCACCCATTCTAATATATGCAATGAATTTCATAACACCCTGTATAGAGGGCGTTTTTTAAAAAGTGTCCGATATTTCACAATTTCTTAAGTAATTCTAATAGAGAAAGTTCTTATAAATATGTGGGCAAAATCGCTTTGTTTCCAAGATAGAGGGTGTTAAAATTTTATTGTTGTTTTAGTTTTTTAGATTTGTCTCTCACATTTTTTTAGATAATTGATTCAAATTTGGCATACTTAATAATTGTTACATTGCTTACAATGCAGCCTTATTAATGTTGAATACCATCTACAGAGCGATTGTTTTTTGGGGTCATTACACCTTTTACTTTTCTGAACTTTCTTTGGCCGTATTTGGAGTTCTCCACTCTCTTCTAAAAATATCTTGCATTTTTTTCGTACGTGTCGCGCGTTTCGACTAAATTGAAATAGTCCTGACAATCAAGTAGGCTGTGACTGATGGCAAGGGGCGATGTAACCTGGAATAAGAAAATGCTAAGACCTTGTAGGCTAATAATTATGTTCCATTGTTGTTTATTCTTTGTTGAAAGTAAATATTTTGACGCATAATATTATTGTGATTGTTAATCCAAAAATGGCGAATTTTACAAATGCAGAGCTAGCCTACATACATTTTACATACGGGTTTGATAATGGAAATGCATATGAGGCTAAACGATTGTCTCAAGAATGGTATCCAAATCGCCCAACCCCTACTTTAAAAATATTTCCAAGCATCTACATTCGGTTAAGAAAAACCGGGAACTTTTAAGAAAGCCAGTCACATCTTTCGGGTGCACATCGAACAGTAAAGTATAAATTAAGCAAGACAAAGCCACGGCGTCATAGGCATGAACGCGTGTTCTGTCTCGTTTCCAGCAACTAAACCAGGAATATTCTAAAATAATACAGAGCACGCGTGATACTTCATGCCTATGTCGCAGTGGCCTTTTCTTGCTTGATTCTTACTTCAAGAACCCCAGAGATTGAGCAAGCAGTTCTTAATGAAGTTGGAGAACACCCGGAAATAAGCACCAGAAAAGTAGGGCAAGCGGTAAACATTTCTCACATTCTGGTGTGCAAAATCCCAATATAATCTGTTATATCCTGACTACATTCAGAGAGTTCAGGCACTTATTTCTCGTGATTTTCCAGTACGCATCAACTTTTGTCACTGGTTCATCCAACGACTTACTCGAGATTCTTTATTTGAAAATCAAATCCTATTTACTGACGATGCCGTTTTTCATGCAATGCTATACGCAATTTTCATAACAACCATTTATGGCCAGAAGAAAACCCACAAATAATGGAGGAATCGCGTTTTCAAGAACAGTTCTTTGTGAATGTGTGGACTGAAATCTTTGGGGATTATTTTGATAGGTCCACTCTTCCTTGCAGGGAGACTCAACGGCGACAGCTATCGTCGTTTTCTTGAAGAAAATTTGCCAAAGCTGTGCCGGTTTTACTAAGGAATGAAATGTGGTCATGCATGACGGTGCACCAGCACATTTTAGCATACAAGTCAAAAAAATTTCAGATCAGACTTTCAACAATAGTTGGATAGGTCGGGTAGGACCTCAACGATATCCTCCTAGGTACCAGACCTAAACAGTTTGGATTATTTTCTTTGGGGACATCTGAAGACTTTAGTTTACCAAACACCAATTCAAAATAAACAACTCAGAAATCGGATAAACTCAAGTCAAACGATCTGAAATACTCCAGAAATTTTTCAAAGATTGCGTGAATCAATGAGAAGGAGATTGGATGCATGCATACTGGCAGGAGGAGGGTATTTCCAACATTTATTGTGATTTTTTCTTAAAATTTTGCATCTAGTATTTAGCATTTGTGGCTGTGTGTGATTAGTTTTTTTCTAACTCAATTAAACGTTATAGTTTATTATAGTTATTTATTATTCGCTATAATAATATTTAAAATGTTTCTAATTTAATGTTTGTTAGTTCAAAACTGTTGCTATTTTATAAATATTTTACCATTTTTAATGTCATAAAAAACATCTCTTCGGAAAATATGAATAAAAGTAAATAAAAAAGACTCGAGTTCCTTGCATATGTGTTGCATCATGTGTTTCATTCGTGATGGATAGATGGATGGAAAGTCAGTGTCGCCGTAAAATAAAGTTCAGGGGGTAAAAATTGTCATGGCCCTAAAAAACCGTATTCAACATTAATAAGGCTACATTATAAGCATTGTAACAATTATAATATATATTATAAAAAGAAAGTTTTCCATTATACTTTCCAACTCACGTGAAGTGATGTAGGGCAGTTATGAAATAAAATAATCTTGGAAATAACATTTAAATTGTATACCTTAACAAAAAAATTTCAAAATGCATAATACACCATAACCTGAACAAACACATGGTCGCTCACAAATCTGTCCCAAAAATGCTGATACTAACCTCTAAAATGTATGTGTACTCACAAGGCTACGAAACAACTGTCGTTTTAACGACGATCCGGGAAAAAGTAAACAAAACTACTTCGATCCGTTCCCGGACACTGCGATCCTACACGCTCCTGAGACGGAACGGAGATGTGTAGACATACGTATTTATTTGTATTGTACTACTAGTAATCCGGACGAGGTTTGTGGCCTGTACGGAGTCCAGTCCGGACTAGGCCCTGATATGTGGTTTAACCTTTAGTTTTGTCATCTATCTAATTTAATATTCATTTAGACATTACATACCGTTCAGTAGATTTAAAATTACAATCCTTTTAAAGGCTAAACTACACATATCAGGGCCGAGTCTGGACCGGACCCCGTTCGGGCCACGGACGTCGATCGATCCGGATCATGGATTTATTAGGACTGGATACGGGATGAGTTCACATTCTTTGAAGCCAAAACAAACCATTCTAAACGACACTGTAAACACAATTTATAAACATTGGCCACATCTTATTTTACCTTGTATTTTTGTACAAGAAATACGTTAGAAGCATCACAAGATGTACTAAACGGAATAAAAACCCTAAAATATTTTATTTTTCTGCTAAATAATAATAAATTTAAGTTAAAAACGTTTTATTATTTATAGGTTATGTTATTTCTAAAGGTGTTTATTTAAAGTCGCTCCGAGTCATTTATTAATCTATATAAATCTATACGTCGCACTTTTTCTTTTCTAGTTCATTAGACAAAGACGTACGTGTAACCGAGTGTTCAGACCGAGGTTCAGCCGTGTTCCTAAACAACCAGCCAGACAGCAACACTTCTGGGCTGCGTTCGATATCATCGCCGGGTGACACACCGGTGTGATTTTTCAACCTGAGCTCCAACACTCCAATGCTATTTTATCTCTTTCTACTACCATTCTTGATTCAATTACGTAGTAATTCGTAGTCTTGTCTATGTTCGTAGTTCGTAAACTGCTCCCCCAAGAGAAAAACAAAAACAAAAACAAACAACAAAATATAAGGCTTCACGTTCGATACGCTCACAGTATACAGATATCGAATCCTATTATAATAAATCCATGATCCGGATGGTCTTTTTCTTCACTCTTCTGAGCTATGTACGCTATTGTTTTAAAAAATTAGTCTATTTCTAGATTTCTGTGCGGTTGCATTAAAAATTACGAACCTATTTTATAGAAAGAAATGTTTTCCATTATACTTTTCCACTCGCGTGACGTGATATAGGGTAGTTATGAAATAAAAGAACCTTGGAAATATCACTCGAATTTTATACTTAACAAAAAAAAATTACAGTGCATATACGTAATTAAAAAAGTAGTTAACCAGTGCTTACTTAAGGTATTTTAACTACTTTTGTGTAATTTAACTGCTTTATATTACGTCATTACATTAAGTGTACGTCGACCAGGGTTAACAAGTTGGGGGATTTTCCCCCAAATTTAAGGGATTTTCATGTGGATGGGGAAAAATTTTCTTGTGGATTTTTTGAGGAAACATTTTTAATTTTTGGAAATGGAGTATTTTGTTTATGAATAAAACAATTTATTAAAAACAAAAAGAAATATATTGAAACTACGCTCCATCACTTTTCTCAGCCAAGCACTAATAAAAAAAGAGTTTGTTTAATTTTCTCGCGAGTTAGCGCCTGGTTGACGCAGCAAATGTGCAAACGCGACAATGCGGCAAACGCCAACGATTTGCTTTGTTTTATTTTGTACTGAGACCGGGAAACGGGGACCCCCCTTCGACATATCTTTCTATTTTTATTTATTTCTGATTTCGTCATTCATTTCATTGCGTTTCTTTTTTGTGTTGTTGCTATAACTATTTTTCTTTATCTGTCATATCATTTCATTTGTCAGTTGTCATGTTCTTTTGAAAAAAGTTAAAAATAAAAAAAGCACTGAAAGTAGGAGTTTTATTTAAAATATCCCACCTCCTTCAAAATAAATAGGATTTTAGGAAGATTTGAAAATAAAATATTTTCTGAACAAGTAACAGTTAAGACTAAGAATATTTTTATTTGGGGGATTTTCGTTGCAAAACAGTGAATTTTAAGGTATTTTTAAAATCGTTTTGGGGAAATTAGTTACAACCATCTACCAGCCCTGACGTCGACGCGTGCCAAAAATCTCGTTAGAACGAGTTCTCGCAAAAGTTTTCGTCTGGCGTTTCCAGTCCAGTAAGCAATAAGCAAACCTATGTAATATACAATTTGCAGGTTTTGAAAGCTTTCAAAAAATTAAAATTTATTATTATTTTTAAATTAAATACCTCCTATCAAAATCGTTTCGGGGAAAGTAGTTACAACCATCTACCAGCCCTGACGTCGACGCGTGCCAAAAATCTCGTTAGAACAAGTCTCGCAAATTTTTCGTCTGGCGTTTCCAGTCAAGTAAGCGATAAGCAAACTACGTAATATACAATTTGCAGGTTTTGAAAGCTTTCAAAAAATCAAAATTTATTATTATTTTTGAATACCTCCTATCAAAGCGCACAGAGTGCGCCAAGCCAAGTTCTCGCAAAACCGACCGCGCGCGCACTGTGCAATATTTACAAGAACCATTTCGAGCACTTTTCGACCCCCCTCTATCTTCGAGGCTAGTTACGTTACAGGACTGAATTTTTTCAGGGGGTTAAGGTTACCAATAAGAAGCAGTGTTCCAAATTTCATATGTCTAGGAAGTTCCCCGGTTCGATCCCGGGCGGAAACAGATTTTTTTTTAATTTCTGATTTATTTTCAAATACCTCTGGTTTATGATAATCGCAAAACAGAGATTACCAGGAATGAACGTTATCGACAAAAAGCCATTATTAAAAAATTTTGCTTGGAGTATACACATATACTAATAATAAATAAATATCATTTGGTATCTGAACAAAAAGTTATAAAATCCCACCAAAAACATATACATATGTAAAAAACAGGCCAATTTCTCGTCAGGACTGTGCGTTTTGTTATCTGAAAAAAATAACTGAACTGTTAAAATTATGCCAAGTTCCTTGCCTACACTTTATTAGTAGTGTTTTGATAAGCACATACAAATATTGTGTGAATTGATAAATTTACGGACCAAACTTTGCAAGATTTCATTAAAGAACTGAGCAATATGAAAACTTGCCAAGTTTGGCCTGTAAATTTATCAATTCACACAATATTTTTCTGTGCTTATCAAAACACTGCTAATAACGTGTAGGACGGAACTTGGCATAGTTTTTACATTTTAGTTATTTGATCAGATAACAAAACACACAGTCCTGAGGAGGACTTGTCCTGTTTTTTATATGTATGTTTTTGGTGGGATTCCTATCACCTAATATGATTTAGTTTTGTATTTTTGTACCAAATTTGAACCAAATTTGTGTTTAAATTTAAGTCAGTGGACAGTTAACTTTAAAATAAAGTTTAAATAATAAAAAGATCTCTATTTTATTTAGAATTTTTTATTTGATGTTATAGATTTAAGTTCTTTTTTAAATCGTTTTTGTAAGTACGACTACGGCACTGGTTTTTTGAGCCACAACGGTACATGTTTGGTTTGTAGTAAAAAGAGTAGTTAAATATTTAACTTCTAACTACTTAGTAGTTAGTAGTCTATATACTTTTTTGAAGAAGTAGTTTAACTACCAAGTAGTTAAAGTACGTTTTTGATAAAGTTGTTAGTAGTTATATCCCACTACTTTTTTCAAGTAGTTTGCTCAGCTCTGCCTGTTGCAAATTAAACTTTGTCATCTAATAGTTGCTACTTTAGCAGCTGAAAGAAATAATTTAATACCCAGTACTTAAACATACTACAATTTGACTTGTTATAAGACTTGACAAATAACTAATAATTGTCAACAGACGAAATAGTGTGCATTTTCAAATTTCATTATACGTAACTTCATTTCGCGAGAAAAGTTCCGTGCAAACCATTTCAAAGATTTTTTAACTTAACAGGAGAGAGGATAATTTTAAAATCCCTCGTTTCCTGTCATAAAGGAAGCTTTATGCAAAGGGTCTTATAGTTTTTAGCGAAGCTATTAATTGGAGTGTCAAACTGGTAACAGCGTTGACTTGTGAATCGAAAATAAAAATAAATAAATTTAGTTTTATTCAAATACCAAGGTATCAAGAATCAGATTTCTACTAACGTGCAAGAGGGAAACTTAAATTTTAGGGGAAATAGAGTAAATAACCAAGCTAAATTAAATTATAAGAACATTAAAAACTTTCTTGCAGCGGTCCCTAGGAATTCTACAATTTAACAGCAAACCACACAGAGTTTCTGACATGATGAACTGTTTTAATTAGTCTCGTAGTAAGTGGACATAAAATGGACTAAAACCCTCTTAAGGGATTCTAAAGCCCTCTGGCAAACTTTTAGTTTATATATGAGCTAATCAGCAAGTTAATAAAAAATCAGCGAAAAATTAATAATACATTCTTATGTAAAAAACACTTTTTAAAAACAAGCTCTTATTATTTACATGTACCAAAACGAACAAAATATGTATAGTTTTTTCACTGTGGCAATGCTAAATTCTATTTATAAGTGGACGTAGTTCGCGTGGGTGGATCCTAATAAAATTAGTATTAAATTTATCACTGAAACAGATATAATATGATATGTTAAATGTATTGTCTTAAATGCTTGTCGCGCGCGAAAAGTTCATACGGGCATTAATTTCGTTTCGCATAAATTGTAAGTGCCTACGTATATATTTTTTTTCTTTTTGGTTGCACGCGACAAACTTTAACAATACATTTAACATACAGCGTGTGTATAAAGTCTGGAAACGGCTTAATATCATCACAATTTATTGGCCGATTTAAACCAAATTTGGTACGGTTGTGTAAGAGGATCTAACGCACCGAATGACGATATTGGCGTTGTTGCCAGCTTTTCAGTTTGTCTGGAATTCGAACGAATTTTATATTTGTAAATATAACACCCTGTATATTTTTTCATTTATAGTTTTTATTTTAAATTTGTTACACTTTTGGTATAACATACTTTGTTCCTAATATCAGTAGTTTTAGAAATAACGAGTGCAACTTATATTTTTTATATTAAATGTGCAAACTGTTTTCCCCGTACAGCTTGACAGTGTGATAATTGAAAATAAAAGTTTTCAATTGTGTTGTGAATTATTTCTGGCGTTATTAATTCAAATTCGACCAAAATTCGACGTTGCCAATCGGCCAAATCTTGAGGTTTTGTGGTATAAACTCTGTTCTTCAAGTGTCCCCATAAAAAGTAGTCCTTAGGCGACAAATCAGGGGACCTAGGTGGCCACTCGATTGAACCCCCTCTACCGATCCATCTATTCGGAAAAGTGTTGTTGGAAGAATGTACTTGCATAATTTGGACCCATCACATTTCGTATAGTAGGCACTACTTGCGTTTCCAATAGCTCAAGGTAAAGTTGTGATGTTAAGTTTCCATCAATAAAAAATGGACCGATCTGGTGGTTACCCAGAAGCCCAGCCCACACATTCAATTTTCCAGGGCGTTGTGTATGACCTTCTCTCATGCAGTGGGGATTTTCATTTGCCCAAAACCTACAGTTGTGTCTATTGACTTTAGGTACCATTTAACATAAATGTTGCTTCATCCGAAAATACTATAAAATTGAAAAACTGGTTATTTTGGTCAAACCTTGATATCATAATATCACAAAATTCAATTCTTCGCTCATAATCATCTTCTGATAACTCTTGAACTACATGTATTTTAAAAGGGTGATATTTATGTTTTATTAAAACATTATGGAGGGATTTGAAACAGACGTCACTTACTTGAGAAATTTTTCTTAATGAAGAGACAGGGGTTTCAACAACATGTTGTAAAATTTCTAAACTTTTCCCTTCATCTACTACTGCTGGTCGTCCTTATCGTCGCCTATCTCTACAATTTCCAGTTTCTTCAAACCGTCGGACAGTTTTTAGAACAGTTGCTTTTGAAATTGGATTTCGGTTTGGAAATGCGTCATTAAATAGATTTTTAACCTCTTCGAAAGTCCTGACCCTATCGCCATATCCTATCATCATAAGAATTGTAATTCTTTCACTTTCAGTTAAAGACACTTTTGCATGTAAAAATGACAGCATTTATGACTTTACATCAAAACTGAACTGGTGTTTTATTTATTAATAAATAAAACACAATTTGTTGGTATTTTCAAAACACGTCGTTACTTCGAAAACTACTGATATTAGGAACAAAGTATGTTATACCAAAAGTGTAACAAATTTAAAATAAAAACTATAAATGAAAAATTATACAGGGTGTTAAATTTAAAAATATAAAATTCGTTCGAATTCCAGACAAACTGAAAAGCTGGCAACAACGCCAATATCGCCATTCGGTGCGTTAGATCCTCTTACAAAACCGTACCAAATTTGTTTTAAATAGTCCAATAAATTGTGATGTTATTAAGCCGTTTCCAGACTTTATACTCACACTGTATATTAACATTATTATTTCTGTTGCAGTGATAACTTCAATACTACTTTTATTAGGATCCACCCAAGCGAACTACGTCCACTTATAAATAGCATTCAGCATTGCCCCAGTGAAAGAACTATATTTATTATTTTCGTTCTAGTACATCTAAATAATAAAAGCTTGATTTAAAAAGAATTTTTTACATAAAATTTTTAGTTACGTCTTAATCTAGGCTTTTCTGATAATGCATCATTATTACAATGCCTTTTACCTGTTATCGTATTCTACTCGTCAAACCCTTTCATTTAATAGGGAATTGTAAAGAAAAACCTAATCCGCCATCTTGTGGCGTCCGTCATAATGGGCAATTTAAAATTTCATTTGTAATGTGGGGCAAATGTCTCATTCCTTTGTGAGGCAAAAATCCTCGCGCAAGAGAAGGCCAAAAACCAGAAATATTATATTTAATATTATTATTATTAAGAAAACTTGAGGAGCACGACGAAAAGCTAAAAAAATTACGACTGCAAGTAAGGAAAAGAATAACCAGTCCTAGCCAAAAAGAATAAACTTGCAAGAAAAAAAAACAGCTCCCAAAGAGCGTTCAATGTCCTGGTTCCTTCAGTTGAAGACTGGATTGATTCAATGCTCCGCATATGAAAATGCGGGAAAATTTAGTTGTGACTATTGTAAATAATAAATTTATATGCGGGAATTTTACTGCACTAGTGGATCAAAAATCGCAATTTGTATTTGTTTAGTATTTTAGATATTATGTTTTTGATTGTTTGTGTTTTTTAGATTAGAAACTAAAATAAAACAGAACCATTATTTCTACAAAGGTATAAAAAGTTATCAAATATTCAAAATTATATAAATATGTCTATATAAAAAGGAATTCTGACGAAAGTTCAATACATGGACATGTGTCTATTTCATAGCCAAGCGAAGGTCATGGAGTGGACGTCCACGGAAAGGAAATATTTAAGCCATAACGTGTAGTCTTTTATAGGAAAAATAAATAAATGAATGGATCAACTATAAGTTCAATAAGATTTTCTTTCACCTTAAATATAAAAAGAGTTAAAAATGTATTTATTATTTATATTATTTTATTAATTTATATTCTCACTGTTTTCTACTGACATGGAGTGGACGCTAATAAAAGTACCATAAATTATGATCGCTGTAGCCACACACGCCAATATTTCTAGCCGGTAGAACGTCCCTTATTCTGGCGGGCTTGCCAGACTGGGAGAAATGCTTTAAGGCGAGTGATAGGTGGTAAGTGTTGCCAACATTATATTTTAATAACAATTTTGCTAGTTCATCGGAGTAGATATCGAAAGTGGTAAGAGTCCTAAACGTTTACACAAGAAAAGTGTTTTGGTGGAAAACCCAGAAATATTTTATGCGGTATATTCCTGTATATCTGTGCACTAAATAAAATATAGTATATGTATGTTAAAAATACGATAAAATATCATTAAAATCAATTACCTGACTTAAAATTTATACGAAGAAAAGCCTTAAATATGCATTATTGATAAGATGAGTTTGTTTACATTTATTTGATACCAGGTATACATAAAAACAAGTTTTAATTTTTATACTGGTTACAGGTTACTGGTTACTCATTGGTTACATCATTTTCTCTTCTGTATCTCTATACAGGGTGTTCTCAAAGTTGAGGCATTTATTTTAACAGGTTGTAGGACTCGCAAAAATAAACCATTTGACCAAAAATTGGCTATATAAAAGTTGAAAAATAACGGAGATTAAAAAACCTACCAATAAATTTATCCCATTACGGTCCTGATCATTTTTAAATCACGCCACCAAAAACGATTGCGCGACGGGCTTAAGGTGGGATTTTTGATTTCTTATACGCGTCTGATGCTAGCGTCAAACGCAACATCAGTGGTTTAACTGAAAAGGATTGTTTTGGCCGGTCGCTAATGGGAAAACAAAAACAAAAGCTTTCCGGTAAAACAGACATGTTGCGTGGGTCAAACGCGTATAGGAAATCCCACCTTTTGGCCAGAGGTGAGCAATGGCAGAGGGAAGATGACGATACCAGGACCTTACCTAATTTTTTTTTACTTTTTAGGATTCATTAATATCTCCATAATTTTGCAACTTTTATATAGGCGATATATATATAAACTGCTGGCCAATTCAAGCGGGACAAACTAAATTTTTGATAAAATTTAGAGTGGAATATTTTCGAAACGAAAAAAGATTTTGATTTAACTTTTTCAGTATGTAATTGAATAGTTCTTCTAGTTTTTATACTTCAAGGCACTATTGCTAGCAGTCGCTGCAACTCTATTTTACAGGGTGTTAAGTGAAACCCTGACTTTTTTGGAAAAGTTTTCCAGTTCCGAGAATCTAGGAAGAATTTTTTTTGAATTTTCTTTTCATACTAAAATGATCCATGGTCAAATACAAAAAAACAATTTCTCCGGATTTTCTCTATTTTCATTTGTTTTCCGTATACAGGGGTTAGTCGAAATTATCGACTTCTTCTTACAAAGGAACCCCTAATTTGACCGTTTATTCACAAAAAGCGAAAGACCAAGTAAATTTGTAGTTTGAAGTAGTCCAGCTAACAAAATTAATACAAATTTTTGTACAGGGTGTAGCAAGTTTGGATCACGGGCTAGTAAATTATTATTTTTTAATTTCTACTACTTTTTCCTAAGTTAACTATTAATTATCACGTGCTACGTTAAAGGGTTAAAATTTGTTAGGTCCGATAACAGTACTGGATAGAAAGATCCTTTTTGCCCAAACGGGTTTTTCATTTTTTGTCTAGTCCCATTTTTAGTGATTAAACGGCTCGCATTTTGAACCTAACTTTTTGCAATTGCATCCATGAACGATTGAAGTGAGAGTGCTTTTTTGGTGGTACATAATGAATGTTTTATCCAACCAAAAAACATGTAGTGGCCAAACAGCTAATGATGCTTATTCGAAGAATTTTTTAGCATTATACAGGGTTGCAAAAAATATACCACCTATACTTTGCAGGTGGATTTCTGTTAATTTAGCGGCGTTTCTATTTCTTAGTCAAAAGATCTAGTAGGCCAAAAAATAAAACATTTTCTTTGCTATTGACAGTTACCAAGGCAACAAAGTATTCTTCTTTGAATTGGTGCGTTATTATCCTTTATAATGGCGCGATTAAGTGCAAAAGAACAAGCTAATTGTTTGCGTTTACTACAAGATGGGGTAAAAATTAGTATTATTGCGGATATGTACGGGGTTGGGCGAAGTACAATATCTCGACTGCGTCAACGCTTCCACGAAACGGGAAGTGCAAACTATCGTTATGGGGGAGGTCGCCAAAAGAAAGTTGGCATTGCAGATGAAAGATGGTTGGTTAGAGAGGCTCGTCGAAGGCGAAAAATTTCATCAGAGAAAATTAACCAGGAGTTCAGAGCAAGAACACACATTCGTGTGAGCAATAGGACCATTAGAAGAACTTTAAACAATAATAACTTAAGGTGAGTTACTTCAAATGAGATCTTATTTTTTGTACCAATATTTTTAGTGTTTCATTTTAGTAAGTCGGCTATTATAATATCGACGTCAGCTGAGGCGTGAATCTTGGATTTTGCGCACCGATATTATAAATGTAAACTTGAACTAAGTTGTTCATAAATTAAAGTTTTGATAGGCGACCCTAAACACATTATTTGTGCTTGCAGCGTAATGTTCCTTAGTTCTTCCCTAGAACTAACGTTATGAAAATTGACCTAATTTTGCATTTTAGTATAATAAAAGCTACTG
Organism: Philopedon plagiatum; assembly: GCA_963971165.1. Lineage (NCBI taxonomy): Eukaryota > Metazoa > Arthropoda > Insecta > Coleoptera > Curculionidae > Philopedon > Philopedon plagiatum. The sequence continues at coordinate 95,374,173 of OZ020191.1, forward strand.
TTGGCTTATTTATTGGTTCATTCCCTACACCTATACTACAGATTTTTAAGCCAAAATTTTAATTTTAGAGCTCGGCGACGTGCTAAATGTGTGCGACTTCTACCACAGCATAGGCGAAGACGTCTCCAGTGGGCATATGAACATCGCAATTGGCCATTAGATAACTGGGAAAACTGCATGTTTGTAGACGAGTCAAGATTTAATTTAATTCACTCGGACGGCAGAATATTAGTTTGGCGTGAACGTGGCGAACGGTAGATGGAGGAGAATATGGCTCCTCAGGAACCTTTTGGTGGTGGAGGCGTTACTGTTTGGGGTGGTGTAATGTTTAATGGCAAAACGGAACTTTTTTTAACATTGGAGCCCATTAACCGTCAGGTATATAGGGACGAAATTTTAAGCAATATCGTTCTACCATTTGCAAACAATTTTGGGAACGATTTTGTGCTAATTGACGATAACGCCAGACCTCATAGAGCACGCATTGTGCAAGAGTTTTTGGAAGCTAATAATATTACCAGGATGGTCTGGCCTGCAAAATCACCAGACATGAATATTATCGAACACGTCTGGTCTAAATTGAAATTATTGGTAAGTTCTAGGGAAGATCCTCCTCAGACTCTAGAACAACTTGCAGACGCCATTGTTCAGGAGTGGGAAAATATTCAGCAAGAATGTGTCAATAATTTGGTAATAAGCATGCCTCGAAGATGCCAAGAGATAATAAATGTAAGGGGAGGTCCTACTAGGTATTAAGATTTGTTTTGTTTTCGTTAGTTGCAAGTTTTTATAATACCTTCAAGTAAAAAAAATGTTCTATAATTTAAAACGTTTTCTGTTTACCTATAAAAGTAACAACCAAAATTTACATTTTGGATCTCCTAAAGTAATGCCGGGAAAAATAACTACTAAATTTGAAAATTACGTATCTTTTCGAGTACTTTCAAAAGTAATTAAATCTTCTGAAATTTCTATACCTTCTAAAAACTACGCTATACAGAATTTTATAACTTGTTCAGTTGAATTCACTATCCATCTCCAATTTTTGACGAGAAAAATGTACTCCGTGACTATTAATTTAAGACACTTCTTATTAATTAAAATTTCTCAATGCCATGTACTGACTTTTTAGAGCAGTGGTAAAATATTTTTCTTTTATAATGAATAATCGAAGTTTACGAAAATCCAAAGATATCGAGAAACACGTGGCTTCTATTATAAGTAATAACTTCTGCACAATCCTGTATAATGTGAAAAAGTTCCGAATGAATATTATTCTTTTTATCTGTATCGTTACTAGATTTTATTAATAATAAGTAGGACATTTTCTTTAATAATTATTAATATAGCAAAAAGGAACTTTATGAATACCTAAAGGACTCTAAAATCACATGATTTTCATATAAAATGTAGGTGATATGTTTTGGGCAAACGCGGACAAAAGCAGCGAATAAGCATCTTTAGCTCTATGGCCACGACACTTTTTTATTGGTTGGTTAAACCAATAAACGATGTCCACTTCAATAGTTCATGAATGCAATCGCAAAAAGTTAAGTTTTAGACGCAAGCCATTTGTATCACTAAAAATGGGACCAGACAAAAAAATTCAAAAACAGTTTCGGCAAAAAGTTCCAAGAAAATTGGGACTATATTCAATTAATTTGAAAATCACATGACTTCCATATAAAGTATAGGTGGTATATTTTTTGCAACCCTGTATAATGCTAAAAAATTCTTCGAATAAGCATCATTAGCTGTTTGGCCACTACATGTTTTTTGGTTGGATAAAACATTCATTATGTACCACCAAAAAAGCACTCTCACTTCAATCGTTCATGGATGCAATTGCAAAAAGTTAGGTTCAAAATGCGTTTAATCACTAAAAATGGGACTAGACAAAAAATGAAAAACCCGTTTGGGCAAAAAGGATCTTTCTATCCAGTACTGTTATCGGACCTAACAAATTTTAACCCTTTAACGTAGCACGTGATAATTAATAGTTAACTTAGGAAAAAGTAGTAGAAATTAAAAAATAATAATTTACTAGCCCGTGATCCAAACTTGCTACACCCTGTACAAAAATTTGTATTAATTTTGTTAGCTGGACTACTTCAAACTACAAATTTACTTGGTCTTTCGCTTTTTGTGAATAAACGGCCAAATTAGGGGTTCCTTTGTAAGAAGAAGTCGATAATTTCGACTAACCCCTGTATACGGAAAACAAATGAAAATAGAGAAAATCCGGAGAAATTGTTTTTTTGTATTTGACCATGGATCATTTTAGTATGAAAAGAAAATTCAAAAAAAATTCTTCCTAGATTCTCGGAACTGGAAAACTTTTCCAAAAAAGTCAGGGTTTCACTTAACACCCTGTAAAATAGAGTTGCAGCGACTGCTAGCAATAGTGCCTTGAAGTATAAAAACTAGAAGAACTATTCAATTACATACTGAAAAAGTTAAATCAAAATCTTTTTTCGTTTCGAAAATATTCCACTCTAAATTTTATCAAAAATTTAGTTTGTCCCGCTTGAATTGGCCAGCAGTTTATATATATATATATATATATATATATATATATATATATATATATATATATATATATATATATATATATATATATATATATATATATATATATATATATATATATATATATATATAGATATATATAGATATATATACATATATATATATATATATATATATATATATATATATATATATATATATATATATATATATATATATATATATATATACACATATATATATATATACCGGGTGCCCACGAGTTTACTGGCCAGCTCGTTATTTTGTTAAGAACTAATATTTCGATTTGAAATTTTGGGAACTCGTATGGCTGCTTTAGATGCAGATTTTGAGTGCTCGAACATCTGACTATCATTTCCGGTTCAACCGGAAATACAGTCAACTTTGTTATTTTAAACGAAACACCCTGTATATTTTATAAGATTTGGATTCTACGTAAAATTCTAATTATAAAACATGTATCATACCCCATACCTATTGTTTCGTTTTCATATGTTTCTCCAATTGCGTTAAGTCTCTAATAAGAGTGGACTAGACACTGAACGGCTTGGAGAATCGCGCATACGTTTTCTTCAGTTTAAAAGTAGAAGTACAACCTTCACCCCGAGAAGGTACTCACGCATATTTTCGCCTTTTTCCCTATTTCTCACAAGTTGAGTGATTTCCACCCCCTGTGGGTAACGCTTTTACACCCGTCCAGTGTAGTGAACGATTTATGTAACTGTGTCGAAATAACTGTGTTGTAGCGGCCTCCAAAGGTACCTTGCGAAGCACCGCTGGAATAGCCGAGCTAGATCAAGACACCAAGAGGTAAGTCGTTTCAGTGTCCTCTTTGATACCGCTTTGTTTAACGCAATTGGGAACCCGCTTTTTTTCGGTGTTAATCACCACCTGTGGATGATACAAAATTCCATTTTTTCTCTCCAGCTCATACTGAGCTACCGCCGCCTAACATTGGTCCTTTGACGACGGATTTCTATTAACTTTCGAAAACAACTTTTTTTTTAAATATTTTCTTAAAAACGTTGCATGTCGTGATTTTCTTCTAAATGTTAATTCTACACATTTTTAAGTAAAAATTTCGAAAGTAAGGTCTCATTTTTCGAAAACTTATTAAAAATTTTTTAATTATAAATAAAATAAATTTGCATTTGTATTATCGCCATTTTATGCCGTATAGAAATAAGTAGTCATAGCATTGGATAAAAACGACTTATCGCTAATCTTGTTTATAAGGATTTTAAGTCTTGGGTAAACTGTTGGATATCTTCCAGTTATCTATTGTAAGTCAGGTATAAGTTATTGAGTACTATAAAGATCAATAATTTTTGGTTTTGCAGCTTTTTGAAGACGATTTAGTACTGTCTGTTCTTTTTACAGGGTACCGATTATCCCTAACTAGCTATTCTAACTCCAGGTTAGTATTATTAGAGAAGTTTCGCAGACTTTTTTAAATTACCGCTATTTAATTTTATATTAACAGCCACTTTGTTTTGCATTTAATTTAACTATCTAACAATGGCTGAAGCTAGTCTTAAAAAAGTGAAAAAATATAGGTACCAAAGGAATGATTGCCTGTCGGAAATTCAAATTTTGCTTAATGTTGCTCAGCGTGCTAAAACAGATCAATCTATTGTAAATCTATTTAAAGTACGAGGTGCTGATCTTGACGCCCTTAAAGAAGAGTTTCTTAGATTCCATCAGGACATTATTTCAATTTTATTAGGCGACGATCAGGCCGATCTGAATATTGAAAATACTGTATATGAGGGATTTCTCAGTGATTTCTTTGCTGTTAAGACAATTTATATGGAATTATTTGATATTAATCAAGCTCATGTTAATAATTTATCACGTCAATGTTCGAACCAAGGCCCTGTGTCGCAGTCGCGTTTACCTAAAATTACTATTCCTATCTTTAAAGGGGATTATAAAAATTGACTTTTATTGATCTTTTTAATGCTTTAGTTCACTCTAATAGTGATTTATCCGATGTTGAAAAATTTCATTATTTAATTTCGTCATTAGAGGGCGTTCCGCTCGTACTTGTTCGCGCTTTGCCTATGACAGCATCTAATTATACGACTGCTTATGACATTCTTGTAGAACGTTATTCAAATAAAAGACTTCGTGCTCAAGAGCACTGGCAAACTCTAGAAAATACGCAGCCTTTGACTTCTAAAAACGCCAGCGGTTTACGAAAATTGCTAGACACCTTTTCTGAAAATTTAAGCGCTTTAAAAAATTTAGGATTTCCTACAGAAGAGTGGGATTTCATTATAGTTATGATGCTTTTAAAACGACTGGATGGCGATACTGCCACTAAATATGAATTAAGCCATAGCTCTAATGAGGTACCGAAGTTAAAAGGATTAGAAGAATTTCTAGAAAAGTGTTGTATAGCCTACAATACGTTAAATTTGTCGCAATTAAAGCCTAAAACGCAAAATACACGCACCTTTTTGACTCATGATAGTGCTAAAAATAAAAGCTTAAAATGCACTTTATGCAAAGAAAATCATGTCTTATATCATTGTCCGCAGTTTAAGAAGAAATCACCACAAGAACGTTTTAATTTTTGCCGCAATAATCATGTTTGTTTTAATTGTTTAAGTAATCTACATGATATAAAAACTTGCAAATCTGTTATGACTTGCCGCACTTGCAGTCAACGCCATCATTCCCTGTTACATCTTCCTAGATTGAATCCATCTTCTTCCAGTCAAAGTATCAGTTCTTTGATAACGCCTCCACCGCCGCCGCCGCTTCACTTACCGCTTTCCAGGGCGAGTTCTAATTCGCTCTCGTCGCCACAGCCATTATCTGAATCACTGTCCTCAAACAATCGATCAGAAAGTTCTTGCTCTTTTGTGGGTGCAGGAATGCTGCATCAACACGCTTCTGTTCTCTTAGCTACCGCGGTTGTTGAAGTTTTGGATAACCAAGGTTGTTTTCAAGCGATGGATTGGATTCAGGAAGCATGACTTCTTTTATCACGCAAAGTACCGTGTCTCGGTTAGGTTTGCGACAAGATCAGGGTCACTTTGAAATTAAGGGACTTGGTCCTATGCTCGTAAAATCTAATAACGGTACTGTACCGCTTAAAATTCGCCCTTTTGGCAACGCTAATATTAGTTTTTATACTGACGCTATAGTTTTACAAACAATATGCGATAATTTGCCTAGTCAAAAAATTAATATTAACACTTGGTCGCACCTTCGCAACTTGAATCTCGCTGATCCTAATTTTTATCGCCCTGGCAAAATTGATGCTTTGTTAGGTGCCGATATATTTTCATAAATTTTATTAGATTCTCACATTCCTGAAACAGACACTGAACCCTCCGCTATTAATACCCTTTTTGGTTACGTTCTAACGGGTAAACATAAGCAAAATCTTTCTGAAACTTTATCCTTTTTTTGTAACAATTTTGAATCGTCAATCGATTGTACCATTAAAAAGTTTTGGGAAATTGAATCTATCCCCGCTCCTACCACATTGTTGTCCCCAGATGACAAACGATGCGAAGATCAATTTATGCTTACGCGTGCGCGTAATCAGGATGGTAGATATATTGTGACTTTACCTTTTAAAGATCACTCGCCATCGTTTACAGGTACGCGCGAGCTCGCTATCAATCGATTTTTATCTCTGGAACGCCGTCTTTTAAAGCAACCGCACTTATACTCTCAATATTGTGAATTTATGAAAGAGTACTTAGAGCTTGGGCATATGAAATTAGTTTTCAATTCCGAAATCTCACCGACTAGTTACTACATCCCTCATCACTGCGTTTTACGCCCGGATAGTCCAACGACTAAACTCCGCGTTGTTTTTAATGGTTCTGCCAAACTGCCAAATCAAATGTCTCTAAATGATCACTTATTGACTGGCCCTAAACTTCAGCCTGATATTGTAAATATTCTGCTAAATTTTCGCTGTCATAAATATGTGATTTGTGCCGATATAAAACAGATGTACAGGATGATTCTAGTAAATCCTACTCAATATGATTATCAACGCATTGTTTGGAGGTTTTCACCAGAGGAACCTCTACAAGAATATTCCCTGGTAACCTTAGTGTATGGGTTAAGCCCATCTCCATATTTAGCGCTTCGTACTTTACGTCAGTTAGTTGACGATGAAGGTTCACATTTTCCAAACGCGTCTTACGCTATTCGCAACCATACCTTTGTCGACGACGTAACTACCGGAGCTTCTAATCTCGAAGAAGCTAAGCGTCTTAAAAGTGAACTTATCAAACTTTTAAAAAGGGGATGTTTTGAACTTCGAAAATGGTCCAGTAATTGCCTTCCTTTGTTGGAGGATTTACCTTCAGAATACTTAAATAAAAATCTTATTTCATTCGAGCACGAAAGTACTGATGCCTCTTTAAAAATCTTAGGTTTGCAGTGGAATTCAACAAAGGATTGCTTTTCATTTTCAAACTCTCCTTTAGACCGCCCATGGACAAAACGTAACATGTTATCTGAACTAGCCAGATGTTTTGACCCAATCGGTTTCTTAGCCCCGCTGACCTTCTATAAGAAAATACTTCTGTCAAACCTCTGGTCGCTTGGACTTTCTTGGGATCAAAGTCCTCCAGACGACATTGTTCGAACCTGGAAGCAATATAATTTAGAACGTCCGCTCTTATCACAGCTCCAAATTCCCCGATGGATTTTGTCGGACGATAACGATGTTCACCAGTTACATGGCTTTTGTGATGCCTCATCAAAAGGCTATGCTGCGGTTGTCTACTTACGTAGGATTCAGTCTGATGGCAGTATAGCCACGCAGTTTCTCTGCTCAAAAACCAAGGTAGCTCCGCTTAAAAGTATTACCATTCCACGACTCGAGCTATGTGGAGCTGTTCTTTTGGCCAAACTTTTATCGTATGTTCTAAATGTTTATAAAAATGCCCTTAAGTTTGAACAAATTTACGCTTGGTCGGATTCTCAAATCACTCTCAGTTGGATTCGGTCATCTCCACACAGATGGAAGACTTTTGTGTCAAACCGTGTGGCCTATATTCAAGAAAAGTTATCTCCCGCTTCTTGGCATTTTGTTCCTTCCAAAGACAACCCCGCAGATGTCGCTTCTAGAGGATTATTTCCGTCAGACTTGTTGCACAATTTCTTATGGTTTTATGGACCGACCTTTTTATGTGACAGCGCAAGTTTTGCGACTAATATACCGGATACGCAATTTGATTCCAATGTTCTTGAAACTGTAGGCAAAACGGAAGAAAGAAATGTCGTTTATGCTGTCTTTCCTTCTGATGAGAATTTTCTTGACCGTCTTGTTGAAGATCATTCGTCCTTCTTCTTCATACAACGCACTCTCGCTTATATTTTACGCTTTGTTAAAAACGCAAAACCCCGCGCTTTGAGATTGTCAGGACCGCTCTCTGTCGATGAACTAACAAACGCTCTTTTTGTTCTCGTGAAACGCACACAAGAAATTTATTTTGAAGATGAGTTTAATAGTAAAATTTTTTCCAAACCTTTCCGCAAACTTGGAGCCTTTTTGGACAGTCATAGTGTATTGCGTGTTGGTGGCCGTCTAAAATACTCCACTTTAGCCTATAGTGCTAAGCATCCTATGCTTTTGCCTAGGAAATCTCCCCTGACCACCATGGTCATCAAATATTTTCATGAAAACCATGTACACGCAGGTCTTAGCACCCTACATTTTTTGCTAGCTCAGCACTTTTGGATTCTTTGTCCCAAAAGAGCAATACGTTCTCTCATAAGTAAATGTATAACATGCTGGAAGACGAACCGAAAATCATCTCAGCATCCCATGGGCAACCTACCTGGTTCTAGAATTTGTCAAGCTAAAGCCTTTTCTCCCATTGGTGCCGATTTTGGTGACCCTTTCAAACTTCCTCAATGGTCGTTGGGACGTATTCTCTCCCTGAATGCAGGGGAAGATGGTGTTGCGCGTGTCGCAAGTGTAAAAACCGGTAGTGGCACGTTGAAACGACCTCTAGTCAAGTTGTGCCCTCTTCCTATCGACTAAAAGGGATTTTTTGTATATAGTTTATTTTCGCTGAATATTTAATTTTAATTTTTTTTCTCTTGCATTGGTTTTTTGCTGCCAATATGGACTTTTTTAACACTGTTGTGACTGCGGCATACTAATGCAAATTTATTTTCTAAGTACCTATTTAATCTAAATTAATTTTTTTTTTCAATCTCGCTTAATCGATAGAGCCTCCTAAAATGTATTGTCTTCAACAATCCATTTTGGCCGGGGAGAATGTTTCGTTTTCATATGTTTCTCCAATTGCGTTAAGTCTCTAATAAGAGTGGACTAGACACTGAACGGCTTGGAGAATCGCGCATACGTTTTCTTCAGTTTAAAAGTAGAAGTACAACCTTCACCCCGAGAAGGTACTCACGCATATTTTCGCCTTTTTCCCTATTTCTCACAAGTTGAGTGATTTCCACCCCCTGTGGGTAACGCTTTTACACCCGTCCAGTGTAGTGAACGATTTATGTAACTGTGTCGAAATAACTGTGTTGTAGCGGCCTCCAAAGGTACCTTGCGAAGCACCGCTGGAATAGCCGAGCTAGATCAAGACACCAAGAGGTAAGTCGTTTCAGTGTCCTCTTTGATACCGCTTTGTTTAACGCAATTGGGAACCCGCATTTTTTCGGTGTTAATCACCACCTGTGGATGATACAAAATTCCATTTTTTCTCTCCAGCTCATACTGAGCTACCGCCGCCTAACACCTATCTTTAACGGTTTTAAAGAAAATGGCGTTTGAAAATGTCGAAAGAGCCGCAAACTCTACTGTTTTAACATAAAACAAATGAATATTCGAAAAGTTTAATATATTATTCTTACTTCTTTTAGGGGCCTTGTATACTTGTGTCATGACAATCTCACTTCCGGTGCAACCGGAAGTGCTACAAAATATGACATTCAGGCACAAATTACTTCAATAATTTCAATTGAATGACCTACTTTAAACTCTAAATTCGAATTTATCTGACTTTTCTCTATAATTTTTGTATACACCATCACAGGTCTAAAGTTGATAGTTCTTGAGATATGGACAGCTAAAAATTTAGATGCATTCCAAATTTCAATCTTTCTAATTTTATCTAGGCGGCTATGAAGATCATTTGCATTTAGAAAATGTAGAAAGAATACACGTAATTAATAATATCAGAGTAGTGCTTGAAGTAATAATTTTATTAGGTTTTCATTTTAAAAAATAAGAAATTAGCCATAAATTAAGTGTTCGAATTGTTGACCGTTTTCTCTTTTCTCTCAGACGAACTCTCTGAAATTCCCTGAGCACGTTGTTCATTTGTTTTGGGGGTGATATTATTAACAGAAAATATGACAAAAGTGTTTTGTATTCATAGCCATCTTGATTAGATAACTGGAAATTGACATGGTTATGATCATGAAGCAGTTCAAGCGACAAATGATCTCCATAGCCGCCTAGATAAAATTAGAAAGATTGAAATTTGGAATGCATCTAAATATTTAGCTGTCCATATCTCAAGAACTATCAACTTTAGACCTGGGATGGTGAATACAAAAACTATTGAGAAAAGTCAGATAAATTAGAATTTAGAGTTTAAAGTAGGTCGTTCAATTGAAATTATTGAAGTAATTTGTACCAGAATGTCATATTTTGTAGCACTTCCGGTTGCACCGGAAGTGAGATTGTCATGACACAAGTATACAAGGCCCCTAAAAAGAAGTAAGAATAATATATTAAACTTTTCGCATATCCATTTGTTTTCTGTTAAAACAGTACCTATAGTTTGCGGCTCTTTCGACATTTTCAAACGCCATTTTCTTGAAAACTGTTAAAAATAGGTATGGGGTATGATACATGTTTTATAATTAGAATTTTACGTAGAATCCAAATTTTAAAAAAAACACACAGGATATTTCGTTTAAAATAACAAAGTTTCCGGTTGAACCGGAAACAATAGTCTGATGTTCGAGCACTCAAAATCTGCATCTAAAGCAACCACACGAGTTCTCAAAATTTCAAATCGAAATATTATTTCTTAACAAAATAACGAGTTGGCCAGTAAACTCGTGGGCACCCATATATATATATATATATATATATATATATATATATATATATATATATATATATATATATATATATATATATATATATATATATATATATGTATATATATATATATATATATATATATATATATATATATATATATATATATATATATATATATATATATATATATATGTACAGTGACCGGCAAAAAGTTCGCAACATATGGGGAAAATTTTTATTAGGTGAGTATTGGAAAAACTTTTCCGGGGGATCGGTTCTGCATGTCCGATAACCTAAAAATCGATTTTGACATACGTCACGTGACCACTGGTATAGCGTCAAATTAAAAAAAAAATTGTTAATTTACAAAAAGTGAGGTTAGTTGACGAGATATCAAAAAAAGTTATTTGAAAAAATTGCTTAGAATTAAATTCTAGGTCCTTGTGCAAAATTTTAAGATTTTATTTAAAAAAATTGGAAAACTCAATTTTTTTTAAATATTTTTTTATCGATTTACAAATTTCCAGTTTTTTTCGTTTAGATAGCTTGGCTAATGTAAAGCCCATGTATCTGGATGAAAATAAACGAATGTAGTAGTTTTTTCTACAATTGACAGGACAAAATTAAAAAAAACAGGGTTTCGCCGGACGCTAGCTGTTGCAATGATTTGTATCTAGCAGCAGTGTCAAAATTTTAGAGACATTTCAATGAGATTACATTGAGAAAACCTTAATCGTCTTAAATATATCTGAAGTTCGACTTTTTGTAAAGTTAAGGGGAGTAAAATAGATAATAAACAAAAAATTACCTGTTTATTTAATCGAAATTTCATAAACGAAAACCAATGTAAGAAAAACTTAAAAGTAGTCAAATTCTGTACTAACAACATAAAAAATCATTGTTTTTCCTTGGGTGCACAAAATTTAAAACTCAGTATGACCACCATTTCTCTCCATACATACTATTGTTCTCGAGCGCAACTCTCGATTAACATTTCGGAGCATTTTACGATTTATTTGCAATACACAATTTCTAATGACATTCTCTAAATTTTGTATATTCCTAAAGGGTCGATGTTTGTACACAGGGTTCTTTAGGTATCCCCACATAAAAAAATCTAACGGAGTCAGATCTGGTGATCTCGCAGGCCACGGATTTTCAGAAAACCGTCCTATCCACTGGTTTCCAAATTCTTGATCCAGCCATCTCTTCACCTCATTTGTGGAATGAATGCTAGCTCCGTCTTGTTGAAAGTATAAATTTCTTCTTTCGGCTAATGACAAATTGTCTAAAAAGTCAGATATCTCAGTTTGTAGAAATTCTAAATATCGTTCTGAATTTAAATTGTCTCTAAAGAAAAAAGGTCCCACTATTCTGAGGTTGAAAATTCCGCACCACACATTAACCTTAAAACTATATTGGTCTTTACTCTGAATTACAAAGTCTGGGTTTTCGGTGGCCCACCATCTACAGTTTTGTGAACTGACGGTTCCGTTAGAGGTAAATGTAGCTTCATCCGAGAAAAGAACGTTCTTTGGGAAATTAAAATCTTCCTCAATCATACCCTGGAACCAGGCACAAAAATCGAAGCGGGCGTGATAATCCCTATCTTTTAATACTTGTACAAATTTAGGTTTGTACGGATGAAATTTGTTTCTTTTTAATATCCTCCGCACAGATCTTTCGTGAATGTTAGTGATCTCCGATATTTGACTAACTGCTAATTGGGGTGTTTCTGTGATCGACAAACACACATCCAGAGAACCTTCGTCACCTGTTACCGGTTTTTCATGGGAAACTTTATACTGATTTTCTACCGATCCCGTTTCTTTAAATTTATTGACTAGACGAGATACTGTGGAATAATGGAGGGATTTATCGGGGTGCCTCTCATTAAAAATTGCTGCTGTTTCTCTATGGCTTTTGTAATTATCTCCAGAAATTAAAATAATTTCTATCTTTTCCTGAAGAAGTAGTGTGGGTGCCATTTTAAGGAATAAAATATTAATAAACTTATGTAAAATATCAAACTTAGTAAGATGCGAGACATAAACCAATGACATAGGTTGAAATCAAACAAATTATAATTTGTTTGACATTTTTCTGTTGTTTTTAACCTACTAGATTATTTGGTTGTTTTAATTTCAGAGCCTGCTTTGGTAGTTTTAAGTACAACTAAATAGACCTGGTTGTTAAATTTATGTGCGAAAAATCTTAATAAAATCTTGATACAGTCATTTCATTAGATTCAAACCATTGCAACAGCGAGCGTCCGGCGAACACCTATTTTTTCGATTTTGTCCTGTCAATTGTAGAATTGTAGATCTGACTCCGTTAGATTTTTTTATGTGGGGATACCTAAAGAACCCTGTGTACAAACGTCGACCCTTTAGGAATATACAAAATTTAGAGAATGTCATTAGAAATTGTGTATTGCAAATAAATCGTAAAATGCTCCGAAATGTTAATCGAGAGTTGCGCTCGAGAACAACAGTATGTATGGAGAGAAATGGTGGTCATACTGAGTTTTAAATTTTGTGCACCCAAGGAAAAACAATGATTTTTTGTGTTGTTAGTACAGAATTTGACTACTTTTAAGTTTTTCTTACATTGGTTTTCGTTTCTAAAATTTCGATTAAATAAACAGGTAATTTTTTGTTGATTATCTATTTTAATCCCCTTAACTTTACAAAAAGTCGAACTTCAGATATATTTAAGACGATTAAGGTTTTCTCAATGTAATCTCATTGAAATGTCTCTAAAATTTTGACACTGCTGCTAGATACAAATCATTGCAACAGCTAGCGTCCGGCGAAACCCTGTTTTTTTTAATTTTGTCCTGTCAATTGTAGAAAAAACTACTATATTCGTTTATTTTCATCCAGATACATGGGCTTTACATTAGCCAAGCTATCTAAACGAAAAAAACCGGAAATTTGTAAATCGATAAAAAAATATTTAAAAAAAATTGAGTTTTCCAATTTTTTTAAATAAAATCTGAAAATTTTGCACAAGGACCTAGAATTTAATTCTAAGCAATTTTTTCAAATAACTTTTTTTGATATCTCGTCAACTAACCTCACTTTTTGTAAATTAACAATTTTTTTTTTAATTTGACGCTATACCAGTGGTCACGTGACGTATGTCAAAATCGATTTTTAGGTTATCGGACATGCAGAACCGATCCCCTGGGAAAGTTTTTCCGATACTCTCCTAATAAAAATTTTTCCCATATGTTGCGAACTTTTTGCCGGTCACTGTATATATGTCTATATAAGTCAAATGGTTTATACAACCTGTTAAAATAAATGCCTCAACTTTGAGAACACCCTGTTTGTATATGTATGGGAAACGACTTTCAATTAATTTTTGAAACTTGTGTTAAAGATTCATAGGTTAAATACTTGTTTTACCAGTCTGCAAGTATAATAATATAAGTATTTGATAGGATATAGTGTGCCTATAGATATCTTTACACTTTTAATTCTTTTTGTGAAACATTATACATTTTTTTCTGGTGGTTTTTTTAAGTAATTAAAAACACTTTTTTCTTTTCGCTTTAAGTATGCGGTTGAGTTTTTTAAAGTGGTACAATTCGATATATCGAAAACGGTTTAAAATATTTAAACATATTTTTTACATTTACCCCTTCTCATTATTTCGAGGGGTGTGGAGTTACTTTGGAATTTTAACTAGGATTATGTACTTTTGTTTATAAAATTTAAATATACGTCTGTGCACAATTTTTTTTATTTGCTCTTTCGGTTACGGAATTATGGTTAACTAAGTTTTGATTGAATTTACAAAAGAAATAAATTTTACTAACAAACCAAGTTCACTTATTTCAGAATTACTATTCGTTTCCATGGAAATTCGTTATTTGTACTTAAGTCAGTTGAGAATTCTTGACGTTTTAACGATTATTTCTCAGTTTATTGCTCAATTAAAGATGGAATTTTAATGTGTAAGTTGATATGTTGTTAATTTTGGGGGAGTCCAGAAAAAAACCTACAGAGGAGCTGCTTAGTGTGGGCGGAGAGATTTCCTAATAAACCGAAATCTCACATGGCATATAAAAGGCTGGAAACCAGAAGTCGTACTACTGGCAGTCTCAAGACGAGAACACGAGTTCGGAAACGAACTAAAATGGACGAAAATGTTGGCGTTTTAAGAGCGATAGCTATTGACTTGCATGTAGGTACCAGACGGCTTGCTAGAGATGCTGGAATGAATCAGAAATCAGTTATGACCATATTGCACTTATACAATTTTATCCATACCACATTACACTCCACCCAGGCTTTGAAAATCTGAAAACATGAATGAAAATATTTTACAATTGGATGACAAAAGACAAATGTAAGGAAATAGCAGGTTCCTAATGAATGTTATTTTTTCTGACGAAGCTACTTTCCATAATTATGGGCAGGTAGGATTTTAAGTTATCCCTTATCAGTAGAGCGGTCCAAAATGTTCCGCGCGACATAGGCGTACGCGTCATAGTAAGTATAACATAAACAAAAATAAAAGAAATAAATCAGTGATAATTTTTAAAAAAGTGTGAAGCACTTACCCTCTTAAGCAGCGTTATCACACAGCTTGGCTGGTTGCTGAGAGGCATGAGGACATTAAAATTACCCAACATAACAAGAAGTAGAAGCTATCACAACCTGGATAGAGTGTGTGAATACTATCAAGTATGTCTCCACACTTGACTCAGTGAACGATGCTTCGCTGTGATTAAAAAATGTTCTTATATCTTGAGAAAGAACGTTCGACATCTACTGATGTAATAGAGGCATAATTAAAATACTCTTTGGAACCAGTCAACGGACGTGTATGGGTACCATCACAAATTTTTCTTAATGTAGTTAAATCGGAATCTTCCTTTAAAACACTCTCAAACTTTTTTATCACGTGATCATTTTTTGCGTCACCTATAGCGTGTAGCTGTGTAATAACTTCGTTCATTATTTGCAGTGCGTCCACTAACGACAACGCAGTATTTTGTAATTTTTCGATTGCTTTAAGTAATCCTTTATAACTCTTATGAATAGTTTTTAAATCTGTTTCAACGGAAATAGCTTGAAATTTTGTTTGGCTTTAAATGCTAAAATCACAGGTTCTATGCTTTCAAATTATTCAAAATAATAGAAAGCTGCCCTCAACCATGTTCCCCAACGTGTTACAATGGCCTGTGCTGGCTCAGGAATACCGGGACACTGTGAAATTCTTGAATATGTTTTCAAGATTTAAGAAATGCTTTTTGGTGCTTGCTTTTAATGCATTTACCTCTGGAAAACATTCACGAATAATTTGTACCACAAGGTGTAAAGCATGAAATTTATACGTAACATATAAAAACCTTCCACAGTCTGTTTTAAGAGAATGGCCTAGACAACGCATTGTCGCCGGACCATCGTTCATAAACATCAACAGTTGATTTGGTGACAATTCAAACTTTTTAAACGTATGGAGCACCAACCTCTTAATTACTTCTGCGGTCCAATTTTCCAGTGTTTTGCTAGCTAATGTCGGTTTAAGAGGTTCCAGGACTCGTACTACAACATTTACGATAGAATTTTTTTTACAATCTGTCGTCTCATCAAGACATAACCAAAGCTGTTAATTTTTTACTTTAGATTTTATTCTGTTTTCGATTTCTGCACGCACAGATAGTATATACTTATGTAACACTGGTCGACTTAGGAACATCCAGTTGGGACTGTATTTGTTCCAGAAGTGTTGAAAGGGTTGTTTATCGAGTAAGCGCAGCGGTAAATTACAGGGGATCGCCATGAAAAGTAAATCAAACATAAACTGAGCTTTCGGTTGCACACCATTTGCTTTAGTTGTGTGTTGTATTCACATGAATTGTACAGTCCCTTTTGTCCCAGAACAGCAAAGGTTTATCGCAAATTTTACACAATATTTTAGCACCATCATATACTAAATCAGAAAATTCACCGATAAACTTAGTCACTGTAACAGCCAGTGGTCGTTTTTTAGTCTTTCCCCCGTTCGACATAATTATTAATAACAAAAAACAGTATTTTTAACGCAACTCACGCCGCGCCGCCGCGCCGTATCGTAAACGATTGCCGTTGAACGAAAACAAACTAAGAAACAATTCACTGTAATCATCCGCCATGTAGGTTTCGGCCGCGCCGCTTCTGTGAGCCGGGAACGTCTGACCGCTCTGCATCAGCAGCAATTTAATTCCTTTTTTGTTTATTTGGTTGTTTTCTTTAGGTAAATAGACACAATATAGGTACACTACTGGGCGTCAAAAAACCCCACTGAATGAGAACTCTTCCAAATCAAAATCCCTGGTCAATTAATGTCAAGTGTGGTAGAATCGGGGATAGTATTGGTCTGCATTTCTTTGAATGGCATTTATTTTTAAAAAAACCAATAATCCCAATTATTAAACCAAAATATAAATCCTGTGTGTTTCGACAGGACGGATCTCCACTCTTTTATGCAATACAGGCGGGTAATCATTTAAATAAAATATTTTTCCTACGACCACCTATGAAAATGAGTAAAAAAGCACGGTTAACTTGGCGAGAAAGTGCCTTATATCACACGCGTGTTGAAAAGTACTTTACAACACGTGTGTTGAAAAGTACTTGTCAACGTGACATTTAAATAGATGGTGCCAATGTCATTTGTTTTATTTTCAGCACACTTGATGAAAATATTAGTGTTGAAAGTGAGGGATTTAAAAGGCAGAAATTGAGGTTTTTTTGTAAATATTTTTATGGTCGTAGGAAAAATATTGTACATTACTCGTGTGAAAGTAATTTTCGCACACTCGTGAGATTATCGCACTCGGCTGTCGCCTCGTGCGACAACATTCCCACTCGTGTGAAAAATGCCACTTTCAACACTTGTTATGTAATATACTATAAAAACAGGTGGATTGGACGAGCTGGTCCGGTCAACTGGCCTGCTAGGTCCCCGGATTTGACCCCCTTGATTTTTTGTAGTGGAGTTTTATGAGGGTTAAAGTGATGGCGACTGCACCTACAACTTTACATGATATGAAAAACCGAATCCGCTTTGCCTGCTTATTAATGACATCTGAAATACATTTAGAAAAATATAAAGAAAGTGTTTCTAAGTTAAATGGGGACATTTTGAAAAACTTCTTGATCATGACAGACGATAAATAAATTGAAATTAAATAGTAAATAATCTTTGTATATTTTTTAACCTGGTAAACCATCGGGATTGCCGAGTTCAGTCCGGTTTGATTTGTTCCTTCCTCAGCGCTTGCATGTTACTCATACATTTTAGATGGGATTAGGATTATAGACTTTGGACCCGGGACTGAACTCGACTATGCCCTAAACCATAATTCCGTAACCGAAAAAAAAAATTGTTTCAATTATATCATTTCCTATTATTAATTATGATGTTCTTTTAATCAAGCTGAAAAGAACCCACAGTTATAACCATGTATTGTAATTACGATAATGTAAGTAAACGGGAACTAATTACTATTCGTATTTGTTGTCGGTAATAGGTAATTGATCACTTTCTTAACCAAGTACTTAATTCTTAATTGTAATTAGGAATCGATTTCTTTTTTGTTGCAATCGTTTCAGCTCTGTTTGCAACAAATAAAATTTATTTTTATTCGGGATTTTATCGAAATGTAAGTATTACGAAAAACTGTGTATGCCTGAAAATAAAATTAACCATTATCAGAATCATGGAAAGTCAAATAGCAATCGTTAAGGTACTAAATCAGGAAATTCACCAATAAACTTATTCACTGAAACAGCCAGTGGTCGTTTTTTAGTTTTCCCCCGTTCGACATAATTATTAATAACAAGCAACAGTATTTTTAACGCAACTCACGCCGCCGCGCCGTATCGTAAACGATTGCCGTTGAACGAAAACAAACTAAGAAACAATTCACTGTAATCATCCGCCATGTAGGTTTCGGCCGCGCCGCGCGCCGCTTCTGTGAGCCGGGAACGTCTGACCGCTCTGCATCAGCAGCAATTTAATTCCTTTTTTGTTTATTTGGTTGTTTTATTTAGGTAAATAGGCACAATATAGGTACACTACTGGGCGTCAAAAAACCCCACTGAATGAGAACTCTTCCAAATCAAAATCCCTGGTCAATTAATGTCAAGTGTGGTAGAATCGGGGATAGTATTGGTCTGCATTTCTTTGAATGGCATTTAAATGAAGAAATGTACACATATTTTTTAAAAAAACAATTATCCCAATTATGAAACCAAAATATAAATCCTGTGTGTTTCGAGAGGACGGAGCTCCACTCTTTTACGCAATACAGGCGGGTAATCATTTAAATAAAATATTTAAAAACAGGTGGATTGGACGAGCTGGTCCGGTCAACTGGCCTGCTAGGTCCCCGGATTTGACCCCCTTGATTTTTTGTAGTGGAGTTTTATGAGGGTTAAAGTGATGGCGACTGCACCTACAACTTTTACGCAATACAGGCGGGTAATCATTTAAATAAAATATTTAAAAACAGGTGGATTGGACGAGCTGGTCCGGTCAACTGGCCTGCTAGGTCCCCGGATTTGACCCCCTTGATTTTTTGTAGTGGAGTTTTATGAGGGTTAAAGTGATGGCGACTGCACCTACAACTTTAGATGATATGAAAAACCGAATCCGCTTTGCCTGCTTATTAATGACACCTGAAATACATTTAGAAAAATATAAAGAAAGTGTTTCTAAGTTAAATGGGGACATCTTGAAAAACTTCTTGATCATGACAGACGATAAATAAATTGAAATTAAATAGTACATAATCTTTGTATATTTTTTAACCAGGTAAACCATCGGGATTGCCGAGTTCAGTCCGGTTTGATTTGTTCCTTCCTCAGCGCTTGCATGTTATTCATACATTTTAGATGGGATTAGGATTATAGACTTTGGACCAGGGACTGAACTCGACTATGCCCTAAACCATAATTCCGTAACCGAAAAAAAAAATGTGTTTCAATTATATCATTTCCTATTATTAATTATGATGTTCTTTTAATCAAGCTGAAAAGAACCCACAGTTATAACCATGTATTGTAATTACGATAATGTAAGTAAACGGGAACTAATTACTATTCGTATTTGTTGTCGGCAATAAGTAATTGATCACTTTCTTAACCAAGTACTTAATTCTTAATTGTAATTAGGAATCGATTTCTTTTTTGTTGCAATCGATTCAGCTCTGTTTGCAACAAATAGAATTTATTTTTATTCGGGGGTTTATCGAAATGTAAGTATTACGAAAAACTGTGTATGCCTGAAAATAAAATTAACCATTATCAGAATCATGGAAAGTCAAATAGCAATCAGGGGAAAAACAAAAACGGCATGAGTGACGAGAAAACATGGGTTATCTAAATCGGATTACGCCGCACAAAATAGATTATAAGGAGCAGCGCGGTATACGTAATATAAGTTGAATTATAATCTAATTATGAAAATAATTCATAACCTGGGTTCGATTGATATTACAAAAAAATTGGTTTGTCATCCCTACATTGTCCCAACCTAAGGTAAAGCATTTTAAAGATCGGCATTTTAAAGGTAAATCGTCCCTATCGAGTACAGGCACAAAAGCAATGCCAAAAAATATTTTAACTCTTTTTTCCAAATATGTTAATTTGGTTTACCAGTTCTATATATAACCAGTAGTTAGTTAGTTAGTGTATCATCTATTTACTCATAGATTATTGGATGAATGGACCATTTTAACTTGATAAAGGAGGTACAAGTAGTTTTTTATCGACGCTGACAAAATACTAAAAATAGCTCCAATGGAGTTTGCGTTAGCCATTAAATTAACCAATGACGGCAATATTAGCAACCGGCACCGAATCCTTAATTTCGTTTCCAAACCACTTTATTGGAAGTTGGCCCATTAAGAAACATAAAGTTCCCAAATATTACAACTTTAAACGCCTTTCGCCATAAACTTTTAATGGAAGCTTGTTGCGAACGGCGTTAATCATATTATTAGCTCGTAGACAGTAATTATCACCAAGTCGAATTTAAGTGATGAAATAATATTTACGCATCGCTATAGTTATTTACGTTATTTACTTAGGCCTCGTTTGCACAAGAAGTAAAAAATGCAAAGTTAAATAAACTCTACATGTTAAAAACCATTGACATTGCTTGTGTTTATACGAGCGTTAAAAAATCACTGCAGATATTTGCTGTCAGATCGACGTACAATAAATTCCATATATACCGGTGAATCATCTAGAAATTAAACAGCCTCCAACAATAATTGCTTTAGTTAAAGGCAAAAGAGGTTGATAAAATGCTTCAAGACATGCAAGAGAAAGGCATTATAGAGCCCTCTCAAGTCCGTAGCCACCTCCAGTAGTCATTGTTAAAAACAAGGTGGTTGATTTTGTGTTGAGTTCAGAAGACTTAATGACGTCACGAAGAACGACAGTTTTCCCCTTCCAAGAATTGATGATACTCTCGATACATTAACGGGGTCAAAATGGTTCTCAACGCTAGACCTGAAGAATGGCTATTGGCAAGTGCAACTCCATTCGGAAGACAACGAGAAGTCGGCTTCCCTACTGGAACAGGGCTATGACAGTTTAACGTTATGCCATTTCCCATTTGGTTTATGTAACGCCCCAGCTTCCTTTGAACATTTAATGGAACATTATAGGTGTTAACCTGGAAGACCTATTTAATGTACCTGAATGATATCATGATACTTGGAAAAACATTTTACCAACACTTGAAAAACATCCAAGAAGTGTTCCAAAAACAAAGAAGTGCCCAGCAGAAGCTTATTCCGAAGAAATGTCATTCCTTTCAGAAAGAAGTAAATTACCTGAGGCATGTGATCACAGAAGATGGCGTTGGAACCAGGCGCGGCATGGGAAATTTTAAAGTTGAATATTTGTGTTGCTACTTATGGGACCCATGCCAAGTTCAGGTTTTTTAATAGTGAGCCTACTAGGAATGTTTTGGTAAAGAAAAAATATTTTATAATTGGCGAAACAAAGTTGAATTTTTGAATTGACCCCACCTGGGAAAAAATTAACACGCTTAGGTATTTTATTTATTATTTTTTCTAAACAAATTTTACATCATTTTGTCGACAATTCCTAAATTTTTATAGAAAAAAGTTTGTTAGTAGAAAGTTATAGTCATTTGAATTTTTTTAAACCTAAAATATAATTTAAAAAAGAATTCAATGGGTCAATTCAAAAATTCAACATTTTTTCGCAAAATTTTTTTTTCTTTACCAAAACATTCCTAGTAGGCTCGCCATTAAAAAAACTGAACTTGGCATGGGTCCCATAAGTAGCAACAGAGATATTCAACTTTAAAATTTCACGGGCCGCGTCTGGTTGCAACTGATTCAGAAAAGTCAGAAACCACTCATAATTGATCAGTACCCAAAAGCAAACAGGAACTAAGAAGCTTTTTAGGGCTTTGTACTTACTATAGAAGATTCATAATGAGTTTCGCTTAAATTGTAAGACCACTACATCGGTTGCCTGAAAATAACAGAAGATATGAATGGACTAAAGACTGTGGTTATAATGCCTTTAATGAATTAAAGAAGGCACTTTATAATCTTTTAGTGTTGTTATATCCCGAATCTGCCCAGATGTATATTGTAGACACCGATGCTAGTAACGTTTCCATCGGTGGAATTTTATCACAGCTACACAGTGGTGAAGACAAGTGATTACTTCTTTTGGCAAAGTACTCTTCAAGCCTGAGCGCAACTACTATTTAACTAGCAAAAGAAATGCTGGCAACATGGAACATTTTCATAAATACCGACACGGTCAAAAATTCCTCTCCCGAGCGGACCATACATCTACACAATGGAGTAGGTGGCGGCCACTTAGGAGTTATGAAAACTCTTGAAAAAGTTCGAGAAAGGTTCTATTGGTTGGGAAGCCGCGCAGATATTAAAGAATGGTGCAGAACTTGTACCGACTATGCGGCCAGCATAGGACCAAAAGCCGGCAGCCGTGGTAAGATAAAGCAATACAATGTACCTTTTGAAAGAATTGCTATAGATGTAACTGGGCCATTTCCTGTTAGCGAATCCGGGAATCGCTATGGTTTATAGGTAATGAATTACTTCGGTAAATGGCCAGAAGTTTACGCAATGCCGAATCAAGAAGTTACCACTGTTGCCGATATATTATTTGACCAGTGGATTTGTCGATATGATGTACAAAACAAAATGCACTCTGACCAAGGCGGGAACTTTAAATCTGCAGTATTTGCGAGTATGTGCAAGCTTCAAGGAATTCACAAAATTAGGAAAACACCCTTAGTCGAATGGTGGAGAGATTTAACAGAACTTTGAATAATCACATTCGAATTCAAGTCAATGAATCACAAAGCAACTGGGACAAATTCATGTAGCCATTTTTACTCGCTTATCACTCTGCAGTTTACGAAATAACTGGGAAAACGCCTGCTAGCATAATTTTCGAAAAATAATTAAACCTTCCTATCGATCTGCTTATTGGACGTCCACCTATTGCTGAAGAAACATCAAAAAACTATGCAAGTCAACTCCAGGCTCTAAACGAAGAAGTCCGACAAAAGTTACAAATAGAAAGTGATAGAATTAAGACCCGATATGATTTGAACGCCGCGCCGATACTGTTGGATTTATGACTGGTGAGAATGTTTGATTATACAATCCAAAAAGAACCAAAGGGCGCCAACCAGAACTCCAGAATTCATGGTGTTTAGACGACCTGAACATCAAGTTTGAACAACAATTTAAATATAGGAAAATCTATAGAAACGAAAAATGTCAACACTTCTGTCAAAATAATAATAAAAAAGACACTTTAATATTTTTTATAAAAAAAATGTAATAGAAATAGTCACTTGTTAAAAGTTTAATAAAATACATTCAAAACCACAAAACTTCAAAGTTTATACTACGTATAGACCGAAACATATGGTCCAGTCGAGCTGGATAACGCAAGAAAAAGCCAATTAAAGAACGTCCATTTTGTCCAGTTTTCTACGAAGGCAATTTGAAAATTCCCGTAGAGACAAAGCGGCGATAGTGGATCATACAAGTGGAAAGAGAAGCAATTGAAAATTGGAATCAAGGTCAGTGCGTTCCAATCACTTCCCTAAACCTTTGTTTCTTCTTAATTTTTTACCTAATTTAAACTTGCTTCGTATTGTGTTGTTTAAATAGGATTAATCTAAACTAAAACATTTATTTTTATATAAAAAATAAACCAAAACAATGACTGATAATCAGGAAATTGCAAATCTAAATACTCTTAAAAATGAAAAAAAGAATATTAAAGCTAGATTAACGCGCTTTAAAAAAGTCATAGAGGGTAACTCAGATGGAAAGGATCTACAACTTAAAGATCTTGAATTGCGTATTAGAGCTATAGAGCCTTGCTTAGATACATTTTATGAGGTTCAAACTAATATTCAAAATCTTAGCACCGACATAACTGATGACGTGTTTGACATTGAAACTAAAGAGTTCGAAGATACATATTTTAAATATATTTCTAAGGCAAAAACTGCTCTGGAGGACAATGCTCCAACGTCTCCAGGTGGGGGGCAAAGTCAGGGGGATGATTTTGATAATCGAACCGTGGCATCAAGCTCTAATAGAAGCCAAAATCTACAATCGGGACCTAATGTGAAGCTTCCTCCCATACCTTTACCTAATTTTGATGGTGCCTATGACCAATGGTTATTTTTTAAAGACACTTTTCATTCTCTTATACATGATAATGACTCAATACCTGAGGTTCAAAAATTTCATTACCTACGGTTATCTTTAAAAGGTGCTGCTGCTGACTTATTAAAATCTTTGGAAAGCTCTGCTCCTAATTACTCTATAGCCTGGAATTTACTGGTTAAAAGATATGAAAACACACAAATTTTAATCAGAAATCATATTAAAGCACTTTTTGATCTCGATTATGTAAAAGTCGAGTGTCATACAAGTTTACGTAACCTCTTGGATGGCCTTAATCGTCATCTTAGGGCTCTGCACGTACTAAAACAACCAGTAGATTCCTGGGATGCACTTATTATACATATGATATCTTTAAAGTTAGATAATTCTACTCGGAGAGAGTGGGAAAATGAATATTCCAAGCATGATGCAGTTACGCTTGAGATATTTACAAATTTTTTACATGATAAATGTAGAGTGTTAGAAAGTTTGCAAATAAATAATAATCAGAAAGGTAATCGAAGGCATAGTTTATCGGTAACATATGCACCTATTTGTTCTCTGTGTAGCAAGGATCACACTGTTTATAATTGTAAGACTTTTCTCAATTTCAATGTTAATAAAAGAATGACTGAAGCTAAAAAACGAAAATGGTGCTTAAACTGTTTAAGAAATAACCACCCTACTGAGCAGTGCCGTTCTCAACCTTGCAGAAAGTGCTCAAAAAGGCATAATACTTTATTGCACACTAATTTTACACCTAATACTCAATCTGAGGCTAATAATAGTCAAAATCATCAAGCTCTCAATGGCAACTTGCAAAATCCTGAGCCTACTATGCCGCATGCAAGCCAGCATAAACAAAATACTTTAAATGCTCAGGATAATGTCAATGCTTACCATTCTGTAAATAGTGTGCCAAGGGTATTATTATCAACCGCCATAGTCAATGTTCTTGATAAAAACGGTGAGAGTCATACGTGTCGAGTTATGTTAGACAGTGGCAGTGAATCTAGCTTTATCACAGAACGAATGTGTGCCAAGCTGGGTTTAAATATTAGTAGCACTAATATTTCTGTGACAGGTATAGGGCAAACTAACTCCAAGGTCTTAAAGCAAACTGATATCACAATACAAGCACGTCAAAGCTCTTATGAAATGAACTTAAAATGTTTAATTTTACCAAAAATAACTAACAAAATACCATTTATGGTCATAGATATTTCTCATCTTAAAATTCCCACTAATATTATATTAGCTGATCCCAGTTTTAATGTACCTGGTCCTATCGACATTTTGATCGGTTGTGACAAATTTTGGCATTTGCTTAACACGGGTCAAATTAAACTAGGTCATAACTTACCAGTTATGCAAAAAACCCAACTAGGATGGATAATTTCTGGAAGCATAGCTTCTAATCAGCCTAATTCTCAAATTACATGTAATTTAAGCATAACTCAAAATCTTGAAAACAGTTTGACTAAATTTTGGGAACTAGAGGAAAGAAATATTCAAAAATCTTTATCGATTGATGAGCAAGTGTGTGAAAACCTTTTTCAAACTACTACTAAACAAAATTTAGATGGTCACTTTGTGGTGTCGCTACCTTTAAAACAACCTATTTCAGTGTTAGGCGAGTCTAGAGAAATAGCTAAAAAACGGTTCTTAAATCTAGAGAAAAAACTTTAAAAAAATGAGCAGCTTAAAATTGAGTATAGTAGGTTTCTTGATGAATATGAGGAGCTTGGGCATATGTCTCAAATTAATACAGATGTACTAAAAAATATGGATTCCTTTTATCTTCCACATCATTGTGTGTTAAATAATTCCAGTACAACTACAAAACTACGCGTTGTATTTGACGGGTCAAGTAAATCTTCCAGTGGCTACTCATTAAATGACATTCTTCTGGTAGGGCCTACAGTACAAGAGGACCTATTTGCCATCGTTTTGCGAGCAAGAAAACATAATATTCTTCTCACAGGCGACGTCGCTAAGATGTATCGGCAAGTTTATGTAGACAAAACTCAGCGCAACCTTCAGCTGATATTGTGGCGCTCTGATCCATCCTGTGAAATAAAAACTTATCAACTAAACACACTTACCTATGGCACTGGTCCAGCAGCTTACTTGGCTACAAGGTGTCTTAAGGAACTTTCTGTGCAATGTAAGCAATCTAATCCCTTAATAAGTCAAATAATTGCTAAAGATTTTTATGTTGATGATCTTTGTACTGGAGGCAATACTATCGATGAGGTCAAAAATATTAAAACTCAAATTACTCAAGTTCTTTTGTCAGGAGGATTTGATCTTCGTAAATTTCATTCAAATGAGCCTGCAGTCTTGTCAACGGAGCCACAGTCAAAAAATACTTCCGTTCATTTTGGTGAGTCTGATGCGAATAAAACTTTGGGTCTTTATTGGGACTCAAAGAATGATACTTTCAAATATTCAATTCGTCAAATGACCATGGAAGGGCCAGTCACTAAAAGAAATATTTTGTCATGCATAGCACAAATTTTTGATCCCTTAGGTCTTATTGCACCAGTGGTGATTACAGCAAAAATTATTATTCAAAGGCTCTGGCAGCTTAAGTTGTCTTGGGACGAATCTGTACCTTTGGATGTATTAACCAAATGGAGAACATTATACAACCAATTGGTTGACTTGAATGATTTAAAGGTTCCTAGGACTATTCTTATTAAAAATCCTATTTCTGTTGAGCTTCATGGTTTCTCCGATGCTAGTGAGGTAGCATACGGGGCGTGTATTTTTATTCGCTCAATTGACAGTGCCGGAGACTGTCATGTCAGTTTACTTTGTGCTAAAACAAGAGTAGCTCCACTAAAAGTGGTAACTATACCGCGGCTTGAACTGTGTGGGGCGCTCCTTCTTGTTGAGCTTGCTCATAAAGTAAAAAACTCTTTAAATATTCCATTTGAAAAAACATATTACTGGTGTGATTCTACAATTGCAGTAGCATGGATTAAATCTCATTCTCTAGATTTTAAAATATTTGTTGCAAACAGGATTGCACAAATACAATCCCTCACTAAACCTGATGAGTGGAATTATATAAAGACCAATGAAAATCCTGCTGATCACTTATCTCGAGGCCTCAGTCCAGGAAGTCTTATTTCTAATTATCTTTGGTGGCATGGCCCCCCTTGGCTTTCTATGTCTGATGACTTGTGGCCAATAACCGCGGTCCATCTTGACAATACAGAATTGCCTGAAGTGCGCACAAAGTCAATTGCGCTGATATCTAACATAAATGATTATGATATTTTTAATAGGTTTTCTTCTCTGAGTAAATTGCAAAGGGTTCTGGCATATTGCCTTAGGTTTATAAATAACTGTAAAGTATCTAAAAGCATGAGACAAAGTGGTTTTCTCACTTGCAATGAATTAAGGAAAGGTTTATTGCAACTGATAAAAATGGCGCAATATCAGGAATTTAAAGAAGAAATACGCAGTTTGTCTAAAACCAATAAAGTTTCAAACAAAAGTTCATTAATAATGCTAAATCCATTTATGGATGGACAGGGAATTTTGAGAGTAGGAGGTAGGTTGAGACATTCTGCATTTGTAGAACATAAAAAACATCCTGCCATCTTGCCGGCAAAACATAGGTTAACATTGTTAATTGCGCAATATGAGCATATTAGACTGTTGCATGCTGGTTCTCAAAATCTTCTGGCCTCTATAAGGAATCATTATTGGCCTCTAGCTGGCAGAAACTTAGTAAAAAAGGTGGTTAGATCTTGCACAAAGTGCTTTCGTTTTGATGCTTCTAGCATTCAACATATTATGGGTAACTTACCGAAACACCGCGTAACACCAAGCAGACCTTTTTTATTTACTGGTATCGATTTTATGGGCCCGGTATTAATAAAGGATAGACTAGCAAGGAATTATAAAACAGTAAAGGCATGGGTCTGTCTGTTTGTATGCTTATCAACAAGAGCGATACATCTGGAGCTTGTTGGAGACTTGTCCACCAATGCCTTTTTTGCTGCGTTAAGGCGATTTTTTTCTAGACGCGGAATAAGTTCTGATATATATTCAGATCACGGAACTAATTTAGTTGGGGCGAAAAATGAAATTGAAAGACTTTTGGTTAAAAATAAAGATGAAATTCATTCGCGACTCAGTTGTGACGGTGTCAAGTGGCATCTGATTCCACCTAGAGCTCCACACTTCGGAGGCCTCTGGGAAGCTGGAGTAAAATCCACAAAGTTTCACCTTAAAAGAGTAATAGGTACAAATTCGCTTACCTTTGAAGAATATTATACAGTCCTCTCACAAATCGAAGCTATTTTAAATTCGAGACCTATATCTCCTCTCAGTCATGATCCTTCAGATCCTCAACCTTTAACCCCCGCACACTTCTTGATTGGGCAACCACTAACCACTATCCCCGACGAAGACTACATTCACATTCCTGAGAATCGACTTTCAAGGTTCAAGAGACTGCAAAGGATGGTTCAGCATTTTTGGGCACGCTGGTCCAAGGAATACATTTCTGAATTGCAACAGCGAACTAAATGGAAACAAAGCTTTCCCAATCTGCTAAAACCGGGATCTGTTGTACTGGTAAAAGAAGATGGACTACTACCTCTTAAATGGCAATTGGGTGTGGTGAACGAAGTTCATCCTGGCTCTGATGGCGTTGTTAGGGCTGCTACCATTAAAACTGCAACCTCCATCTTTAAGCGACCTGTTGTAAAGCTGTGCATCTTACCTAATGATGAATCATAGAACGTTGAAACCGTATGGATTTCAAGGCGGGCAGTATGTTTAGACGACCTGAACATCAAGTTTGAACAACAATTTAAATATAGGAAAATCTATAGAAACGAAAAATGTCAACACTTCTGTCAAAATAATAATAAAAAAGACACTTTAATATTTTTTATAAAAAAAATGTAATAGAAATAGTCACTTGTTAAAAGTTTAATAAAATACATTCAAAACCACAAAACTTCAAAGTTTATACTACGTATAGACCGAAACACATGGGAAGGGCCGTACAAAGTAGTCAACCGGCCTTAATCATCTGGTGTGCCAAATTAAAAAAGGTCTGATTCGAAGATGAAAGTCGTGAATCTTGACAGGCTGGCCCGTTACCAAGATCAGCAAGATTAAGAAACTTGATCGGGACGATCAAGCCTTGAAGGGGGAGCAATGTTACGAGCTTTTCTGAAGTTTATACAGTTTTTACCTTCAGTTAATGTTCGTGTGTTGTGAAACCTTAGGTTTATTTTATATTAGTTTCTAATTTAATACCCTGGTTAATTTTCACATGTTACGCCTATGAAAGGTCGGGATCTTCGCGGAATATTCGATTTTATTATTTTCTGCATGGAACGCCTATTATAGAATGCCTAGAATTTACCACTATTCTATTTTCTTTATTTATTGCTCCTTGTATCCTTCTAAAGTTTTCAGAATTCTACAGAATCAGCAAAGAGGTATATAAAGGGTCCAGACCGACTTTCGTTGTTGATTTTCAGTTTGATCTTAGATACGCATTAATTTGTTGACAGTAAAGAATTGTCGAATGTCCGATTATTTATGTAATCGCGCTAATCCGATTATGAAAATCATAATTCAAATTATAATTGGAAACTCCAGACGAGGAAACATCGATTATTATCAATGTTATCATAATCGCAATACTTTGTCTAATATAATTTATAAGTGGCAGCATGATTTGTTCATATATATATATATATATATATATATATATATATATATATATATATATATATATATATATATATATATATATATATATATATATATATATCATTCGAATTATAATCCTATTATGAAAACAATTCATAACCTAAAGATCAGATTATGATTTTACCCAGGCGCGACCTGTGAGTTTTTTACAGGTGGGTCAAATTTTGTGGGCAACTAGTGCAAGCCTTTTTAATATTATTTTTTATAATTGACTCATCTTTTATGTAGTTAAATGTGCTTGTATATCAAATCGATCCTTCTATCCTTCTGTTGGGAGAAATGTTCAATTACTAGCTCATAATAATTATAAATACTTCTAATAAAAGGTTTCCCACTGGTTAACATAGTTAAAGTGCTTAACCTTGACTCCGCCATTGTATTTCTTAATCCTTTTTAGTGTCGAAAAGCACCTCTTACTTTCCACTGTCGTCATTGGAATTGTACATAAAATCTGTAATAATTTTACGCTTTCCGAAAACGTTTCACTAAGGTTCATTTCTAACAAGAGCTGTAAAATAGCAACAGCACCCGCACTACTATAAAAATCTTCACGACTAAATAAAACATGCTATTCTGATTTAAGCATGTAAATGTTTATCATCTCATAATTATTTTTAACATATTTTAAAATGTCTCCAACAAAGCAAAATTATTTGTATTAAACAAACGTGTGCCAATTAAATGTTCTGTAAAATTAAAACGACAGCGGATCTGACTAAATTATATCGCATATTTCTAAAGAAATTCTTCTTGTGGAGTCGTCCGGATTTTTTTTAAATGTACTAACTTGCCTCGATGTTAACATTTGCGTCTGTAAGTAGAGATAGCACTCTCTCTAATTTTTTAAATGTTAGAATTAAAATATGCAATATATTTACCAATCAAAATTGCATCAGTATCAGATTTTTGCAATTGACAAAAAAGTAGATCAACATGGGGCATAACAGAGTGAAAAAATGACAGCCAGTAAAAGAGTCAGAAATATTGTACATACTTGGCTTAAAATACCTGTTAATGTCTTTCCCTCTGTGTTTCGTGGTCTCTTTTATATCCAGAAAAGGTTGGGGGCGCCCTTTTCCTTTAATTTTTAAACGTTTTTCAAATGTTAATGAGCTGCTTATTTTACACTGCAGTATTTCTTGCACTGTTAAAGTCATTGTTAGCATAAGTACTCAAGTACTAGCACTACACAAAAAACAACACAAATATCAAATAATATCCAAACAAAACACTTACTAAAATTAGATCAAAGCCGAAACACTTCAACTTAACAACATGATAAACAAAAGATTGACGGAGCGGCATCACAAACTGACATTTCTGACATAGCGTCGAATTCTGTATTGCCAGGTTACTATTATTACTGTAGGTTTTAATGTTTTATAGGCATAATATAATTATTATTATTAGTAGTAAATACCTAAATATCTTTAAATAAAATTAGGTAAGCTTATATTAAAGGTATAAATGTATCGCGAATCGCGAATATTGTTCTAGTAATAAATTGGTAAGACTTAAATTAGTGGGTCGGGATTTGCGATAGTTGGACACCCAGCGCGGCGGCGGCGTTGTCAATCACGCGCGCCCCGCAAACGATATTATGGTGGACTGACGACAAATTGTATCTCTTTTTAACTTCCCCAAGCGCGTATGTTTGTTTCTCTCTTAGCTTTAATGCATTATAACAATAATAAAAATAATAAAAAATAATAGTTAATTATTTATCTCTTTATTTTGTTGTTCTTTGTTCGTTGGGTTTTGATTTATTTTCAATTATTGCTACATTCTTTTACCACGGCTCCTCAGTCACATGTACTCGCTTGAGAGCTAGGTCGCGGGATTTTTATTTTCAGAATTTTTTGGGCGCCATCCAACCAAAGGGGTTGGAAAAGAGAGAAAGACAATATGAAGAAAGAAAACAATTAATTAATTTATTAAATTTTCCGTATCCTCTGAAAGAGAAAATAATTAATTCAATAATGCACGTCAATCTAAAACAATAATTTTATTGTAAGTAAGTACCATTTAAAGGCCAAGCCAATCATAATATTTATAACAATTGAAATTTCTATAAACACAGCAATTTTAAATTAATCTACAAAATATTAGACAAGACAGTAAAATATAGTACCTATCTTTATTACCAGTTCCAAGTAGACCAAGACATAATACCAAATTAATGACTTATAGATTAAGTAATAATCAAATAATTCCAATTTCTTTATCTGAACTTGAAATAATTTCCTAGACAAAATATATGTATCTAATATAAAAAAAAGGGTATTGACTTATTTTAACAAATTGAGGTATACAATTTTGCAGGGGTTAAATATTGTAGGTAATAATCTGTAGGTAACGGTACTCTCTCGAGTCAGTGTTACTCTACTCAAAATAAACAAAAAGTTAAGCAGATTTTAATGGTATAAACCAAAAGTTGAATGCTTTCTTAAGCTAAACAAAAAATTTAACTGGGGTCAAGGGTTAACAAAAATCATTTCGTAGTTCATCGTGAACATATCCATGAATTGTAAATTAATTAACCAACTGATTGCTTTCTATTAGCAAAAAGTTATATCAAAGCCAAAAGGGCACTTAAAATACTCCTTGAGGAGCTAAATCAAGGCCAATTAATAATATTTATTGATACAATTATAATTTATAATTATAATTTTAAGAGATAAATGAGAGAGAGAAAAATCTCCTAATCAGTACCTATAAATTTTGTGAAAGGAAGGATTAGCTAAATATTTAAATAAAATACCGGATGATTACATTTAACATAGTTATTCTATCAAATAATTAAGTTAAAGATAAATATTGCCAAGACCTAGCATGATACTTCAGGGTTGGGACAGAAATAAATGTCTTTAAAATTTACTCATCTTTATAGTTTGGTGATCACTCGAACAGGTTCTCGGCTGGGCTGTGCATCCAGAGTTCTGGGTCACGGAAATGTCAGGCAGGACTACGGCTATTCACCAGATGGATTCTTCATCCAAAGACGTCCTTCACCAACAAAATGACAAACCAGTACTCGGTAACACCCAAAACTGTCAGGCAGGACTACAGCTACTCACCAGATGGATTCTTCATCCAAAGTCGTCCTTCACCAACAAAAGTCTTGATCTCCCACAGACCCTGAGACCTTGCTAATCCATATCTTCTTAGAACCAAAGGGGTGTCTATTCTTTAAATCCGGACGCTCGCAGATTGGATAGGACAGAAGAGATATCTCGGTGAAGACGGGTCAATCCTTATCTTCACAGAAACGAAGGGTTGTCTAGTATTTAAATCCGGACGCTCACAGATTGGATCGAATAGAAGATATAATAGAAAGGAAGGGTTGTCTAGTATTTAAATCCGGGCGCTCACAGATTGGAAGGAACAGAAGAGATATCTCGGTGAAGACTGGTTATTCCATATCTTCAAAGAAATGAAGGGTTGTCTATTATTTAAATCCGGACGCTCACAGATTGGGAAGAATAGAAGAGATATTTCTAAGAAGCATGAGAACTGATTATCAGGACTTCGTGAAAGTGGACATCATTAGTACTATGAAAATGTAATATACAAGGTTAGAATGCAAAATATTAAAAGGGTTTCGTTCATTAAAGAATGTAAAAACTATGAAATATAAAGATATCAAGTGAGAAAAGATATTACGTAAAAAATTTATTTGGTAAAGAAAAAATTTAGGTGAAGATAAGAACCTGAAACAAAATGGTGGCAATTAGCAACGACGTAGTGAAATCCTAAGGTTTCAACTTACCCGTTGGTCTGGCATCTTCGGCAATTTAGAAAAGGAAAAATCCGAATTAACGAACGGAAAGGCGTTAGAAGTAAATTTTTAAATCCGGCTGAGACCGCGACACTTTTAAAAGGTCATTTAATACTTAACGTGCATTCACATTCACTTTTCTTTATGCTATCTTTGCCGGCTTCTCGATGAAAATAGGACGCAGTTCGATCAGAATTTTGCTTTTATTAAGACAAGTCCATAAAAAATAAAGAATCGGAACCAATGAGGCAGACACTGGAACCCAGGTGACCCGTGAACTGTCACTCAACACATTTTAGCGTAAAATACTACATGAAAATCACTCGAAAATCTAGGAAAACAGACTTATAATTGAAAATAGAATTGAATTTCCGACGGAAAAACATATTAATTCCGGAAAAAGATAGGTTAAGACTACCTAAATTTGCAGAAATACAGTTGGCTTCCGTCCTAGTCCGTCTAGCATGCCTTACTCCTCGCACTCGCTGGGCACGGTCAAAGTATTCGAGGTTGCCTAAGGTTAGGTTCAAAATTCGGCATTTGGCCTTCAACTCTTAAAAACCATAGGCGTAGGTATTAATTTTATGGACTTTAAGGTTTATGAAATAATGAAAGTAAAATAATATAAATGAGTTTTAAACGTAAGTTGTAACAAGCATGAAATGGTTGTTACAGCATTTTATATAGTATATACACCCATAAGGTCATTAAAGTACGGCGAGTCCGGAGCAAGCTTTCGCTTTCGCATGGAACTTGCACTTTTTTGAAATAAAAGATTCTTTTTTGGTTTTGAAAAATTAAAAAATAAATTATTTGGTAGATCATTGAAAATTTTAGACGGGTCATTGACCAAATGACATTATTGACGGGCCGCGCCTGGTTTTACCCACCACCAAAGAATACATTTAAAGGCAACCGACAACACAAAAGCAGAGTACGGAATTTATAAACAAGTACTATAACATAACAATTATCTCACCGGTGTGTGTCGTAGAACTTTTTTG
Organism: Philopedon plagiatum; assembly: GCA_963971165.1. NCBI lineage: Eukaryota > Metazoa > Arthropoda > Insecta > Coleoptera > Curculionidae > Philopedon > Philopedon plagiatum. Next base: position 95,409,032 of record OZ020191.1, read on the forward strand.
CATATTGTGCTTTCGATATTTCGCAATTAAAATTTTTAATTATAATACGTTTTTATTCTCTCTCTTATTGTATAGCAACTATCAATGTGCTTTTTTATTTATTTATTAAAATTTGTGATTTTGTCTAATTCGTCCAGTAAGTTACCTAGCATTTACAGGCTATGATAATGTAATACACTTACCCACCTTACACTTAAAATCAAATGATTTTTTTTTATAAACACCTTTAATCAATTTAAATTATATTGTTTAAAGAAACATTTAATATATTTTTAGGTGAGTCTAAATTAACAAAGATGGCGTTTTCTCAATTCAAACTTATGACTGGATTTAAAAAAAATATAAGGTAGGTCGAGTTCTGTGAAGGCAAGTGTATATTTACCATACTAAAATTTATAATATAAAGATTTGTTTACGTCTCGCTATATTTGTCCCAAAGCTAAAGTGTCCCTAATGGTACTCGATCCTAACGTATTTACATATCCCCTTAAGGAGTAAAATGCTTAACTTGCTACTTTCGTATTTACACATATCCAACGTAAGCAGCTAGTTGACCTAAAAAATCGATTCAGTAAACGTATCATGGGGTAATAGTATTAATATCTTGGAATATAATGTTTGTTTCCGTAATTTTAACTCTATCTATCTCACAAGATGGGCGACAAATTTCTATATCCGCAGGCCCCATTGCCAAGAAACTTTGTTTCTACAAAGTACTTATCCTGGATTTATTACAGGGTTTGAACCTCAGATCGGTTTTAATTGCCATGAAGATTAAAACTTTTAGTTTCAACTGTGTTCTGTTAGTGTCATTGAGCCTCTTTGGAACTTAATTGAATCATGCTTACATGGCGTTTAAGATAAAATTAATCTGAAATCATGTAAAATCCATAAAATGAATCGATAAAACTAAACTAAAAAACTCATTTCTATAATTTTAAAACTTGTCTAGTAAAGATTTGATAATTTTTGTAACTATGTTATTTTTTTACAACAAAACCTTTACGTTTGTGAAATACAGCTTCTGAATATAACTAGATACAAACTGGATAACGACAATGCAAAATGTTTGTAAAAGTAAGGTCATTATAATTGTTTTAGCTTATTTCTAGAAAGAAATTTATCCTTATTTGTAACTATTTCATCATCTAACTCATATTACTTAAACCGAATTCACTAAAGTTATGTAAGCATTTGATGTCATTTGTGTTGGCAGGCGTAGAGGGAGTTGTTACCTATAGTGGCAATGTACAGACAACCGCAGCGCTTGTACATTCTCACCAAAAGTACTACCTTTGCTGAAAGTTCCATCCGTTTAGAAATGAGCTTACTATTTTGACAATCGCCTCTTCGCTCCGCCTAGCCCAAGAAGAGGTCATAAAATCACAATACTTCTTTCTCAAAGGATGAAACTTTCAGGGAAGGAAGTACTGGTGAGAATGCACAAGTACTACGGTTGCCTTGAAGACCCCGGATGAGATGGCAGATCGGAGTTGCCAAGGCAATTGCAATGTGATTAGTACTATCTTTCTATAAAGTTCATCCTTTCAGAAATGAGCATACTATTTTTACGGTCTGTGGCAAATTAAGCCATTCAGGCGCAGGCATTAAATTTTTGCCGCATTCAGATTGAATTGAATTATTGTCTTTCCTCGCTAGAGCGAATTTTTCAGGTCACATTTAGCGGCCCCTAAATCACGAAAAACATGGTTTTCGCGATGTCGCGGTCGCCTCTCCGCCTAGAGGAAAGTCAAACAATGAAGATAAATCTTCATTGTTTTACTCTCGCCAGAAGTAATGGAATAACATGCAACCGATGATTTCTGGAATCACAATATTTCAATTTGCAGTTGCAACTTGTTAAGTTCGAAAATTGATTATCAGATGCACAATTTTTACTATAGTAGGCAATCCTTAAAATCATGCTAATGAAACTTAATAAAACTTAAAATTCATTTGTTATCAAAATCAAATAAAACTGGCACTACAGAACACTGAGGTATTGTACTTCATTTTCTGCAATATGCCGGTTATTGCAAAATAATATTCAAATTAATGTAAAAAACATGCGGCATGTGATGCCAAAGCGGCAAATATTTCAAAACGGTTTACTTTAGGGTCATTCAGCTAGCTTGCCTTTTTTCTCTAAAAGAGATAGGAAACCAATAGTTTTCCAACAAAAGTTTTATATATTTACTCACAAAAAATCTTGAGCATTTTAAAAGATTTAATTGTGCAGCACGTAGAAGCCCAATAGAAAAATTTTCTTGACCTATTTACGTCAATTTTTACGGTAACAAGTTAAAAACTTTAAAATATTAAAGAAAATCGAAATTACAATTATCATTTTAACGCCATTTATTTCCGCCATAAAGCTGGCTATATAATATGGGAGAATTTTTTTATTGATATTTTAAAAAAAAACTCTATTTGGGTTTCTTTTCTGCATGTCCGACAACTAAAAAATCTATTTTAACACATGTCATGTGATCGCCCGTTTGGCGGGAATTTAAAAGAAAGTTGAAGGTGGTACCGAAAAATGGGTCAACTTGACAAGATATCAAAAAATTTTATTAAGAAAAACCGTTCAGAATGCACCGAAGATCCGATATACCAAGAAAACCTTAACCGTACCATCGCTATGAAAAATCATAAATATTTTTTTACTAACAAATACTAAATTTAATAATAAAAAATACTGTATTATCAGGTTTGAATGGTAATTCTTAGTTCGTCTGAATCGTGTCTCATGTGCATCAATATACTGGGCATCACTACAGAAAGCGACACGACCAGACCGTATTTTTAAAATTTATTTCCTGCAAAGTAACTATTTCACCAATTTAATTTGTTCTGACAGAAACATATGTAATTTAATTGAATAAACTTATTTTCAAGTAAAATTATTTATGATTTTTCGTAGCGATGGTAGATACGGGTAAAAATTTGTATTTTTTCCCAGATATGATTCATGGGATCCTCGGTCCATTCTGAATAATCAAAATAGCTAGGATTTATTATATGAATATGCGAACTTTATGGGATACATTGCATAAATGTATTGCATCAAAAAGTATTACATGTGTCCTATAAACGTAAATACTTTATAGATCTTATATTATATTTCAATGTTTGTGTTGTACCAGATATCATCGTATCGTATCAATCACTATTAAACGTGTATCAAAAACGTTACTAATCTAAATACCATGAACTATATTTTAACGTTTAAGTTATAGGTACCACATATAATCGGTTTCTGTACAAGATTATTACACGAATTTTATAAACGTTTTTAATTTGGATATAGTACACCATATTGAAACGTATATCTCGCGGACGTTTTATCCTTTATAGTGGGTAAACTTTACACCATAATTATACTTGTGGTATAAACGAAAAATAAATGTTTATTTAACTATTGTGTGTTGCTTGGGTAATTACCTTTAGGTTAGGTTTCATAAAAATATCAATGATGAATATTAAATCATATAAACAAAATTACGATTTCTTACTACTGAACAATAATTAAAGTTAAGACCAACCCTATTTTTTATAATTTAAATTTTGCAATATAGATCAAAGAAATCGCATTTCGATGACTGTGGAAATGAGAGTAAAACTATGCTTAAACGGAAATAAACTAACCTTTTTTGATTTAAAATCGATTTTACTTGCATGCAACTAGTCAGAATGACTACCATTGTAGTTGCAGATAGAACAAAATCAAATGTCTTTTTCAGAGCCAGCAACTTTGTGATTTGCCGTGTGGTGCTTTCAAGACAGTGATAAGCAAACATTTAAAAATCATTTTTTGAAGATTAAATTGCAATGCCAACATGAATTTAAACTACATTAATTTAGAAAAACTACGCGTCTGGGGAACGGACGACCTTGGGAAAAATACGCTTCTGGGGAGCGGACGATCTTGGAAAAATACGCGTATGTGGAAAGGACGCTCCCTCGCATCTCGGTCGAACTCGATCAATTATTAAGAATCACATTTGGTAGTTTTGAGAATTTCGATTCCGAGAATTGTCATTTGTGACGGTGTAAAGTTGACAGTTTATATGTCCCGAACGGCTTCTCTGATTCAACGAGCGAGGTGACGATCGAAATGAGAAGGAAAGAACTTTTTTGTGTGTCGAAAAATCAACCAATCACCATTCAACTCGGTCACCGTATGAAGATGAACTTAATTAAGTCGGATTTCAAGTAAATCGTAGATATTTGTAATCCTGTGTATGGGTGTTTGTATGTATTTAGCGATACGGATACGAAGGGCTGTCTATTCTCGATCATCAGTCCAAAGGAGTGTGTAATTTTCCAGAATGCATGCTCTAGAAACACGAAATCTTTGGTGCATGAGAATGATAATATTGCCGACATTAGAGCCCCTACTGGGGGGGGGGGAGGAAATTACATTAAAAGAATCAGTTTCGTATTTTCACTAAGTACCTAAGTAAAACTTGAAAAAAAAACTTAGTAATACAGCTATTAAATGCAATTCGTCATAGCGCTTTACGCAGTTGGCACTGTCAACACCGTCGCGTCGGCGCGGATATGTAGTTTCCGACCATCCTATATTTGGTTTTGTTAAAGATAAAAAGCGATTTTTTTTTATTTTGCTTTGAAATTGAGTCCACTTTTTAAAAATTATAAACAAATTTAACCATAACTTATAATTATTGAGATATATCACAACATTCTGATTCCATAATTTTTTTGTTCGAATTTTTCAACCTCCTATTATCCATATCTTTTAAACAGATGTATATAGAAAGCATTTTTTTTATTGCATTACCTTTAAAATTAATTCATAAGTTATCGTATTTGAACGTACCATATAAGAGATAGGTACCAAAAACTGACGAAAAACTCGTTTTTTCATCTATTTTCACGATTATCAAAGCTATTTAAAAATATTAGATATTTACACTAAGAAAATATCGTTTTTAGGACTTGAAAGAAGATTATACGCTTTAAGAAATTTTGATACCACTCTTTTTCATAAATAGAAATCAAGTTTTCTTTTTAAACTATTGATCAAGGATTTTCATTTTGGGCTTAAATTAGTTAGGCCATATCACTCTTAAACCAAATTTGAGAGAAAAATGGAAGTGGAAAGAGCTTTGGGTTAAACTTAGTCGGGGCACACCGTGATGGCTTCACTATATCAACACTGTGTTTTATGTATGCCTTTGTAGGAATATATTCACGGTGGATGAATAACACTCTTTTAGGCTGTATAAAATAAGTGTATTAAGGACTAACAATAGCAATATATAGTCCACAAATAACTTCCTAAAATCAACAATACCAATAACATGGATTTTTTAAAAATAAACGTGTATCCATAAAATGCAAAATTTTTAGAGTGAATCAACCATAAAACTTCAAATTAGTTATGCCTCAATACAACAACAAACTTATAAAATAACGTGTGTGTATAGCCACTTAGAACCTCGACTTGAAATTAAGACCTAGATTTAGAAACAAGGACGAGATATCATTATAGAATCAGAGATTCCAGAGTTACTCTTAATCTGGCCAACTATATGATTCCCCACCTACTTTTTAAGAAAAGCTGTTGTCAGGCTTTCACTTATGTGGCATATTTGTAGATTGATAAACTTTACTAAACTACCGCAATTGCCATGTTAACATTTGCAGTCCTAAATTTCAGAAGTGACAGCGTTTAATAAAATATACTAGTATACAATTATTTTTCGTGATAATAAATTTTTAGTCATTTATTTACATTGCATAGTGAGACGAAATATATAGTGAGAGTGGCAGCGTCGCTTTTTCTAGAGTTAAGTGTGCAGTTTTTGCTATTTTTCGTACATAAATGTTATTTTATTATTAAATCTATTTAGGTACTTAATTATTTTAATAAAATCCAAAAAATTAAACACAACAGTCGTTTTTTATACCATCGGGTAAGTAAAGTGGCTACACCCCGAATGACTAATAAATAGGTTTATTTTTTCGCTATGTGGCTTTTCAGTCAAGTGAAGCTAACCTAGTACATTGTAAACTGCTTGCTAGTTCGAATTCCTTCTTTCTCTGGTCAAATAAGGAATTTGCACGTATTTTTTTTATTGCATAAATCGTTTAAGAAAGTCATTACAAACCCAAAAAAATTATTTTAAAGAAGATTTCTAGGATAATTTAGCTAGAAATTTTGTTGACTTTTCGGACAATTTAAAAAGCAGCCATATGGCCTCAGTGAAAAGTGACGTCAGGAAGTGAAGAGTGACGTCAGGAGATTAGCAAAAATAACATAAAGCTTAACCAAAAGTCGAACACGTTTGCTTTTCTCGGAAACAATCAGAGGGGGAGCAATCGAATTTTCAGTTAATAGAGTGCAACTAGCTTCGGTAAAAAATTCAGTTCTACAGGATGTGTCGTTTCGGAGTTATTAAACGTCAAACTCGAAATTTTCGCGATTTTCGTTGAAATCGGGTACAGGTCGCAAAAGTAAATTAAATTGATTTAAATTTTCGGAGGTTGTAGAGGACCCGGAGCTTCAGAATCCTACTGAAACTGGTAAGCCAAGGTAATGGCAAGTAATTTTTTGAGTTTTTTGAGGTTGAAAAATGCCATTTGCAGACCCCTCTTTGGTACCTAATAACTCGATAACGAAACGTCGGGCCGAAAAACGGATCGATAAGTAAAACTTTAAAATCTCAAATACTTTCTTTTAACAATACATTTACCTAAACTAAAGTCAAATAACCCAAACATATTTTACGACTGATTGACCAATCGCATTACTTCGCTTAGCGACAGGCTTATTTGACTTTAGTATAAACCTAAAACCACTGGAATATGGATACATTTGGGAAAATTTCGATTTTTGACGCCAATTTTTCACGGTTCTTATTTTCTTTTTAGGCAAAATGAATCCAAATTAAAATCCAATATACGTCATCGGAAAGAGCTCGTCGAAATACATGATACCCATATTTTTAGTTTCTCCAGTCTTTATAGGAAGGGAGCAATTGCCTCTTAAATTTCTGTTTTTTTACTTTTTTTTGCACTCGACATCGGTACCTTTAAATCACTCCGTATTTTTTCCTATCTAATTTTTTCCAATTTTTCAACGCTATCTTAAAGAAGGAAAATCGGACTTTTAAATTAATCCAGAATGGGTCATCCAGGAGCGTATTTAAGTGGTTAAAACTGAATTTTCTCGACTTTTTCCAACAAATCCGATTTTTATTAACCGACATAATTCTACACTATTTTTCCTATTTAGTGATTCTTTTTGGCTATATTTTATTAGCTAATTATCTAAGAATACCTCCCACTAATTTAAATCGCTTCTTTTTCGTTTAAGTTATAAATACATAGGATTATTTGCATCGGGGGCATGCAAAATTTAAAATTTTAAAATATTCGAATTTTCCACCATTGCATTGCCATGAAAACAAAGAATTGCAGTTTATTTACGTCGAAATTATTAAAATATGATGTGCCAAAATTTTGCAAAAATGCTAGTTTTTGTTGCAAGATTGGAAGGTTACTGGACTGATTGCGACTTGAATATACATGAGTAAGATTTTAGGAACCATCTACTTTAAGTGCAGGGATATTTCATTGGATGAGTTGCACATTAATTGTCATTTTTATTGATTTTTGATGACCCTACAATACTGAAATTCGCTATGTACTTTTTATAACACTTTTGTTTTAAAATTCGCGCAAAAAATTGCAGTAGAAAATTCTTATTTTTGTCAACAAAGACCAAAATACATTGATAAAAACTATCACTACTTAATATGTAATTTATGTAGGGAATATAAAAAAAATATATTTCAGATTTATTTCAATTATATGCATATTCCCTATTACTTTGATACCGATTTTTCGATCATAATCTGAATTACGATTTTCATAATCAGATGATAACGATTATCAGCTAGATTTCTGATTATTTTTAATTTAACGTATCCCATCGCTAATAGTAACTAATTAAAATTGGCACAACTGCACGATGGCTGCAAAATTATTGAAAATTTGTGGTACGTGTAAGTTAAAATTATCTTCATTTTCGCAACGAATAAATCGCTGCAAAAAATGGAATAAAGCGCATGTTTCGCATAAACAATAATACGATCAAAACTTGTTACAATTTATCCAATTAATAAGATCGTATAAAAATCTAATTAGAGTTTTGTAAAACGAATATTCTATAATAGGTAACGCTTGGTTGTCTTACGTCTTAGAACTACCTCTATAGTATAGGCGCCTATCATAAATTTAAGTTAATAGCATTTCAATTGTCTTTTCTTCCTCAATATTTTTGGTTATATTATATATATATATATATATATATATATATATATATATATATATATATATATATATATATATATATATATATATATATATATATATATTGAGTAAAATAGTAGTTTTTACGTGTGTTTTTATTGGTTTTATAGTGTTTAAAAAAACGTTCTTTTTTGCAGGAATTGGCCCTTTGGAACATGGTATTGCACTATTAGTAATTTCATTGCACATGCAACTGTCGCAGCGAGTATTTTTACATTAACAGGAATTTCCTGTGATAGGTAAGTTTTCTTTACAAAACTTATAACATAAAATACACAGAACATGTTCACCAAACTTTACCGGTATAAATATGCTGGTAAGTTTGGTACAATTATTTAATAACACCTTAGTATTTCCCAGACTAGAATATAAAAACATATCGCTGTGGGTAGCCACAGATTGAAGAACAAAGACTAGATACCATTATTTACATTTTAGAGCAATCGGAGGTTCCATGGTTACTGTTAATCTGGTCAGCTATATGGTCCCAAACCTACTTTTTGAGAACGGCTGCTGCAGTCGTAAATACCACAGGCCAAAGGATACGACTTTGGCCTTGACCTTTTATGTTGTTCCCTTCTTGGATAAAAAATGGCAGAGACGAGATTTCGTTATCTCATAGCTCTAATCGTGGATCCCCAAGGATTCTCCTAATCCTGCGAGAAAAGTCGTGAGGGCTTGTTGTTGGAAAAAGGACTTCTTGCTTATCTTTATGGCATCGTTGCTGTTGTGCAGCTCTATGTAGTTAGAGATGGTATTCAATAGGCCCATAACTTTCTCGTAGAACTGCCGTGGGGAAATCGATTGCAATACCACAATAAAATGATAAAATTTAAAAAAAAAACATGCTAAGATTCTAAAATGTTTCTAATATTTTCTCGAATAAAAATAATATTTTTTATTTTATTAATTTAGAAAATTTATAATGTGCAAAGCTATTGTTTCGAATAAAATGTATTTGATCTCTACATCTGTTTTTATATGTCGCACGCAAAATTTCGACAAAATAAAAGACTAGTTTTGTTTCACCTCATATTTCAAAATCTAAAAAGTGAAATCTTATAACCAAGGTTATGAAAATAACCTGTTCTAAATAAATTTTATATTATTCTTGTAGCCTAGGAGCTACACTTTTACTGTCGCAGTTTCTTTCGGGGCAGTAGTACATTGCGTCACCTACATACCCCTATCTCTCGTCATGTGGTTAAGTAAACTACTTCTTTAAACTGCACCTTTTGAGCTGATGTCGTAGTGTATATTTATCCACGTTTACGTTGACTTATACATCTTTATACTATGGACTGGTCTCATCTCTCTATTAGTTGGTCAAGACATAATATAGGTACGGTAATATAGATACGTGTTAAACTAAATTAAACGGCCGCGCTCATCCCTATTTCCCACTACTTAGTGGTAACAAGACGCGAAGAAAGTTTCCTTCCTGTTCAATGTAAGGGTCCATTAGGCATTGGTTTAAGGCTGCTGACAAAAAGGAGTGATTTCGCAGTGGCTTTTTTATAATTTTTTTTTTCTTGGCTTAGGAAAAGGTTTAATTTTTTTTACTTGGGTCTTAAATTACGCTTAAAACAGATAATACATTATCCTTAAAGATTTATATGTCTGGCAAGGTTACAACAAATTCCATTGTTTTCAGTTTTTCGTGCGCAATTTTCGGTCAAGCGCGACGTCGGGCCATATGTTTGCTCAGTCAGGTGCATAGAATACGGACCGTTTTAGGGTATTTTTAAAAATTTTAAATTGTTCGATTTAAGAAAAAAAGTATTGGGTATGTCTGTAGGCTACCCCAGGAGTTACCCATTCCAGTATATGTAACCATTTCCATAACACCCTATATATATATATATATATATATATATATATATATATATATATATATATATATATATATATATATATATATATATATATATATATATATATATATATACAGGGTGGTGCAACCAAGATGGGGTGGACGATTGTGAGTAAACGGTGAGGAATTTCAAAAAAATTTGTTTTGGATATTATCGATAGTCAGACACGCTATGTTTTAAAATTATAGCCATAATACAGGGTGGTCCAAAAAACTTGTGGCGAACCAAACTTGTATTTTTTTAAATGGGACACCCGGTATATTATTGTTCCAGTTGATTCTCCTGGTCGTTACGATCATTTTGATATAGGGGTTATTGGGTCTAAAACTTATAGTAAGAGAATGGGAGGCGGTTAAATTTGAAAAAATGCTCACAGTTCGGCCATTTTTTAAAGAAATTTGAAACAGGTATGGAAAAACCAAATATTCCATAAAACGTTACATATCATTGAATACATTAATCACTTGCAATTTGTTTAAAATTATTCACTGTTATACAGGGTGATCAAGTTTTGCAAATACGCCCTGGACTCATTTTTTTTAAATGGAACACCCTGTATATCTTATTTTCATGTTAAAGATAACATTACGAGCTTTCAAAAAATACCATACATGATGCCTTTCTGACCAACAGTTTTTTAGTAAACTAGCCGTGAAAGCAAAGTTTCTTCATTCTAATACCATTATACTGAATTTACGTTGTTTATTATTGAAATGAAACAAAAGATTGACGAACTTGTCAAAGCTACTGCCGCATAATCCATTATTTACAAGTTAAGTGTAGGTGGCCCAATAATTATGAGGTAAGAAAACTGAGACCCGAAACTTTTACATGTTTATTAGAGATATTTCAAAAAACAGAAAATATTGTTTTTAGGAAATGTAAAGTAATTAATAAACAAAGATAATCAGTTATCAGTATTATTAATAGTGTAAGGAAATTAATTAAGCAAAAACAGAACATCTTTTCAAATTATTTAGGTATGTACTTACTTGTAAACCTAATTTAATATAAACAAGTAAGTACATACCTAAATAATTTGAAAAGATGTTCTGTTTTTGCTTAATTAATTTCCTTACACTATTAATAATACTGATAACTGATTATCTTTGTTTATTAATTACTTTACATTTCCTAAAAACAATATTTTCTGTTTTTTGAAATATCTCTAATAAACATGTAAAAGTTTCGGGTCTCAGTTTTCTTACCTCATAATTATTGGGCCACCTACACTTAACTTGTAAATAATGGATTATGCGGCAGTAGCTTTGACAAGTTCGTCAATCTTTTGTTTCATTTCAATAATAAACAACGTAAATTCAGTATAATCGTATTAGAATGAAGAAACTTTGCTTTCACGGCTAGTTTACTAAAAAACTGTTGGTCAGAAAGGCATCATGTATGGTATTTTTTGAAAGCTCGTAATGTTATCTTTAACATGAAAATAAAATATATAGGGTGTTCCATTTAAAAAAAATGAGTCCAGGGCGTATTTGCAAAACTTGATCACCCTGTATAACAGTGAATAATTTTAAACAAATTGCAAGTGATTAATGTATTCAAGGATATGTAACATTTTATGGAATATTTGGTTTTTCCATACCTGTTTCAAATTTCTTTAAAAAATGGCCGAACTGTAAGCATTTTTTCAAATTTAACCGCCTCCCATTCTCTTACTATAAGCTTTAGACCCAATAACCCCTATATCAAAATGATCGTAACGACCAGGAGAATCAATTGGAACAATAATATACCGGGTGTCCCATTTAAAAAAATACAAGTTTGGTTCGCTACGAGTTTTTCGGACCACCCTGTATTATGGCTATAATTTTAAAACATAGCGTGTCTGACTATCGATAATATCCGAAACAAATTTTTTCGAAATTCCTCACCGTTTACTCACAATCGTCCACCCCATCTTGGTTGCACCACCCTATATATATATATATATATATATATATATATATATATATATATATATATATATATATATATATATATATATATATATATATATATAGAGAGAAGGGTAGTCGTTGCTGACTAGTTAAGGAGTAAACTAGTAAATATTGGGGTATGCAGCAAATGAAAGTGTACTCTTTAAAGTTTAGTCCGAGCTTTCGGAAATTTTTATTTCCATCATCAGGGAATCTACAATTAATAGTTAAATGGGAGTGTGTTACATTAATCGAGCTTAAAGTAACTTACAACTTTGTTGAGGTTGGTCATCAAGATATCAATTGTAGAACTGAACATTGTCATGACAAAAAGCCGTAATTTGGGTCCAAAACATTAAGACAAGTTAAAATTAATTTTTACAGAACACACAAACACTGATAAAATTGCTTAATTATTAGGAAAAAAGGCATTAGTTATATAAAATATTGTTTGAGTTTAATCTTAGGTTTCATTTTGAATACTGTCAATGACAGGAGAAAATAATTTTTTTTATTCTTAACATTTTTGTAGGGTTAGGGACTAAATGTGTATAGTGGTTACACGAATTCAAGTTTCAGTGTGCAGTATCTTGATACCCGAGCAATAGCAAAGTTAAACCAAAGAAAAAATGGTACCATTCATATTAGAGGGTGGTTTATTATCTAGGAAAAGAAGATAAGAGTAGATTGAACTTAAATGATTAATATCTGTTTTTTTTATTAATGCAGTTAGGCTGTTGTGAAATAAAGGCCATCTCCAGAAAAAGCCTCCTGGTGTAGTTAGGTTCTGAGATTAAAATTTTTGTGGAATTGTAGTCCATGTTGTGATTAAATTTATTAGCATGTTCTGCTAAGGCGCATCTTTCTGGGTGAAGTCTACAGTCACTCCTGTGCGAAACAATGCGGTTAGAGATAGGTCTTGAAGTTTGACCAATGTATATTTTATCGCAGTCCGCACAAGGTATACTGTAGACCACATCAGACCTAGCTGTTAAAGGGGTTTTATCTTTGAGTTTAGAGTATACAGAGCGAATTGTAAGAACTGATTTGTTTGCAATTTTTATATCTTTAATGTGACTAAAAATCCTAGTCAGGCCGGGAGTGACCTCTCTAATGAAGGGTAAAGTTGCGAAAATAATTTTTCTTTCTGGGTTCGTCCCAACAACACTACTTACATGATTCCGATTAGGAGTATTGGTGTCAGTCAATGTATTGGACGAACTGAACAGTATCTTTTTTATTAAGGTTGGTGGGTAGGAGTTATCTGTAAAAAGTGTTAATAGGATGTCTAGATTCTTTTAGTGGAAGGATGGGTCTGAGATTTTCAAAACTCTGTTCTTCATTTGTTTTATTAAATTCACTTTTGTAGAGAATTTATGGTATGATAAATAGTTCAGGTACCTGCCTGAACTGCAAGGTTTCCTGTACCAGTCAATAATGATTTTTAGTTTAGAGTTTTAGTTTAGTTAAACTCTCAGGCATGGGGTTTTACCAGACCATCTTGGCTACATACGGGAACATTGCAGTGGAGAAGCTGAAGCTGTGGTCCAAAACCAAAATGAAACTTGCCAAGGAGTACAACCGAAGGTCTTTCTTACTCAAATGCAGAAGTTTAGGCATCCTCCCACAACACATTACATCCACGACTAGACCTACTGAAGAACTTCTACTCCGACAAGATGCACACTCAAACATTACTGAATATGTCCGAAGGTTAGGGAATAGATTGATAAGTATTGAGATTGCGAGCAATCACAAAGTTATTAATAAATTAGAAACGTCTCTCCAAACTCTTAAGGTAGAAATAATTACACATACTAATGAATTAATTTTCAATAATTTCTCAGGTAAACAACTAAGACATTACAATAGATTATTTCATAAAACTAAATTTAATAACATTAACAAACTAAACAAATTAAAGAATGCAGAATCAATAAAAAAACTCAAAACCAAACCTAATTGGATAAAAAATCTTACAGAAACAGTAATACCAGATGATGTATTACAGTTCTTATCACTTGGTCCAAAATTTTGCATTGAACCCATAATAAATAGGGACATCTCCATCAAAAGTGTTTTGGCGGACGTGGATTATATCACATCTAACATATATGACATCTCACTAAAAATATCACAATATCTAGAGCTACTAACTTAATTACTAATTATATCCACAATAACAAAATTAATAATTCATTCTTTCATAATTTATACAATAAAACTCAAAAATTTCTAAAAAGCAACCCCAACATTATTGTAACAAATTCTGATAAGGGCAACGTGACAGTCATCATGAACAAAGAACACTACTTACAACTAACTGAGGACTTAATAGTCACTAGCACTTCATATGTTCAACTACCAAGTGACCCCACGTTGTCCATACAGAGAAAATGCAATGATATGGTTAAAAAACTAAAAACCACTAACCAGATTACTGAAGTTCAAAAAAAGCAACTTACTGGCTATAAAGGTATATCCCCAAAATTTTATGCTCTCCCTAAAATACACAAACCTACTTTATCAGTAAGGCCTGGAGCACCTACAGAGCTAATTGCATCTTTTGTCACAGACATTCTAACTAAAGCTTATGACTATAATAATGAATATTACATAAAAGACTCGTTTGAAGTCACACAAAGATTCAATAACATGATATTACCTAACAATTATGTCCTGGCTAGTCTGGATGTGATATCTCTTTTTAGTAATGTTTACTTAAATGCTGCTCACAGAGCCATCCACAAAAACTGGGACCGTATCAGCACTCACTGTAATATAAATAAAGAATCCCTTATGGAATTGATAACCTTCCTTTTTGAAAACACATATTTCTCTTTTAATAACAAACATTACAAACAGACGTTTGGCACACCGATGGGTGCCTCTATTTCTCCTATTCTAGCAGCCTATGTTATGGACGACCTGCTGGACACTGTCATCCCTGTCCTATCCTTCAATCTTCACTTCATAAAAAAATATGTAGATGATATCATTTTATCCTTACCTCAGGATGGTATTCATGAGATAGTAGAAACTATTAACAGTTATGATCCGTACATACAATTCACTATAGAAACAGAGAATGATGAACAAGCTATCCCGTTCCTGGACACCAAGTTTATACGTTCTCCAGAGAATAAAATCATTATTGACTGGTACAGGAAACCTTGCAGTTCAGGCAGGTACCTGAACTATTTATCATACCATAAATTCTCTACAAAAGTGAATTTAATAAAACAAATGAAGAACAGAGTTTTGAAAATCTCAGACCCATCCTTCCACAAAAAGAATCTAGACATCCTATTAACACTTTTTACAGATAACTCCTACCCACCAACCTTAATAAAAAAGATACTGTTCAGTTCGTCCAATACATTGACTGACACCAATACTCCTAATCGGAATCATGTAAGTAGTGTTGTTGGCACGAACCCAGAAAGAAAAATTATTTTCGCAACTTTACCCTTCATTAGAGAGGTCACTCCCGGCCTGACTAGGATTTTTAGTCACATTAAAGATATAAAAATTGCAAACAAATCAGTTCTTACAATTCGCTCTGTATACTCTAAACTCAAAGATAAAACCCCTTTAACAGCTAGGTCTGATGTGGTCTACAGTATACCTTGTGCGGACTGCGATAAAATATACATTGGTCAAACTTCAAGACCTATCTCTAACCGCATTGTTTCGCACAGGAGTGACTGTAGACTTCACCCAGAAAGATGCGCCTTAGCAGAACATGCTAATAAATTTAATCACAACATGGACTACAATTCCACAAAAATTTTAATCTCAGAACCTAACTACACCAGGAGGCTTTTTCTGGAGATGGCCTTTATTTCACAACAGCCTAACTGCATTAATAAAAAAACAGATATTAATCATTTAAGTTCAATCTACTCTTATCTTCTTTTCCTAGATAATAAACCACCCTCTAATATGAATGGTACCATTTTTTCTTTGGTTTAACTTTGCTATTGCTCGGGTATCAAGATACTGCACACTGAAACTTGAATTCGTGTAACCACTATACACATTTAGTCCCTAACCCTACAAAAATGTTAAGAATAAAAAAAATTATTTTCTCCTGTCATTGACAGTATTCAAAATGAAACCTAAGATTAAACTCAAACAATATTTTATATAACTAATGCCTTTTTTCCTAATAATTAAGCAATTTTATCAGTGTTTGTGTGTTCTGTAAAAATTAATTTTAACTTGTTTTAATGTTTTGGACCCAAATTACGGCTTTTTGTCATGACAATGTTCAGTTCTACAATTGATATCTTGATGACCAACCTCAACAAAGTTGTAAGTTACTTTAAGCTCGATTAATGTAACACACTCCCATTTAACTATTAATTGTAGATTCCCTGATGATGGAAATAAAAATTTCCGAAAGCTCGGACTAAACTTTAAAGAGTACACTTTCATTTGCTGCATACCCCAATATTTACTAGTTTACTATATATATATATATATATATATATATATATATATATATATATATATATATATATATATATATAGTAGAAAAATAGAAGATTTCTTGGCCTATAGGTAATATAATAAATATAAATGCGAAGATTTACTTCTTCGCTAGTGCAGCGAATGAATAGTCCTCATTATTTTTATTTTTATTTTTCATTCACGGCCTTATCGCTGCACTAGCGAAGAAGTAAATCTTCGCATTTACATTTATTATATATATATATATATATATATATATATATATATATATATATATGCCTGACGTTCCGCTCATCTTGGTGAGCTTTATCAAAGGTTTATTTATTTCAGTTGGAATATATTACATATTTCAGTTGGAATATATCTACAATAAACCATTCCTTATCAGTTTCACAATTTAAACCTTAAAACTCAAAATATAAAAGCCACAAACAATTTTCACATACACATCAATTAAGACGAAAACAATGCATGTTGAAACATAGTTCCATTAAAACAAAAATATACAAAATTGTCGATAATAATTATTGGTACATACCTCGAAAGCATTGTTTGGTGTACACATTATGAATGAATCTGTATCTTTTAGAATTTGTTTTTTAACGAAAGGGAAAACTATTGGTATTTTTTTCTGTTTTTTATACATTTTGTGTTGTGTAGAATCAAGCATCCTTTATAATATGGTGGTGCAGGATTAATGGTTCAGGTATGAATTCGTAGGTGGTTGAGGATCTTTTCCTCGACCGAGGAGGTACCACCCCACGCAACCACTTAAAGAACTGGTCAAATCGTAGCGGATGTTTCCAGCCCTGGGTGCGTGAGTCGGTTTCTTCTTTTCCTTTCCTCTTCAGACTGTCATTATTTCTCTTCTCTTTTCTGATCCCACTCTCTTCTAATAGTCCACCTCTTCAAAAAAAAACGTGAAAATAATGATGGAGCTTCCAGGGGTAAAAAATCCCGTAGGTAATCTACCCCTCCATTCGGACTCCTGGCAAGGGGTGCTCAGGGGGCCCACCATCGAAGAATTCCAAGAGCATAGTAACCTTTGCCAACATCTGCGGGCTTAATTCCGATTTGGACTCTGTCCACCACTATCTCCAATCATGCAAACCCCACATTATTTTTCTGACCGAAAGCCAAATCAGCTCCAAATCCTCAACCAATCATCTCCTGTTTCCAGGCTATGAACTTCTGTCATCTTTCCGACTTCGTGGTGGAGTATGTGCCTACGTTCGGAGCAGTCTTTCTTGAACCAGACTCCCGAACCTGGAATCAGGCAAATCCGATATTCTCTGGCTAAAACTCACTCTTAAATCATCTACTAAATTTATCTGTTGCATCTATCGCTCCCCATCAGACAAATCCTACAATGAGTCGACCATCTCATCTCTGAATTTCCATCCGCTGAAATTATCGTCTTAGGCGACTTCAACGTCCATAGCAAGGAATGGTTAGGATCCACAAAAACTAACCCAGGAGGCAGAGCAGCAGAAATCTTCGCAATCAGCAACTCGCTCACCAATTTGATCAGAGAGCCAACATACTTTCCCCGCGATTCTTAATGCAAATCCACTAGATCTCTTTTTTACCACCCATCCTGAGCCATACTTAACATCTGTATGCGCTCCCCTTGGTCGTTCAGATTTTGGCCTCATTACCATCTCTTGTCCCATACATCCCGAGTTTTCTGAAATCATGCCAGAACGCACGATCTGGTACTACAATTCTGCCGACTGGGATGGTCTTCGAAACTTCTCTGGTTTCCCTTGGAACCCTGTCTGTTTTTCCACTCCCGATCCCTCCGAAATTTACTCTCATATCACAGATATTATTCAAGCAGGTATTGAAGGTTTCATTCCAGATACCCGCAAGAAACCTAAACTCCACCATCAAAAGCCATGGTTCTCCAATACCTGTGATAAAGTCAGGCTCAAAAAGGTCCAAGCTCACAAAAGGTATCTTCAAAATCATACGCTCGAAAATCGTCAAATTTTCACTCAGGCAAGAAATCAATACAACCAAACTATCTTAGAGTCCACAAATGCTATTAACAACCGCATAAAAGATAAAGTGCTTTCCTGTCCCAACGGCAGCAAATCTTTCTGGGCCCTTGCCAAAAACATTAGTCAAAACTTCTGTAGAAGCACTTTTCCTCCCCTGGTCTCTGACAACGAAATTATCTCCACCTCTAAAGGGAAAGCTGAACTATTCGCCAAACAATTCGCTGCCAATTCCACCCTGATCCCTCCCTCCAATTTCGCTATTCCAACCGCTAAATCTGTACCCCCACAAAATGCCCGATATAATCCTTAAGGTCAAACAATTTCAAAAAATTATTCTATTCCTTGATACCAAAAAGTCCTCCGGTCTGGATGACATACCAGCAATTGTCCTTAAAAAATGCGCTTCAGAACTTGCACCCATCTTAACTCGTCTTTTCCAGATCTCTTATGACAAGTTATCTTCCCAGATAGCTGAAAGACTGCTCGTGTGCAGCATGTTGCAAGTCCCTTCCATCCAATTATAGACCTATCTCTCTTCTCTCCGTTGTCAGCAAAGTTATGGAGAAAATAATCAACTTGCAAATTCTAAAATATGTAGAAAAACACAAAATCATTCATGACCGACAGTTCGGATTTCGTCACCAAAGATCCACAGCTGATCTCCTTAGCTTTGTCACACATAACTGTAACAAGTCTCCCGAATTTTATGGCGAATCTCAGATTGTTCCTCTCTAATCGGCGCATATCTGTTGTGGTCGACGGTCACTCATCTATGTACCTATCCCTTTCGCAAGATCTCCAATTAATCTTAGACTGGGGTGCCAAGAACCTTGTTCAGTTCAACGCCTCCTAAACCCAGTCTGGCTCCTTGTCACGCAAAAACTCTGGCAACGCTTACCCCATCCACACATGAATGCCCAAGCCCTACAATACAATAAAACATTCGATCTTGTTGGCGTCGCTTTCGAACATTATCTCAGCTGGCACAAATACATTACTTCAATAGCCACATCGGTAGCTAAAAAGCTTGGTTTTCTCTTTCGAGCCAGAAAATACTTCTCCCCTTCCAACTTATACACTCTCTATGTTTCCCAAATAAGAGCTAACCTAGAGTACTGCTCCCGCATTTGGGGAGCGTCATCACCTTCAACACTTAATATCCTTAATTCTATCCAAAAGAGAGCCATTCGACCTATCAATGAACCAGCCCTCACGAGAAAATTCCCTTCTCTCGCTCATCGCCGCGCTATTGTATTTAGCAGGGTGGAGGAGGGGGACTATCGTATTTAGCAGGGAGGAGTGCATTTTAAAAATACCATTTACTGAAAATTCGTGAAAAAGGATACGTTTTATTTAGTTTACGAATTTAAATCTGATTATTACTGTTTATAATTTCACAGGTCTGTAACTTCGGAACGAATAAATTTTTACCTACCACTTTAGTATTTTTTAGTCTTAGAATTAGGTCTATTTTATGTTTCCAAAATCTAACCATAACGATACGGAACATAATCTATACAGGCATGGGCGCCCATTGAAATTTTAAAGATGTATATCTCTGTTGCTACTTACGGGGCCCATGTGAAGTTTAGGGTTTTTGATAGTGAGCCTGCTAGGAATGTTTTCGTAAAGAAAAAAAATTTGTAATTTGCGAACAAAAAAGCTAAATTTTTGCTTGGCCCGCCCTGAGAAAAATATGAACACGTTTAGGTATTTTATTTCTTATTTTTTATAAACAAATTTGACATCATTTCGTCGACAATTTTTAAATTTTAAGAGAAAAAAATGTTTTAGTAGAAAGTGATAGTAATTTGGTTTTTTTTAATTACATTTTATGTTTTAAAAAATTCAAATGACTATAACTTTCTACTAACACATTTTTTTCTCTTAAAATTTAAAAATTGTCGACAAAATGATGTAAAATGTGTTTAGAAAAAATAATAAATAAAATATCTAAACGTGTTCATTTTTTTGTCAGGGGGGACCATGCAAAAATTTAACTTTTTTTCGCAAACTACAAAATATTTTTTTACCAAAACATTCCTAGTAGGCTTACTATCAAAAACCCTGAACTTGACATGGGTCCCGTAAGTAGCAACAGAGATATACAACTTTAAAATTTCTATGGGCTCCCATGTATACAGGTGTTATGATGTTATTATACTGAAACCGGTATATCCTGGTATGAATTCAGATTGAAGAAAAATATTCATAAATGGCACTTCGCTACAATAAGCTGGTAATCGCCCCTTAAACTTTTTCTAATCAGCGGTAGGTACCCGCCATATTGGCAAGAAACCCATGATATCGAATAAGTTGCCAATTTTCTTAATAATTTTTTAATGTAACAAGTGAGCATAAGAAATAATGTTATTGTTGCCTTTGTAGTAAAATCCCGTTTAAGATTAAAAAATATACCAGAAAATACTGACAATAGAATACGGTCATTATTTAATGCAAGAAACCAGCGCAAATAATTGACATTAAGAAAAGTTCCAATAATGACTTAGACAAAATTTAAAAGTTTCCACGGTATTGTTTCGTTACCTGCACTATTGACAAACTGGAAACCAAAAATGTATGTAGGTATGTGTTACAAAGCACAACTGTCGGGCTACGCCCAGATTTTGCTTGTGACATTTGTAGCAAAGTATAGGAAAACCCATAATAATTCTAATGAATTTTTGGTTGCATAAGAAAAGGGTTTCTTGATGTCGCAATAATGGTGAGATTTTGCAACTAAAAATTGCAAACACGCTAACCCATAAACGATAAAATTGTATGTGGTGTTTCTATCACATAGTTTATAAAAACCTAAAAATCAAAACAATTTTTAGTCTTTCTCATCTTTGGTAGGCTTATAAATTCATCTAGCAAATGAGGTGAAAACTCTGATTAAAGTTCCGCTCTAAATTTACTCGGTTATGAGTTAGCGTGACTGGAATTTCTTACTGCAACATCTCCCTAATAGCTTTCAACGTTGAGCTCGGAATCTTTGAGAGGCACATGCCTTATTGTTGTAAACAGTTCGACTGATCAAGTGCCTGTTTGGTCCCTGCAAAACGACAAGGAAAAAAGACGGGGGATAAGGAAAGGGAAAGTAAAAGCGAGATGAACGTTGCGCCCTAGTGGGCAATATTTTCATTTATTTCGTAAGTAATAAATGAAAATGAGTGTCGGGTGCTTTTACTGCTTTTATGTCTTGCGCTCAAATTTTAAAGAGTCGATGGAAAAATTTTCACGAAGTCGTTTTTGGATTTGCTTTTTCTAAAAATGTTAAGAGGTCTAGGATATTCAAAATAAACCCACGCAGAAATTATGTTTTGTGTAAAAACACATCATGTACCTTATAGGTACATTTTTAAATACGTAGGAAATTAATATCGTATTCGTGTAAGTAATTTTTTTAAAGAAAAATGCGTTTTTAGCAATATTATAAATTATCTATAGGTTATTGTTGGACAGTTCTTGCAACTATTTAGCTTAATTTACTAATTTTTTTAGTGGAACAAATTTAAAATATATTGCCCGGAAAATAAAATTTTTACAACGTCGGAGCACATGGCGCGCGCATGATCTTGTTTTTGGGTGTTACTGAAAATTTACAGTTGTTCGATTAAACCAAAAAACAAGTATATAGTGTGTTTTTAGACTACTCCACGATACATTCTGTATTTATAACTAAAAGCAGTAAAAGCCCATAAAAAGAGATTTTTACGGCATATAAGCATACTTATTTACATACATATATTTATTTAAATACATATATTTATTTTGTATGCGTGAATGGCCCCTTAGATTCCATAATTTGTTTATTTATCCAGATAAATATCCATTTCATCTACCCACCGGATATTTGCCTGCCTTACATAACTTTGTCAAAAGGCTTGCTGAGATATCAAAAAAAATTACGGCATATATATTTATTGAAATACATATATTTATTTTGTATACATGAATGGCCTCTTATATTCCTTGGTTTGTTTATTTATCCAGATAAATATTGATTTCAACTAACCACTGGATTGCCTGACTTTCATAAGTTTGTCAAAAGGCTTGCTGGAACTTATCAAAAATGAAACCAACCACATAATATAACATTATGGTCCATTTTTTAATATAATTCATTCCTTATTTCCTTTAAAGATTTAACATTTTATTTAAAAGGGCACTACAACTGATTACCTTCTTTACAAGAACTTATATTATTATTAACTTATATTCACAAAAACCTGTTTGATTTGAAGGAGTCGTATATTTGTAAACGAGTTTCAAGCCACTTCCAAACTTAAAATATTTTTCATGAACATATCGGTATGGTTTGAATAATATAATTGAAGCCAAAAGAAAAAACTATATTTTATCCAATTTAATTTGAGAATGATGACAGAAAAAACAAGTGAACAAAATCTCACCCTATTGGCCAGTTCCATGGACAGTTTACACTAGAACATATTTTAGCAATCACAATATTTATCTTTTCTTTTCTGGTAATCGCTGAGGAATCAGATTTCGTTCTATCCGTGTTGGCGAAAGTGCATTAGAAAAAAAAACAAATAAAAAAGAATATGTTCAAATTTTTATCGTACCTTTTTCGTTTGTGGGAGTATTGCTGGTTACATACTTTAAAAGATTAGCCATCGCAATATTCTTTTCTTTCCTGATACAATTCTCAAAGGATTCCCATTTCATTATATTCTTGTTAGCAAAAGGGACACTAGTAAAAGACAAATTAAAACGATGTTGTTGCCAATAAAAAGAATAGCCGAACATTCTATCACAGCCGTCTTTGTTTGTGCAAGTATTTCTGGTTGTCTACTTTGAAAGTTTAATCTGAATTGTCATAAAAAATAAATTCCTAATCTGGCAAAATACTTGTAAGTTTTATGATTTTATGGCAAAAGACATTTGTTTTTACGGCACACAAAGAGCAAAACACTCTTTTTTATGAAGCAAAAACAGTATAAGCATTGCCACATTAACCTTCTTATTTTATACTACTTAAAATTGTTTCCTACCTCTCTAAGTAACAATACTCCCTCTAACCAATAATTTGCAAAAAAGGATCGAAGAAAAAGTTTTTAAATAAATAAAGAAAAAGTAGCAAAAATGAGTAGGTAAATATTTTTATTGAGATTAGATTTATAATAATGGTAAAAAATATTCGCTATTCTCCGATATATAATGAAAATGGATCTATAATACAGCCTACCTGCGAACAGTGATGTTTGTATAAGTTAAAGATGCGATAAAAATTGTTTAATCGAATATACCAAGGGCGTGTACCGTTGTCAACTTCGGTTATGGTTTTGTGTCCCGTAAGTATCGGAAACTTGAAAAGTTGGTAATATTGGAAACGCGGTTCCTGATAAATATCTGTCATTAGTGTCACCGAAGGAACCGATGCTTCCCCGCTGGTTTTCCGGTTTGTTATGTCATTTTGTTGTTTAAGTTTTGCTTTTTTGTTTAAATCTAAATTTATTTTTTCACAAATGTTAAAAATCATCCGTTTTAAAATGTTGAAAGCAAAGCAGAAGGAAAAGTATGGTTTTAGGTTGAGTTAATATCCGTAAAAATAAACAGAAATCTAACCGAAACGATCGATCTGCGTTCCGTGGTGAAACCAGTTCTTTCAAGAACCATTGATACCATTGGTTTACCGCATTGTACCTAGTGGTTAACCAGGTTTGACAACGGTACACAGCCCAAGTAGTTTCCCAATTTTGAACTGTAAATGTTGAAGGTCCCCTCCAGAAGGATAGCATAATACACTTTGTAATGGCACTGTGACTTCAGCTTTAAACTGAAACCAAACGTTTCTAGGGCGCAGTTGTCACTCCTTTCTCAATAACTAAAGAAATCTTCTGTGATGCCCTCTGTTCTCAACTTCATAACAGGTCGGTGTTCCTGTTACTCATTCCCATTACGCCCAGTCAAAGTTATATAAAGGGGAATATGTATGTACCTTGCGTAATATTTCAATAGTTGTTAGTCAGTCGCAGACTCAAAACCTAACAGGAATTTAAGCTGCTCATACTTTATATACACTTTTAGTTATATTTTTACACTGCAAAATAACTTGGAACTGACTTCAAATAATATGTCTTGTTCTAAACATCCCTTTTCAAAACCACACCTGTTTTAAACAACCCTGTTCAAAACCACCCCTGTTCTAAACAACCCTGTTCACACCTTATTTTTTGCGCATGCGCAGAGGGCTTGGAGAACTTGGCGCAGAACACCCCATCATACACTACTACCATTACTAGGAACCCATACCTATTTTTCCAACATTCGAAATATTCCCTTCTTACCGTTAGGACACTAATATGAAAGTCACATTTGAAACATTAAGGTCTCTAGCGATGTTCTCAGGCGCGGCCCGTCCATAAGGTCATTTGGTCAATGACCCACCTAAAATTTTTAATGATCTACCTAACAATTTATTTTTTAATTTTTTAAAACCAAAAAAGAATCTTTTGTTTGAAAGTTCCATGCGAAAGCTCCCCAAGAAATAAGCCAAGCCATCGTCAAAGGATATCCAAGCTTGCTCCGGGCTCGGTCATATTTTAAATCGATCTTATAGGTTTATATGGACGATATAAATTAATTAAAAGTAAGAGAGAAACAGACATAGGCGCTTTAGGAAATTAAAAAGAAACACAATTGGTCGACGGCCCACCAATAATATCTGGCCACTCCCACTATGGAAATACTCTCAAGCCGCCCCCTAAAATATACTATTTCAAAACATTTGGTTCCGAAAAAGAAAAACTAATTAGGTACCTAATATGCGCATTGTATTTGCATTGTATTAATAATATTAATTTGCGGTTAAACATAAAAAATTATAAATACGATTTCTGTCAGGCCAGCGCTAGGCATCAAATTTAACGGTATCGGACCGATTTTCTTACATAACCAGCGTAGTCCAGGGGTATAATCTCAGCGAGTTGATCAGAAGGTCGAGTGTTCGAGTTTGTGTTGCGCCAAGAACTTTCTTTTAATGTTTTGCTATTTAAAAAATTAGATCGGCGCTAAAGGGTGTATTGGCAACAAGGTGTTCCTCGATAAACTATTTTTAAAATTGTTGGCAACCTCATATTTACTACAGCTTACAGTCTACACGTGCGTAGACAAATATCGTATTACTATGTCTAGTCGCCAGCATTGTATTTATTAAAGAAAACAGAGTTTCGGCAGCGTTCCTAATTTTATTTTACGAATAATCATACTTTTAGCTCAGAATTTCTGTTCTGTTTATATTCTGGGCTTTTGGTACAAGCCGCGACATCTATTGAGGAGATGCTAAACTTATCAAAATGGAAGCCGCTAAAATATACTAATCTAGAGTATTAAAACACATAGAAAAGAAGCCATAAACATCTAGAGAAGTAATGTTCAATATTCTGCAGCACCTATTTTATGATTTTTGCAGTGTTTATTTGTAGGTAAATAATTTCTTGGCACATTATTAAAACCTTTCTTAGCTAAAAAAGTGTATTTTGCTTGTTGCGTTGATATCACCAGTTGCCCACAAAATTGTGACCCACCTGTAAAAAAACTCACGGGTCGCGCCTGGATGTTCTTAGCCAAAACTTTCGAAATCTTTTTTCATCAGGCGAAAGATCTTTTCGGCGACTATCAAACATCCGAATTTCATCTACTCCCTTCTTACCGGGGGGAGCTATGGGAAAGTCACATTTTAGACACTAAGACCTCTAGCGATGTTCTTAGCCAACATTTTCAAAAACTTTTTTCATCCGTCTAAAGATCTTTTCGACCTCTATCAAACACCTGAATTTCATCTACTCCCTTCTTACCGTTAGGGCGCTAATATGAAAGTCACATTTTGGCCATTAAGGCCTCCAGCGACGATCTTAGTCAAAATTTGCGAAAACTTTTTCGATTGCTATCAAACACCCGAATATTATCGATCCACCTCCAGCCATTAGGGTACTAATCTTAAAAAACTATGTCTCCGGAACTAAAGGGCCGATTGATGCCGTTCTTTTTTTAAACGCCGTCTGACGTCCTTCTGAACACATGTTTTATATAAAAATTTTGGTTTTAACATTTGACAAGTCTGGTAGCGCCTGGCAGGCTGGAGCCAAAGGGCCGATGGATGTATTTTCCTTTAAACAACATCTGACTTCATCCTCAACACGTTCTATATGTCCCTTTTCAATTTTGACTTTTAACAAGTGTCAGGTGACAGTTGACACATCGCAAATAACAAGTGGCAGCTGTTATATTTTTTCGTATCTTATGATGACCTCCTTAACACGTAACGTATATTAAATTTCTAATTGAAAACCAGTCGCGGTCTCTTATTGCCGTAAGCCTA
Organism: Philopedon plagiatum; assembly: GCA_963971165.1. NCBI lineage: Eukaryota > Metazoa > Arthropoda > Insecta > Coleoptera > Curculionidae > Philopedon > Philopedon plagiatum. The sequence goes on from OZ020191.1 coordinate 95,436,012, forward strand.
CATGCCTTGAACTCAATAGTTTAATGGAACTCCAATTTTAATTTTTTTAATGGTATTCCAACATTCAGGTCCCCGGTTCGATTCTCACTATGGGTAAAATAAATAAAAAAAAGTTGGTGACGTAGCAATAATATTTTTTAAGGAGCAGCGTTGGGCTTAGAAGATGGAAAGTTTTACGATTCGATGAGGCCTTTGTTAGGAGTAAAATTAATGAAAAAGTTAGTGACGTCATCGTGAATAAGGACTTAACTGCAGATAGATGAATACTAAAAATTAAACAGATGCTAGCGCCTGTGTAACTACTGTCCAAAGTAGCTAAGTCCCAAATAGCTAATGCCCAAGTAGTTGATGCCCAAGTAGTTAATGCCCAAGTAGCTAACGGCCAAAGTAACTATCGCCCAAGAGTGTGACAGTTGACAGATGACAGATGATGTATGACAGATGACGTATGACAGGTGACATATGACCGGTGATGTATGACAGTTGACAGATGACGTATGACAGGTGACAGAATATGTTTTTATGTTATGTATGTTATGTATGTATGTTATGTTTCTCAAACCTAACTTTTTACCAGCTGTAAAAATTTTAAGTAGAGAGAAAAAGACGAGATAGAAAAAAATGAGAGAGAAAGAACATGAGAGAAAGACATAATTGATCTCTCCATTGTAAAATGTCATCATTCTCAAATCAAATTGGATACGGTATAGTATTTTACTCTACTCAAACATTTGTCGGCCAGAGTAGAATTTTCTTTTCTTTTAGGTCTATTAGTTCTGATTTTTGATGTGTTGTTAAATTATTTCGTTCGGATCGACCTCTTAAAGTAATGACAGACAAACAAATGCACCTAGTGTTAACAAAACAACCTTGTAAGTAGAACTGGTATATTTATAAAATACATATAAACGAGCAGGTGCTTCATAAAGACATAGGCATTCACAATAAATTAAAAAAAAATAAAGGTTTATAATACGAAAAGTCACTAAATCAGACTTCTGTTAATATACTATATTTGGTTGTCCACAAATCTTGAAATTTATTATTAAGTACAGCTGTCAATGCAAGTTAGGAAGAATTAGTGGACTGTATTTGAACGAAATGCACCGACATTTAAGGATTTTAGAAAACTAAGAAAAACGACAACATACAAAATCGAAATAAACTGCTGGCCAATTCAAGCGGGACAAACTAAATTTTTGATAAAATTTAGAGTGGAATATTTTCGAAACGAAAAAAGATTTTGATTTAACTTTTTCAGTATGTAATTGAATAGTTCTTCTAGTTTTTATACTTCAAGGCACTATTGCTAGCAGTCGCTGCAACTCTATTTTACAGGGTGTTAAGTGAAACCCTGACTTTTTTGGAAAAGTTTTCCAGTTCCGAGAATCTAGGAAGAATTTTTTTTGAATTTTCTTTTCATACTAAAATGATCCATGGTCAAATACAAAAAAACAATTTCTCCGGATTTTCTCTATTTTCATTTGTTTTCCGTATACAGGAGTTAGTCGAAATTATCGACTTCTTCTTACAAAGGAACCCCTAATTTGGCCGTTTATTCACAAAAAGCGAAAGACCAAGTAAATTTGTAGTTTGAAGTAGTCCAGCTAACAAAATTAATACAAATTTTTGTACAGGGTGTAGCAAGTTTGGATCACGGGCTAGTAAATTATTATTTTTTAATTTCTACTACTTTTTCCTAAGTTAACTATTAATTATCACGTGCTACGTTAAAGGGTTAAAATTTGTTAGGTCCGATAACAGTACTGGTTAGAAAGATCCTTTTTGCCCAAACGGGTTTTTCATTTTTTGTCTAGTCCCATTTTTAGTGATTAAACGGCTCGCATTTTGAACCTAACTTTTTGCAATTGCATCCATGAACGATTGAAGTGAGAGTGCTTTTTTGGTGGTACATAATGAATGTTTTATCCAACCAAAAAACATGTAGTGGCCAAACAGCTAATGATGCTTATTCGAAGAATTTTTTAGCATTATACAGGGTTGCAAAAAATATACCACCTATACTTTATATGGAAGTCATGTGATTTTCAAATTAATTGAATATAGTCCCAATTTTCTTGGAACTTTTTGCCGAAACTGTTTTTGAATTTTTTTGTCTGGTCCCATTTTTAGTGATACAAATGGCTTGCGTTTAAAACTTAACTTTTTGCGATTGCATTCATGAACTATTGAAGTGGACATCGTTTATTGGTTTAACCAACCAATAAAAAAGTGTCGTGGCCATAGAGCTAAAGATGCTTATTCGCTGCTTTTGTCCGCGTTTGCCCAAAACATATCACCTACATTTTATATGAAAATCATGTGATTTTAGAGTCCTTTAGGTATTCATAAAGTTCCTTTTTGCTATATTAATAATTATTAAAGAAAATGTCCTACTTATTATTAATAAAATCTAGTAACGATACAGATAAAAAGAATAATATTCATTCGGAACTTTTTCACATTATACAGGATTGTGCAGAAGTTACTACTTATAATAGAAGCCACGTGTTTCTCGATATCTTTGGATTTTCGTAAACTTCGATTATTCATTATAAAAGAAAAATATTTTACCACTGCTCTAAAAAGTCAGTACATGGCATTGAGAAATTTTAATTAATAAGAAGTGTCTTAAATTAATAGTCACGGAGTACATTTTTCTCGTCAAAAATTGGAGATGGATAGTGAATTCAACTGAACAAGTTATAAAATTCTGTATAGCGTAGTTTTTAGAAGGTATAGAAATTTCAGAAGATTTAATTACTTTTGAAAGTACTCGAAAAGATACGTAATTTTCAAATTTAGTAGTTATTTTTCCCGGCATTACTTTAGGAGATCCAAAATGTAAATTTTGGTTGTTACTTTTATAGGTAAACAGAAAACGTTTTAAATTATAGAACATTTTTTTTACTTGAAGGTATTATAAAAACTTGCAACTAACGAAAACAAAACAAATCTTAATACCTAGTAGGACCTCCCCTTACATTTATTATCTCTTGGCATCTTCGAGGCATGCTTATTACCAAATTATTGACAAATTCTTGCTGAATATTTTCCCACTCCTGAACAATGGCGTCTGCAAGTTGTTCTAGAGTCTGAGGAGGATCTTCCCTAGAACTTACCAATAATTTCAATTTAGACCAGACGTGTTCGATAATATTCATGTCTGGTGATTTTGCAGGCCAGACCATCCTGGTAATATTATTAGCTTCCAAAAACTCTTGCACAATGCGTGCTCTATGAGGTCTGGCGTTATCGTCAATTAGCACAAAATCGTTCCCAACATTGTTTGCAAATGGTAGAACGATATTGCTTAAAATTTCGTCCCTATATACCTGACCGTTAATGGGCTCCAATGTTAAAAAAAGTTCCGTTTTGCCATTAAACATTACACCACCCCAAACAGTAACGCCTCCACCACCAAAAGGTTCCTGAGGAGCCATATTCTCCTCCATATACCGTTCGCCACGTTCACGCCAAACTAATATTCTGCCGTCCGAGTGAATTAAATTAAATCTTGACTCGTCTACAAACATGCAGTTTTCCCAGTTATCTAATGGCCAATTGCGATGTTCATATGCCCACTGGAGACGTCTTCGCCTATGCTGTGGTAGAAGTCGCACACATTTAGCACGTCGCCGAGCTCTAAAATTAAAATTTTGGCTTAAAAATCTGTAGTATAGGTGTAGGGAATGAAACAATAAATAAGCCAACAGTAGCTTTTATTATACTAAAATGCAAAATTAGGTCAATTTTCATAACGTTAGTTCTAGGGAAGAACTAAGGAACATTACGCTGCAAGCACAAATAATGTGTTTAGGGTCGCCTATCAAAACTTTAATTTATGAACAACTTAGTTCAAGTTTACATTTATAATATCGGTGCGTAAAATCCAAGATTCACGCCTCAGCTGACGTCGATATTATAATAGCCGACTTACTAAAATGAAACACTAAAAATATTGGTACAAAAAATAAGATCTCATTTGAAGTAACTCACCTTAAGTTATTATTGTTTAAAGTTCTTCTAATGGTCCTATTGCTCACACGAATGTGTGTTCTTGCTCTGAACTCCTGGTTAATTTTCTCTGATGGAATTTTTCGCCTTCGACGAGCCTCTCTAACCAACCATCTTTCATCTGCAATGCCGACTTTCTTTTGGCGACCTCCCCCATAACGATAGTTTGCACTTCCCGTTTCGTGGAAGCGTTGACGCAGTCGAGATATTGTACTTCGCCCAACCCCGTACATATCCGCAATAATACTAATTTTTACCCCATCTTGTAGTAAACGCAAACAATTAGCTTGTTCTTTTGCACTTAATCGAGCCATTATAAAGGATAATAACGCACCAATTCAAAGAAGAATACTTTGTTGCCTTGGTAACTGTCAATAGCAAAGAAAATGTTTTATTTTTTGGCCTACTAGATCTTTTGACTAAGAAATAGAAACGCCGCTAAATTAACAGAAATCCACCTGCAAAGTATAGGTGGTATATTTTTTGCAACCCTGTATAATGCTAAAAAATTCTTCGAATAAGCATCATTAGCTGTTTGGCCACTACATGTTTTTTGGTTGGATAAAACATTCATTATGTACCACCAAAAAAGCACTCTCACTTCAATCGTTCATGGATGCAATTGCAAAAAGTTAGGTTCAAAATGCGAGCCGTTTAATCACTAAAAATGGGACTAGACAAAAAATGAAAAACCCGTTTGGGCAAAAAGGATCTTTCTATCCAGTACTGTTATCGGACCTAACAAATTTTAACCCTTTAACGCAGCACGTGATAATTAATAGTTAACTTAGGAAAAAGTAGTAGAAATTAAAAAATAATAATTTACTAGCCCGTGATCCAAACTTGCTACACCCTGTACAAAAATTTGTATTAATTTTGTTAGCTGGACTACTTCAAACTACAAATTTACTTGGTCTTTCGCTTTTTGTGAATAAACGGCCAAATTAGGGGTTCCTTTGTAAGAAGAAGTCGATAATTTCGACTAACCCCTGTATACGGAAAACAAATGAAAATAGAGAAAATCCGGAGAAATTGTTTTTTTGTATTTGACCATGGATCATTTTAGTATGAAAAGAAAATTCAAAAAAAATTCTTCCTAGATTCTCGGAACTGGAAAACTTTTCCAAAAAAGTCAGGGTTTCACTTAACACCCTGTAAAATAGAGTTGCAGCGACTGCTAGCAATAGTGCCTTAAAGTATAAAAACTAGAAGAACTATTCAATTACATACTGAAAAAGTTAAATCAAAATTTTTTTTCGTTTCGAAAATATTCCACTCTAAATTTTATCAAAAATTTAGTTTGTCCCGCTTGAATTGGCCAGCAGTTTATATGAAATGGCACATACCTTGGTTAGGGGGGTTGAATTTCTTGGTAAAAAATGGAACCAAACACAAAACTGCCTCACCAGAACACGCGTGGCGATTCTATTCTACTCCTCGATCCCCTTTTCTTCTCTCTCTTGTCTGGTTCCGTGCGCGACAGCACTACGCGCACTCTCCGGTGCCAGTAGAAAAGATTCTGTATGCTTTTAGCGCGACAATGAAATACTTTGCATTTACAAGTAAGAGTTGCATTAACAACAGCAATAAATAAATAAAACGTTTTTATGGTGAGAGTAACATTTAAATTGTTCTTGGCAAATTTGCTTTAATTTTTGATGCGACGTTGACAATTTTATCGAAAAATACACATTTCGACCCAACCTTTTGTGCAACAGAAGCACACATTTTTTACCAAATGTAATATATTATACCGGACGGACGAAATACTAAACAAACTTCCGGTTTTCTGATCTTTATTCACTGATAATAACCTTCTTTCCGCAGTCAGTGCCACAATAATCTTTTTACGTACAACAAACTAGTACGTATCGTAGGTCAACCTGAAAATCAACAACAAAAGCCGGTCTGGACCGTTAATATAACCCTTTGCTGGTTCTGGAGAATTCTAATTCTGAAATATTTTATAAGGATACAAGAATCATTAAAAGAAAAAAATACAAGACTGTGGTAAATTCAAGGCTTTCTATCGTGGGAGTTCCACGCAGAGAGTTACAGAATCGAATATTCTGAACAGATCCAGACCTTCTTTCATAAGCGTAACAGGTGAAAATTAACCAGGTTATTTAATTAGAAACAAATATAAAATAAACCTAAAATCGCAAAACACGAGAACATAAACTGAAGCTAAAAAGTCTATAAACTTCCGCGAAGTTCGTTACAATATTATTGAAAAGGTAAAAACCACTATGGCGTTCATAAGAAAAAACAAAGTTGATGATGGCACCATGCAGCCGAAATGTCGGAAACCAAAATCTCAGTTCACAGTGGATAAAAAGCTGCTGTAATTTCCGAATTTAAAAATTTTCAAAGATAGGGAAGCTACTAATTCAAAAATTTAACTTTTTAGATTTTTTAAAATAACTTTAAAAAAACTAAAGAGCTAGTAGATATTATTCCGCAAATGGTTTTGAGTTAGTGATAAAATTGTCTAAAGCTTTTCCATCTAACCGTTTCTTTGTCCCTTATAGTTTCCGAGATCCCAATACATCCATCACCAATTTGGGACACTATATTTACCTAAATAGGTTTATATTTTGTTTGCGTGAACGGCCTCTTAGATTACTTCATATGTTTACTTATCCAGATAAATACCTATCCATTTTACCCACCGAATATCTGCAAGTCGTTCTTAACTTTGTCTGCTGGCATGCTGAGACTTATGAAAATGGAACCAACAAGATAATATTCGTATTTTTCATTTCTCCTTCCGGAACTTAACATTTTATTGAAAAAGGCACTTACAACTGATTACTTTTTTTTCAAGAACTATATATTCAAATAAATTTCTTAAGTTACCTATTTGGTGTAAAGGAGTATTGTATTTGCAAAAGAGTTTCAAGCCCCTTCCAAAGTTAAAATGTTTTTCAGGAACGTGTCAATATTTTTATTTGAATATGTGTGGCCAGAGAAAAATAGTTTTCCAGGTATGGTATGTTTGATTTTGAATATGTTTTACATTTTGAGGTCTTTAAGAATATTTAGATTTACGAACTTGGGGCACTTTCGCTCGGATGGACCTTGGAACAATGGCAGATAAGCAAATGCATCTTTTTACTAGTCATTACTTGAGTAAAAACAGAACAATTTGCTAGGGGTATAATAATTCTCTGCGAATATTTTCTAAAATATTTTTGGTGGTAAACAGAAAATTTGCACAAATATATTACCACAAACAATATATGTATGTACATAACTTACAGTTAAAAACTTTTTAACTTAAATAAAAAGGTAAAGTCTATCTAGGGATTTTTAGAGATAACTAATGAAAAATAAATGTCTCCTTCATGGAATTTTTGTGCACCAAATTAAATATGTATGACGGGAGGTGAGCTGTAGGACCCTGTATAAGGAGGTAAACAACCGTTCATCAAAATTTCCAATCAAACGTTCAACAGGTTTACCTCGAAATCGACCACGAAACGTCTACTCTAGCACACAGTATCACAATTTCCCCAAAGTAAGGGATTTTACAGAAAGTTCAAGGTTTAGTTTGAAGAATCATTAATTAATTACTTTTTAAAGTAAAAAACATTTTCTAAAATTTTAAAATGAAATCTTTACCTACGAAAGGAATTTTGAAACTGACATTTTATAAATAAAGATCATTAACTTGCAGTGTTCTAACTGCAACAATTAAAATATAAAAAATCTACTCGTAAAAAATATTTGAGCCAACTATCCATCAGTCCGTTCTTAAAATCGTGCTCATCTGAAATCCATCACACCAATGAAATAACGGAAATAATAGAATAGGGCCTAAATATCAAATTGTGATGATTGGAAACAATCAAAATTATGAATAGATAAAAAAAATGTGAACTGTAAAAGTTACACACTTCTTTAGTCCTACCTTTCAGGATCCTTAGGGCAAAGCATTATTACGATCACTAATATTACACCCATCAACACTACAATACCAAGGATGACACGCCATTAAAAAAACTATATTTTATTTGGCGCACTCGGTACGTCCCTTTTAGCGACACGAATTTCACGTACACAAATTACCCTGTGTACCCCGTGCCTGGTTTTCCAGGAATCGAGCGCTACGGGCTTAGGCGAGAGGCGAGCAACGGCAGAGGGGGGATTTACAGCGCGATAAGCAAGTGACTAGACTATTTAGAATATCTTTCGACGATGCTATAGGTATTGAGAAATTAACAATTAACAAATTAACAATATTGTATGTGGTGCCATCCCTACTGTGATCGTCCATTTTCCATAAACCCTCTTGAATAAATTTATTAATCCAATAGATTTTATTTTTGACGCCTGAAAATAGCACTGGCGCTCCAAATTAGTAACACGATTTATTTATTTAAGTAGACGGATATGCACTTATAATCTTTTTCGGTAATAAATCATATTTGAAACCAAACAATTTTAAAGGTTGCTTATGTTAATACACTCTGACAGCAGACTTTTTCCACCACGCATCTATCAAAAACATCGGTCTTCCGGTTTGATGATTTCACGGATTTCATTTTGGTACATCTGTGGCTCAATCTGATAAAAATAAAATGAATTTAAAAACTCAAAAATAATTTCATCGGTAACCTGTAAAAATATCTAAGAAATGCATTTAAAATTATGATAATACTGGAAGGATAAGGCTCTAGTTTAAACCCTACCTCCACTTACTGTAATATTTTTCTATAGGTAACTGGTTCAGTTTTCATCTTAATGCGCGATCTCTGGCAGCCGCGACTTTTTGGAACAGTAAAAGACATCAATCTCACTAAACAATCGGTATTTATTTCTGGTAAATATATACAACCATTCTTCCTTGGTTGAAGGTATAAACAACTATTGGTTTTGACACTAGTAACTGACATATATTCTTCAGATTCTGGTATTACGAGATGTTATTGTTTTATATTTATTATGACTTTCATTTACAGGACCATGCCTAAGAGAAACAAAGGGGGATTCTTTTCCCGCGCTAATTGAGGTTTACAGGACTATGCCTAAGAAAAACAAAGGGGGATTCTTTTCCCGCACTAATTGAGGTTTACAGGACTATGCCTAAGAGAAACAAAGGGGGATTTCTATTCCCGCACTAATTGTGGTTCGGTCTTACATGACCTTCGCGATTCTGTTGCGTCAAGGGGCGCAACAGTCTGTCTCTGTGGTAGTTGTCGGAATGATGATCTCTCTTCGACGGGAAGCAAGTCGAAGTGATATGGACCGCCTTCCGGAGACTATTCTCCGCGAGTCCGGCCAATAATAGTCGTCTTCGCGATGACGTTTACGAATCATATTTAAGCAGTTGGTAAAAGGGTTGATATTTGTTGTCGTAGTCACCGACCACCTTGCATTTACCAGGAACTCACTTTTAGCACAGTACAGTAATATAACTAAAAGATAAGAAATTTTCAAAGGGAACTAAGCCTTTGACGGCCGGCGACAACATGCCGGTGCTTTTGAAGAACTAAATTAAAGGAAAGATTTTCTTTTGTTATTGAAATAATCTTTGTGTTTTGCCCATGACTGGGTATTTTTATGCAGTTAAATTTACATATGAGACAAGTTTGAGCTTGTTTTATTTAAAAGGGATTTTGTACCTGCTTGGTTATTAATATTTGTTTCGAAATAAAAACAGAGTTATAGAAATTGAATGAACGGTTGGGTTTCCCCAACAAATACAGTTGTCAGTTGTCACCTTCACTCGACACGACAAAGTGAAAAACAATAATAAAAGGAGTGTGGAAAATTAATGTTTTTTAAAAAGTAAATACATTTTAGGTATTTCTTGGCATTTTTGGCAAATTAGCATACCCTGAAATTGGCCTATATTAAATTCTACCTTTACACTTCTAATAGAACAGGGTTGAATGAGGTTAAAAATTTAATATGTAAAACCTTGTCCGCTTTAAAAAAATACACCGCATAAAGATAGTTCGCTGTTATTAAAAAATAAATTATGGCTGCTTTTTAAGTATAAAACATCTGTTTTTCAAGTTAAATTAGCTCTAAAATCCCAACGGAAATATTAATAATTGAACACACCCTACACACACCAACCCTTCTCACTATTATCTTTAGTCCTGATTTACTCTTTTTTTCCTTTCAGATATTTAGCAATAGTGCAACCTCTCCATCCTAGAATGTCTAAGACTTCATCTCTTATCACAATACTCTTTATATGGACTACTAGCATGATTTTAGCTTTCCCCTGTCTACTATATTCAGCTACAATTACACACAGGTAACAATTTTTATATATTATTTTTTAATGAGGCCTTGGATATACATTAGTATTTAAAAAACGAATTAAACTTCACTGGGATAATAATGTAATCTTGTTTCTTTTGGCCCACTAGAACAAGTAACAAAATAAATAAAAAGCTTGTATAAGTGATTATTTATTCATGCAGAGCTATTTACAATCATTGAAGATAGATTTTACAATATCCAAATTGTTTTTTTCACTTATTGTTATTGTTAGTCAGTATAGTTTTATTTTAGGGATTCAGTTTGTATATGTCCGTAAAGAAAAATGCTCTATTAATGTTAATTTATTCTGGTCTGATAAAATTTGTTGCATGCTACTATGTATTTTCATTAACTTTACTGATTTTCCTGGTATGCCACAATTTAAATATAGTATCCTGATTTAACATATTATTATGACAATTAAGAGTGAAAATACCGTCAAAATGTTAAACGGTGTCATTACTGTCATTAGTAAAATACTGATGCATAGAGAAAAAGTAGTGTTGACAAATTAATTTTCTATATTTTGACTTAAGGCCTTAATAGGACTGATATAAAAGTAAAAAATATTGATTTTTTAATTTTGTGTGCCATCTAAATATTTGTAACAGAAAATTGTGTCACGAAGTAAATACACTTTAAAGGCAATTTTCTATTACCAAATTTACAGGTGTGGGAAATATGTCAATATTTGGGACATGCCCTTGAGATAGGGAAATATTAACGATGAAATAACATTATAAAGTAAATTTATAAATAAGTATACTGTGACAAAGTCATTGTATTTATTTTTCTTCGTACACCCCATAAAGGCAGCAAGCCTAAGTACCAAGGTACCGTGAGTTGTATCAGCGACTATAAGGAGTATAGGCAAACTCTTGAATACACCGATAAGCGGGTCTCTAAGGAAAACTTTTATCAAATTATATCCAATCTCTGTAATTTAAACCTGTTTGAACAACGTTATTACATGTTGAAATTATTGCATTATAATCCGCAAAAATTGCTCGATGACTTTAATAAACTGTATATGTATACTGATGACTCATAATAATAAATATTTTGAAGCTCAAGGTTATTTTCCTTTCCCTTCTCTCTATCCTTTCCCCCCGCCCTGCTACTGTTGTTACTCGACATTTGACACTTAGTATTTTCTAGCAAACCTTAGCGGAACTTAACGCTCGTGTTAACAGTAATGTTGTGATCTTTCCCGAATGCAGGAAACTTTCCACTCTACCTGTAGGAGTAGCGTATCCTATTCAAACACTGAAATTTATTACAACACGTTTTCGGAGAGCTCTTGTTGCGACATTGATTGACTAAACCCAGGAGGATGTGATCTTTCAAACATACTTAGCGCAACGGATAGCTGAAACTATGTGGCAGGATCTGATTGCCAACATGAATCGATCAAGTGCCCAGTAATACCTTAGCATATTTGGGGCAAAGCTTGACTGCTGTTGGTTGTAACCATGGATTTATTAAGAAAGGATTCGATGTCCGTATACTGTGAGCGTATCGAACGTGAAGCCTTATATTTGTTGTTTGTTATAAAAACATTTCTCCTATGAGAAGAGTTTGCGAACTACGAATTACTACGTAATTGAATCAAGAATGGTAGTAGAAAGAGATAAAATAGCATTGGAGTGTTGGAGCTCAGAAGTGTTGCTGTCTGCTGGTTGCTTAGGATAAACGTCTGCGAACGCTCGGTTACACGTACGTCTTTGTCTAATGAACTAGAAAAGAAAAAGTGCGACTTATAGATTTATAAATGACTCGGAGCGACTTTAAATAAACACCTTTAGAAATATCATAACCTATAAATAATAAAACCTTTTTAACTTAAATTTATTATTATTTAGCAGAAAAATAAAATATTTTAGGGCTTTTATTACTTTTAGTAAATCTTGTGATGCTTCTAACGTATATTTTGTACAAAAATACGATGTGACCAATGTTTACAAATTGTGTTTATAGTGTCGTTTAGAATGGTTTGTTTTGGCTTCAAAGAATGTTAAATCATCCCGTATCCATTCTTAATAAATCCATGGTTGTAACCCTCGCACCCTAATCCAGTTTGTATGCTTGGAATAAACCTATTTCAAGAGGTGTTGGTGGTGGTGGTGGGGGTATATCTTACCATACTTAAAGTCCTCCCGTACTGCAGACTGTTGAGAAGGTAGTTCGTCGTCGTCGTTATCTTTGAGTCTAACCAGTGCCAGTGTACAAGATGCCAAAAGAACGTCAGGAAGTTTGCATAGATCTTCAAGGTTACCCTTTAGCCAGTGAGTTTATACCGAAGGAGTTGGTTGTGTATGATGGTGTACGATTTTGCAGCTTTCTTTTCAAACCTCCGTATGGCAGCAAATGTTTAAAGTCTGATGAAGATCTTAAAATAGTAGAACATTTGGAGAAAGAATACCATGGACTAGGGTGGGGGTCTGGTTGTCTGGACGTGAACCAATTTGAAAGTGTTTTACGTGACATCCGTCTTCAGTATGATTCTCCTAAATTTCTGGTTAAGGGTTATTTAAAGGCAACTTATCTTATATTTAGTATTCCTTTAAAAACTGAACCTAAATTAAGTAAATATAAAAAGTTGTGGCCTGTTTTCATTATAAGGACTTTAATGTTTGGCATTTTGCATGTAATAATGTTAAGTTATTGTATAATTTCCGACATTGTTTTTAAATGATACGGAATAAAAGTATATAACATATTGTTTTTGTCTTATTTCTTAGTGTAGTTTGGTTAGTCTAAGTAGAAAGACGTAAAATGGCTAGCCCCAGTGTAGATTGTACTGATTGCTTAGACGACGGTATTGGCATCATTCGCACTTTTAAAGAAAGACTGATCACGTTTGCAAATTGGACCCATAAAGTTAGCCCCGAAGACATTGCGCACGTTGATTTTTATTTCACTCAGCGATTAGATATAGTTAAATGTATATTTTGCCATTACGAGTTTACTGGGAGGAAGGAAGGAGATGATCCGTTAGCCGATCACTACCATTACTCTGAACATTGCCAGTTAGCTAAAGTATTGTGGAAGTGCCGACAAATGAAAAAGGCAGTTACACCCCGAAGCTTGAAGAAGAAGATAAAACAACAGGAGTCGCCCCAAAGTATCCGCCTTAGCTCTCGGTTTTTAATACCGCTGCTGGCCTTAACAATTAGTGGCATTGTGAAATGTGCACATCTTCGATATTATAAATCTTGATCCTTCTAAGTTTTAGATCATTTTGACGTCAGCCATCAATATGTTAAGTTCGTCCTACAGTCTGCTGGTTGCATTAGTACACAACGTCTTCTACGTATATCGGCCTTTTAATGTTAAAAACGCCTCCCTTTTGTTCGATATTGGAGATTTTAACGCGAGCAACCCATGGATTCCGGAGGCTTTCCACCCTCAAAACACTGACCACATGCCTGTATTCTCTGCCACGATGCCTTCATCAAACAGCAGCAGCAGCTCTTCTCGCTTCCACTTTCTCTTTCCAGATTCGACGACTGGTGCAACAGGATGGATGACATTCCTTAGCAAGTGCAAAAATGAGACCGTATCTCCTACTACTAATTCTACACTAACCCAAACTTTCCTCGAAAATATAAGCAGATATTTCTTATGTCTATTATTACTAAGACGGTTCTAAATAAATAATGTTCCCACTACTGTTTTATTTAGTTATTTATTATCAACATGCTGGAGCCAAAGGGCCGCCGGCTTTATTTTTTTCCTTAAACGACGTCTGACGTCATCCTGAGCACGTGATCTATATATCAAATTTTTTTATCCTGAAAATTGATAACGAATTTCATCTACTCCCTTCTTACCGTTAGGGCACTAATATGAAAGTCACATTTTAGCCATTAAGACCTCTAGCGACGATCTTAGTCAAGATTTTCGAAAACTTTTTGCATCAGTTGATAGATCTTTTCGACTTCTATCAAACATTCGAATTTCATCTATTCCTTTCTTACCGCTAAGGCACTAATATGAAAGTCATTAAGACCGCCAGCGACGATCTTAGTCAAGATTTTCGAAAATTTTTTGCATCAGTCGGAAAAGCTTTTCGATCTCTATCAAACATCCGAATTTCATTTACTCTCTTCTTACCATTAAGGCACTAATATGAAAATTACATTTGAAACATTAAGGTCTCTAGCGATGTTCTTAGGCAAAATTTTCGAAAACTTTTTTCATCAGTCGAAAGGTTGTTAAATATTATATTTATCCAACTAGCCTGTTGCATTTCATACTACAATTCTCAGTGGAAGACTGCAGAGTGTAAACAAGGGGATAAACTGGAAAACTTCTATTTATAACGGCATCAACACATTACATAATTATCATACAATAATTTTACAACAACCTTTTATGATATACCAAAACAACTTACTAATACAACTTCTACACACACTAGATTAATAATAGTAGCGCCATCTTTACATGAAAGCTATAAATACAAATTAACCACAGAATAGTAAACTGATAGAAAGGAAAGCATTACCACAGAATATAATAATGAGCTAATCATCTTGATATTCTCAACACCCTCTCTTAATGCTTCTCTTCCTTTTCTAAGAAATATTTACATCTGCCAATGTCTACAAAATAAACATATAATGTAATTTTAGCCCTCTCTTATTTCTAATCCCATACCTAAAAAAACAGAATAAAACTGATCTCTGAAAAGTCCTTTCGAAACTTATACATCATTAAGCTTCATCAAAAAATTTAAAACTACTTAATTTCACTTTCATATCATTTAACAACTTTGTATACCATAAACTTTCTTGCACTGCATTACATAATGCTACTAATTCTGCTTCAGTACTTGATAACGCAACACAATTCTGTTTCCTTGTCACCCAACCTACAGTATTACCAAATACTTTTATTAAATATCCTTGATACTGATTTTCTGTCACTTGGATCTCCTCCCCAATCAGAATCCACAAAACAAAATAATGGAAATCCCTTTTGTTGTATTTTATATTTTACACTTACACCAGTAAGCCCCTTTTTCTTTCAAAACTTTTGCTTTGTTAACGACAATGACCTTCTCTTCTTCTTCTCTTTTCTTTTTCTTCGACCAGTTTCTTTGACACATCTAGCTGATTCATTAACGTTTTCTCAATTTCACTTTTCTTTTCTCTGTATTCGTCCTGTTACTTTGCTCTACGTTCTGTTCTAGTATTTCAGCATCGTTTGGAATATTTACTTCTGTCAATGTAGTATTCTTTTCTACTGACATAACTTCCTTCTTCATAGCTTTTCTCCATACTGTCTCATCATCTCTACTTTCTATATCTTCTACTTTTTCTGGTACGTCCTCTATAAAAGACATTGCATCAAATACCATATACATTTCATACTCAAAACTTTTCTGGTACTTTCCTTACTCTTTTGTTTCCTCCTTCTTTGTTAATAAATTGTTCTATTCTTCTATCCTCTTGAACTTCTTCATCTTCATCTTCTTCATCTTCAGTCATGTTTTTCATTTTATCTGAACCTGTACTTACCTTATCATCTTTATGAAAATATTCATATTCACATCTCTAGATGTTATCACTTTTTCTTTAACTAAACTCCACCAATCTATATCCAGTATTTGTATAACCTACCATAATATATTTCTCTGATTTTTCATCAAATTTTCCACCTCTTACCTGTTTGGGTATATGTGAACATGCTGTTCAACCAAAAACTTTCACATTTCTTACTTCTGGTTTATCTCCATTCCAAATCTCAGCGGGGGTCACGTTGTCTAAGCTTACACTTGGACTTCTATTTATAATATATGCAGCTGTTCTTAAAGCTTCATTCCAAAACAGTTTTGGCGTATTTGCACCTTGCATCATGGTCCTTGCCTTGTCCACTAAAGCTCTGTTAAATCTTTCAGCTTTTCCATTTTGTCCTGGGGTATAAGGTGTAGTATAATCAATAAACGCACCATTTTCTTTACAAAAATTTTTACAATCGCTAGAAATATACTCACCACCATAGTCTCACCTAAGTTGATGTATTAGAATTAAATTTTGCTTGCACTATCCGTACAAACTCTTTAAGACAATTAAAGACCTCATTTTTATTTTCAATAATATAGATATAAACAAAATTTAAAAAATCATCAATAAAAGTTACGAAATATTTACCACCATCATGTGATAATGGTGTTACAGGATCAGCCACATCTGTGTGTATTATTTCAAGTATTCTTTTAGCTCTCGTTCTACTTTCAAACCCTAACCGAGTCATTTTACCACCTACACAGGACTCGCAGAATTCAATTTTACCTACCTACAAGTTTTCAAGACCATTTCCTTTTTAACTAACTTATCTAAATATGCATTACAAATGTGACCTAATCTGTTGTGCCATAATTTATTAGTTTCATTTTGTGATTCTACTGTTAAACTTTCATTTTTAATTGTTGTAAATGAAATCTCATATAAATTATTCCTATAACCTACACCTATTAGATTATTATTTTTAAATAAATTTACCAAACCATTTTCAAAAATAACTTTGACATCTGACATTTCTAGTCTTTTGACAGATAATAAATTCTTTCGTAAACTTGGGACACAAAACAAATTTGTTATAGTACATACAATATCTTGACAATATACATTACTTGTAACTTTAATATTTCCTACACCTATCGCTTCCATATAATTATCATTACTTGCTATAGCTATCTTTATTGGATCTTGTAACATTAATAATTCAGAACAATATTCCTTGATATTTACTAAATGATCAGTACAACCAGAATCTGTATAAAATAGAATGTTGTTATTACTTACAGTTGTATAATCATTCTTTACATTCGATATAAAACATACACCTTGCTCTGAACTACTCTCACTTTGTCTATTTTCTTTATTTTGCACAAAATGTCCTCTTCTATTATAATTTTGTCCATTTTGAAAACTACTTCTACTTACTCCTGTCAAATACCATATTCCTTCCTCTACCCGTTACCTCTATATCTCGGGCTTTGATAACTACCATGACTATATCCTGGATTTGAATTTTCACCAATATGAGAATTTTGCCTATTGGAATGTCCACCTCTTAAAAACTTTCTACATTCTTTTTTGTAATGTCCCTAAACTATTCTTCTTTTTACTTCTGCTCTTAATCTTGACTTTACTAGGTACCTAGATTGTTAATTGATTTGCTGGCATATTTTCCAAAATGGTTGTAATAGTCTCGAACGACTTGGTCATTGCCAATAACAAATTACACATTAAATCTTCTTCGTTGATATCTGCACCTGTTACTTTTAATTGCCTTATTATTTAATCAAATTGTGCTCATAGTGTGTTCATAGTCATTAATTTCTTTCTTAAAATCATTTGTCCAGGAATACCTTTTTTCTCATATCTTTCTTCTAAACTTTACCACATACTATACGTTGTATTCTTGTCTCTCACTATATCAATCTGTGAGGCCTTTAAACATTGTACAATTAACGATTTGCACCTACTGTCTTTCCTTTGAGCCTCATTTAATTTGGTTCTATTTGGATAATTAATTTCTTCACATTTTTTTCAATAGAATACATTCCATCTCTTTCTTCTAACAATGTTATCATTCGACATTTACATGTATGATAATTATTCGAATTTAACAATTCCACATTTAAACTATTTTTATTTGTAACCGCCATCGTAACTTTTCCTGTGTACTATTAGGTTTAATTTACTTTACCAAAACTCTTCACATAATCCCTTGTTTCTGGTTTCTGGTTCCAGGGCCCATAACCTGTTAAATATTATGTACAACTAGCCTGTTGTATTTCTTACTACAATTCTTAGTGGAAGACGCAGGAATGTAAACAAGGGGATAAACTGGAAAACTTCTATTTATAACATCAACACATTACATAATTATCATACAATAATTTTACAACCTTTTATGACATACCTACCAAAACAACTGACTAATACAACAATTTCTACACATACTAGATTAATAATAGTAGCGCCGTCTCTACATGAAAGCTATAACTACAAATTAACCACAGAATAGTAAACTGAGAGAAAGGAAAGCATTACCACAGATATATGATATATGAGCTAATCATATTGATCTTCTCAACAAAGGTCTTTTCGATCTCTATCAAACACCTGAATTTCATCTACTCCCTTCTTCCCGTTAGGGCGCTAATATGAAAGTCACATGTTAGCCACTAAGACCTCTATCGACGTTCTTAGCCAAGATTTTCGAAAACTTTTTCATCAGTCGAAAGATATTTTCGATCTCTATCAAACATCCGAAGTCCATCTACTCCCTTCTTACTGCTAGGGCACTAATATGAAAGTCACATTTTAGCCATTAAGGCCTCTAGCGACGATCTTAGCCAAGAGTTTTCGAAAACTTTTTGCGTCAGTCGAAAGGTCTTTTCAGCCTCTATCAAAAAACTATGTCTCCGGAACCAAACGGCCGATTGATGCCGTTCTTTTTTTAAACGACGCGACCTCTGACCTCCTTCTGAACACATATTTTATATCAGATTTTTGGTTTTGACATTTGACAAGTCGTAGGTGGCGTCTGAGAGGCTGAAGCCAAAGGAGTGATGGCTGTATTTTTCTTTAAACGACATCTAACGTCATCCTCAGCGTTCAATTTTGACTTTTAACAAGTGTCAGGTGACAGTTGACATATCGTAAATGACAAGTGACAGCTGTTATATTTTTTCGTATGTCTTATGGTGACCTCCTTACAACGTAACGTATGTTAAATTTCTAATTGAAAACTAGTCGCGGGTTCTTTTTGCAACAAGCCTGCATGTCTTGGACTAAAAAGTTTATGGGAACTCGATGGCGAGGTCGGCTAAAGCGCTGATATTTCAACATTAGGGTCGGTGGTACCTAGCAAACATTACATTATATTTTAGCGTTTATGGGTTAGCGTGTCTGGAATTTCTGCTTGCAAGATGTGCTTATTTTTGCTGTCACTTACGATATCCAAACAATGACTTCTGCAGGCTTAGATATGAGATAGCTGTGTAGGTTGTTTTAATCAAACCCAGAGGCGGTTACACTAATTACAAATAGAGGGCTCATATTTTGTTTACAAAATATTTTTCAGATTTTCACTACTAAATAGTTGTTTAAAACTTAGGATGCTTTACTTATTTCATATATTTCTCAAAGACGGTTCCAACGATACCAAGAACTCATTATGATGAAAATGGCTTTTATGGTACTTTGCGTGGACAAGGGCGATATTAATATTTTAAGTTAATATTCGTATTTCATCCTAAGAAGGTAATTTTATCCGTAAAATTAAAAATACGTACAATACGTACAATACCATTAAAATAAAAATGAATATTTAATATACAGTGTGTCCACGGATGGGGTAAACAAGAAAAAAGTTGTTTTAAATTTTAAAACAATTCTTATTTTAGGTTTTCCAGTAAAAATTTGAAATTTCTGATTACGCTTTTTCCAAGTCACATTGTCACCTTTCTTATTTGATTACACCTTTGATAACTGTGGCGTGTTTCTCAAGATAATAAACATGTTGTCTTAAGAGCAAAGAATATTAATAATTCAAAATGACAGACTCATATAGGATAAAGAAAACTACTAATAGAATATTAAATAATAATTGTAATATGGAAGAAATAATATATCTTATTTTATTAAACTTTAAAAAGAATTTAGAGCACATCATATTTAGTTTTCAAAAACTTCCCCATATTCTAAGCATTTTTCTAACTGACGTCGAAAATGGCTGAAGCTTCGTCTTATTTCTTCCAGTGAAATCGATTCTATCGCTCTTAAAATTCTCTGCTTTAAAACTATAGGGGCGCATTAAACAACTAACATATAAAATACCGATTGCAGATCACGAAGAAGTTTTAAAGCAGAAAATTTTAAGAGCGATAGAATCGACTTCCCTGAAAACAATAAGAATAAGCTTTGGCCATTTTCGACGTCAGTTTGAGAAATGCGTAGATACGGATGAGAAGTTTTTGAAAAATAAATATGACCTGCCGTTATTTTTTTTAAAAGTTTAATAAAATGAGAAATACTTCTCAAATAGGTACTACAATTATTATTAAATATTCTCTTAATAATTTTCTGTAACCTGTATATGATATGTAATTTTAATTATAAATATTTTTTGCTTTAAAGACAATATCTTTATTGGTTTAACAAATACGTCACAGTTATCAGAGGTGCACGACACTTACCTATCCTTTACGACCCTGTGGATATACGATCTTATTTTCGTTACGATCTTAATGTCGTTTATTCTTCAGACACCCTGGGTGTAAGCCTGCCTGATGAAGGGTAAGGGCTCAGAAATCGCGATAGCAAGAGGGCACCCAGACCAGAGTAAAAAATAGTCCTTATTTATATTTTATCTATCATTTTACGGTCGTATGCTTGCTCTAGCGAAAGAATAATTAAGCTTTTGCATCTACTGGTATATTATTACCTATTTATATAGACCGAAGAAATTGTCTCAATTTCTATATATACATACACACACATATATATATATATATATATATATATATATATATATATATATATATATATATATATATATATATATATATATATATATATATATATATATATATATATTATTTTTTGAGGGTGGGTTAAGGTATGAAATTGGTTAGTTAGTTTAAATCGTGCTCTGCAGTGCTTAGGATTGTTTAGGATAGAAATCAGTTTGAATTTAACATTACAAAAGCTATACAAAACTAAACATTAACGTCCAGATTCACTAAGAAAGTTTAAGATTTAGTACTGGTTTAAATTAAGATCTTATAGTTGATCAGTTATGTTTTGACAGGTTTTTGTCCTGTCCTTGTCATTAAAAACTTATGAATTATTGTGATATTTCAGCGATTTACTTGGTTTCCAAATGATTTTCATCTTGTAACGAATTGCTGTAATGAATTTAGTTCTATTATTGTTGAAAGTACGTACTAAAATTGTCCTTTTCATAGATTAAAACGTAGTTGTCTTATTCTTACACTTGTCAGTTTAAACTTTTGATTGTCAAATTAGACCGGACTAGCATTGGAGAATATGGCTGTAACTGCCTATTTTAATACTACTTTTCAATTGAATTTTGTTTATTAAACCTACCAATTCTTCCCCGAATCCTAGAGTGTCTGTTAAAAGTTTCAGCTGTGTTCTGTTGTCTGTAATTTTTCTATCTCTAGTTTTAATTGATTCAGTTCTTTCCCTGATTTTATACAATATACTTAAACCGCCCGTACCCGGGTCATTATATTCGTTGAAATTTTCGCAACATCTCTAAAGAAAAATAAATATTCTAAAATATAAAATTTTAATAATATGCATCTGCTTTAAAAATAGTCTAAAAACGTCGAAAAATATAAAAGTTTCCATAAAAAGGTCTTCCAGATCACATTCTTTAGATGACTTAAAAACAGATGGCCAAATGATGCCAAGTCAACAAGCCACGCAAAACCTTCCCCATAGAGGGGAAGCGCATATATTTAAGCGCTCGACGCGACCGCAAAAAGGCATTCACATTCGATTCGCATTCAGATATCTGATAGACATTCAAATTTTCCGCTTTTT
Organism: Philopedon plagiatum; assembly: GCA_963971165.1. Lineage (NCBI taxonomy): Eukaryota > Metazoa > Arthropoda > Insecta > Coleoptera > Curculionidae > Philopedon > Philopedon plagiatum. The sequence continues at coordinate 95,457,902 of OZ020191.1, forward strand.
AAAAGTTAAGTCGTGACGATGCCGGTGGGTTTCTCCTGTAAGTAATTTTTCTTTGTGTTGAAAAACTTCCAGTAAGTCCTTTGCTTTTGTCCAAAGTACAGTTACGTTAATTTGTTTTTGTATTATGAAGCAAGTAGTAAAATTGGATTTCTTTTTACTTAGTGAGTTACCTTGTACGCCGATTTCAGCTGACGGTGTATACAGCAGATGCTGATCTAACTGGTGGGTTTAGGTGTCTTTGGTAACGAAATTAAATCCATGAAACTGCTTTAAAATATAGTTTTACCTCATTAATAATTCTATAAAGATTGGATTTCTTTTTATTTAGTGAGGTACCTTGTACGCCGATTTCAGCTGACGGTGTACAACGCCGAGGCTGATCCAACTGGTGGGTTTAGGTATCTTTGATAACGAAATTAAATCCTTTACTGTAATTTAATGTAATACATTATAATACTGGTACATCAGAGTTTAATCTTATAAACAATATAAAGTAATCTGTTCAAAAATATTAAACTAAAATCTTAGAAAGGGGGCAACATTTGGGGGAGAACTTACAATGGAAGTATAAAATAAGATTATCAAATATTATTTTACATAAATTATGACTGGAAGAGAGACCTAATTTCTAACGGTAAAAGATGATGGTGTCAATAAACAAGTGCAAGAGCACCTTTCTTGTAAAGACCGATGGCCAGTTTGTCTTCCGTGGGATATTTGGCATAACAAAGAAAAAACAAAGGTCATTGAACCAACAGGGTAGATATAAAAAAGGGGTATTTTAATAAATTAAACGTAATCTGCATTAGTAACGAGAAATATTAAAAATGGTTGGGTAGGGGTAAATATGTATTATCGCGTTTGACCAACGTATTATCAAGATTGGCAATAATAAAGTAAAGGGTGGGTGTAGGTATTGACATGCTGCTACCTGTAGAACGTTAACAGATAATGGGTATATATAAAACAGTGCGATGGGTTTTCTTAGGACGATTGTGCGCTGTCGAAGTTTTCGGTGCCTAATTAATAAGAAAACAACACCTGCTCGGGAAGAAAAGTGACACATGCGTATGGGCAGATGGACTCCTAACTTTTACTGCACCTTTATATGTTATACGTTGAGGTGTCCGATATTTTTGTTTGGGTATTGAGCTGATTGTAATGGGCTAATTACAGTAAATTAATTTAACAGTGGGGTTCCACTGCTCAGGTTTCGGCTCCTCATGGATTGTACGACAGTGGGGTTCCGCTGAAGGGCTTTCCACCCTACGTAGTAGCATTATGCCAAGCGTGTACGTAATTTGGGGTAATAAAGTGTTAAAAGGCATTTAAAGAGTAAATGAAAATTATACGTACACATTAGAAGGGGCGATACCAATAATAAAATGCAGTTTATGTAAGAAAAGGGGTTCTATATAAAAAGGGACGAAGTGATAAAGTGCACGCAGAGGTTTGCTACAGACACACAGTAACAGGTATAAGGGTTTAGGTAAAGAAATAGGTAAAGAAACAGTTCACGAGGATCACCATCAGTGTCGCGACAGATGTGTGAGCTACGAATGGGAAAGGCGCAGCCAAGATAGGTAAAGAAATTGTTCACGAGGATTACCATCAGTGTCGCAGACATCAAATGTGTAAGCCAAGAATGGGAAAGGCGCAGCCAAGCAAATCACCGGTAAAGTGTGGTCAAGAAACTCACCTGTAGTGTCGCAGGCATAAACAGGTCACAAAAGTGAAAAAGGATACAAATTACGGGAGACAAAAAAAGACTTATGTTAATATATTGAATTGTTAATTGTTATAAATATTTGATTGTTATTTTGAATGTGAAATTGATAACTAACTGATGTACAAATAAATAAATGATAAAAACAGGCTGATTATTTGATTTCTTATCTCTACAATGCGACCGATTAAAAAGGGGAAAATATAATTAAAAACTATCAAAATCTGATATAAAATTTACCGTTGTACCAAACTTTAAAAGAACCTGCAATAAATACAACGTAGGAAAATAAGGTAATACATCCAGACGATTACAGCCAACGTGACTGACTTTGTCACGTAATTAATAGACTGGGGGTCGATCAGTTTCAATACCTCTTGAGAAATATTCAATTCATTTTTTGAAAAAATTATTAAAAACCAACTTTTAAAAAATTCTGATATCGAAAAGTCTCTATAAGTACTTTATATTAACTGAATTAGTAAAAGTGTTTAATATTTATAAAATCATAGTTGTCAACAGCACAAACCACGAAGGGAGAGATACTATTTTTTTTAATATCATAACTCTACATCTTCAGAATATGGGGCATAGAAACCTTTTAATATATTTGTGTAAAGGTCGATTACATTATTTATTCTTTACTTTCCGTAAAACACTGCTAAGACCACAAACGTGATTGGACATAAGTGCTATCTTGTATACCAGAGAGCTTTTCAGAGTCGTATTAAAATTGTTTTTATAAAAATTGAACGAGGAATATTAGTACAATATGTTCACTTTAATTTCATTTGTTGTAATTCATGCTTCAGAAAACTTACAAGGTGCTTATAGATGATACAATGATACCGGAATTGTTACTAACGCTACTAATCCAATTTGTTAACAGTTGTAACAGAACTAGTTATGTCTTTATTAATTTTTGCATAATTATGATTGTAGTTATAACGTGAATTTTCAGTTTTTTTTTATCTTCTGACAGTCCACGAAGACCGAAGTCTAAATACTATGTACCGTGGGTGTTTTTTTTTATCTTCTGACAGCCCACGAAGACCGAAGTCTAAGTACTATATACCGTGGGTGTACTGGGGAATCGACTCACACATCCAGAGCTGGAAACATCCGTAGGGATTTCACCAGCCCCTTAAGAGGATGTGTGGGGTGGTACCACCTCGGTCGAGGAAGAATTCCTCTACCACCTTCCAAAAGTGGGTGTACTGGGGAATCGACTCACACATCCAGAGCTGGAAACATCCGTAGGGATTTCACCAGCCCTTTAAGAGGATGTGTGGGGTGGTACTACCTCGGTCGAGGAAGAATTCCTCTACCACCTTCCGATTCCTCTACCACCTTCCGATTCCTCTACCACCTTCCAAATTAGTTAGAAGCTAGTTGTCACGAATCGGAACATTTATATTTCCTGTAATAAAACATTGCTAAGTTTTTTAAAAACTTTTAAACATGTTTTATTGCTTAGGTTGGGTTGAGATTTAATATATGGGGTAGGGATTTAATATCCAAACCAAGAGGTTTGAGAATTTTAAAAGCTTGTCGCTTTTTGTCAAAGGGGATATATTTACGTGATAATAAAATCAAGGTTTATTCCCTTGCTTACGATCGTCCAGGTCAAGAAATGATAAGCAGGGTCTATAAGACCATACTAAGGCATGAATTTTGTATTTATAATTTGTCAAGAAAAACTAATCTTCTTCTTTATGATAAAATATGGTCCAGACTGTAAATGGCTTTTAAGCGTTTGGGTTTTCCCTTATGTCTCTGAATGGAAAGGAAGAGAAACTTCGACGTTCTGCTGTGACGTAAAACACGATCCCATCTGTAACACAGTTAAGAGCTACTTATTGATTTCCAAACCAATACGTCGAAAAACGTGAGAAATCACTGACCAGCGATTTAACTTTCCCAATACTTGCTTCACAAAAATTAAAGGTCGCAACGGATAAAGCCTAAATCACACCTCCTGTTGTTGCATGTAGCAATAGTATGTATGTCAAGTCTGTTTATTTATTTAAATTCGTCGTGAATCTCAAAAATGGAAACAGTTCGGTAATTTGCCCGACAACTGTTTACCGACCAGAATTCTGTAATAGCAAAGCCACTTACCAGATAGATGTTAATGACGTAAACCCTAGTTTAGGCCAAATATTCTTATATATCACATGGTGTGATATCAGCTTTATTACCTTATCACCTTATCAGGGTAATAAGACAAGTTTATTGACACCAAGGTGATGGCTTCGCCCAGGTGGTCATAGAATGACTGAAATTAGTCAAGCGACCAAGTTCAGAAGTTCGTCAAATGAGTTAATTGATAAGCTATCAGTTTAGCTCGTTTCAGATAAAACTGTCTTTACCGTATGCTGTAAAGGTTTAGTAAAGTCCGCCGCATGAGACTAGCACTACGACGTGTAAAGAGAAAGGGGAAATAAAAGCCATACATATCGAGTTTTAAGCAGCGTGTCATAGGCGTTTAATATTATTATAGTGTAACATAAATATTTAAATTATCGAAATGCATGCTAGTCAAGTCGGCAATATTGCACTTTTTGATCCGCATTCTTTTCATAGGACAAACCTCGTGCTTCGAACTATAGATGCCGACGATATATTTTTTTCTTTTCTTTGCAAAGCACTTATTGGCAACAGATTTTCTTCGGCAGTGTTCCACCAGGGTGATATGTTACTTCGGTAAGCAATAGCAGCGTACGGGCGTACTGAATCAAGTTAAAGTCGAAGACAAAATCTGACGTCTGCGGCATGTTTCCGATTCGTATTTTGTTTTCAGTGCAGTTCGATGTTGCACTGTTTTAGATGTCTCGTTCATTTTCTACCAGTGTAATAAGCTGTGGTTTCGATGAATTAACATATACTTCAGTACATCTTTTAGATAAAAAATAAAAGGGTGCTTATAAAAAGTAATTTTTCTTTTTCATTCACATCCCAATTAAGCTTATCAAAATGTGAACTGAAAATGGACTGTCAAATTTCTAAAAGTTGGAAATAATGAACTTTAAAGTGGTGTAATTTTTTTTATCTGAACCAGTCCACATAGACTTCAAGTCTAAGTACTAAGGTACCGTGGGAGGGGGATGTAATCTATTGACACAGGAGTTAAAGGGTTGGAGGTTGGGAAGGAAAGGGAAGGAAAAATATCTGCAAGCAATTTGTTCCCTAATCTGAGGACCCTAGGTATTGACTTGTGTAAATGCATATTGTGTACTTAGCACCAATAAATTATTATTATTATTACTATTATTATAAAAGAGCGAGACAACTTGGATGTTCAAGGCAGACAGTAAAGGGATGCATATGTAACGCGCGTCTTCTTGTTCTGTTAGGAACAGTCTAGAGGGAATTATAGTGGTTAGTTCTTTTGAGCCAAATTCGCGGTAATATTGGTGGACAAGGGGCAGATTCCCAACAGCGCGGTGATTAGCGACTGGACTGGATCATTGATAAGACGAATTGCTCTCTCTTGGATTGAATCAAGGATGTGTCGAAGGTAATGATGCTCCCCAGATATGGGAACGGTATTCTAGATTTTCTCAGTTTTATTTTATTTTTATTTGAGAAATATAGAGCGTGTGTAAGTTGAAAGGGGAGAAGTATTTTCGAAAGAGAAAACCTAGCTTTGAAGCTGCTCATGGGGATATGAAAATGGAATTATGCCAGCTGAGACCATGTTAAAAAGAGATGCCGACAAGATCGAACGGTTCTTTGTCATGTAGGGCTTGGTCGCTCATGTGGATGGGAAAATTGCTGCTAGATTTTCTGCATGACAGAAAGCAAGACTGGGTCCAAGTTTAAGAATAATTATTGAAGATATTGCGAAAGGGATAAGTGGCATAATTTAAATTTGATTGTATCTCGTATCATTTGCAACTGAAACTGTTGTTAGTAACTGAAAAAACGGAATCCATCCCTTATGTATTTTTTTAAAATTAGGCTACAAATCCGAATCACAACTATTTAAAAAAAATTAGTTAAATACGGGTCACGAGTCCCTTAAAAGGACTTGACACCAAGCTCTGCTTCTTAAGTAGTCTAGAGACACACTTAATACTATTTTAACGTCCTTCATCATGACACGCACGTCTCCCGTAAACGTTTTTCCGATTATTTCTACTCCCATGTGATCTGGGTGCGATGTTGCAAAAAAAATTTAGTTTTCTTGCAAAATAAATTGAAATTATTCCAAGAATAATCTAAGTCTTACAATGGTTAAAAAACAGCTGGAATTGCAGAAACTTCACACAGGTTTTATAATTAAATTGTGATAATATAACAGAAATTCTAACTCAACTCAATCTGCTTCAACGTAGATTCGTCCTAAATTTAAAAATTAAGTCAAATAATACCGAATCTGCCGAAAAAGTATCTTCCTCCACAAATAATTTAAGAGTCGACACTCCATTTGTCATTATTTTCACCCTATTATGGCGTCCTTCGGGGACCGAAAGATGACTCTATAAGACGCTTTTAGCATGACGCCATGACTTATTTCTAAAATCCAACCTCTGAAAGCAACTTTAAGATAAAAGTAATCTAGATCAAGGTCACTGCCCCCATCTTTAAGCCCAGATTACTTTTTAAAAAACCTTGTGCCGGCACTGCTGTTTGTTCCTGACTTTAACGGTACTTTTCTGAAAAATTATTAAAGATTCCTGCACCGGGTTTGCTCGGTTTTGAATCATAACTAGTTAGTTATGATTTCCAGCTGCTAGGATCCATTTTTGGTACCTGAGCCGGAATCACTGCCTAATTAGAAGTACCTACCCTCAAGCTAATTTTAATAATTAGGCAAAAAATATATATATTTAAAATACTTAACTAATTTTTATGTTGTGCGCATTTCTAGGTAAAACCTGTCCTGTATAACTGCATATTTTGCACTAGATTTAAGACGATTTTAACGCTAGAAAATCAAGTCGTTTTGAGCAGTTTTTTAAACCCAATCACCAAAAAACTAAACAAAATATTGAATGTTTTTAACACCAATTAAAATATATCCATGTGAACGTGTGAAAGTTATTTTTACCTAGAAAAAGTATCCAACAAAAAGTTACAGGCCAATGAAAACGTGAAAAAATGTTCATTAGCTTAATTAAATCATTTATTATAACTTATTCAAATCAAAATAACTTTTGCACAATCCTCAAAACTCAAACCATACAAAATCCTGATCAAAATAGTTTGTTTAATTTAATTAATTAAGGTTACCAGGATTTGGCTTAATAGATGGCAATGTTTTGTAAAATGTTTAGTCCGTAAAATCCGTAAAATCGATCAAAAATACTTGATCTCTCTTAGTAGTTAGGTCACACTTATTTTTAGGTACAAGCCTCGTACAGGGACGGAATTAATACTAATTTGTCGCTTTATATTTACTACATAATAAAAGAGAGTTGGAGTATGTGTGTCTGTGCGTCAGATATTGCTAGCGCATTTAAAGTGGTTAAAAACCAAAACTAAGCAAAGTACCAGATGTTTTTTAATGTCAGCTAAAAAAAATGGAACCATATAAATGTTAGTCGTTTTCTGCGGTTTTTTAAAGCCAAATGACAAAAAAAATTAAAATAAAACATTGATGTTTTTCTGAGGCCAATGGATATATTATATTCAAGTGAGTATGCAGAAGTTATTTTTAAGTTGACAAAGTATCCAAAAAAATATAGGCCAATGCAAGCGTGTAAAAGTAGTAAAGTTAGGGGTTAGGGTTGGTGCCAGGACTGAGCCTTGGGGTACGCCAGCATTGATAGGATGGAAGTTAGATGAGTGACCGTCCACTACGACAGATATGTGCCGATCAGAGAGAAAGCTACCGATTCCGGTACATAGTTTTGGAGGAGTACCGTATGAAGGTAGTTTGTTGAGGAGTGCGGCACTGGATCAAAAGATTTGGGAATATCAAGGGCAACAATTTTCGGATGGCCTCTGGTCACCATTGTTGTTGACAGTTAAAAATGGCAGTCTATCCACTATTTAACCCTCAATTAAAACTGTTAAAAGAATTCATCCGATTATGCACGTGTAACATAGAATAGAATAGCATGCTTCAATGTCGCCTCGGGGCAGGTATTAGACAATTCGTAGGGTAGTCGTAGTTGTAGCTCGTTGTAGTCGTAGTCGTCGCAAAAATCATGATGATTTTTTCTATACTATAACAAAATTGGGTATTTTGTGAAACATGCAGACATGAGCTCAAAGTATGTTTCACCTTCAAGACAACGAACAACACAGCAAATTCAATGGATATGTCATTTGTTATAGCAAGCATGCCAATATGTATTTTAACAACAGCTTACCGTTGACAATTTTTTCATTTGAAACAGAGTGGCGCGGCGCTCTAGTATTCATTTTCAATATGGCCGATAAACTTCAGAATGTTTTAGTTTCGCTACCGACCGCTGGGCGCCGCTAATTAGTTTTTGAGGGGTACGAAATTATCAATGGGTTAGGAATTTAGTGAACAATTTTATAGATTTATTTTCAAAATTATGCAATATCAATGGTCAAAAATATAAGTTAGATATTTCATTTGCTTTTTGTATCTCCTAAAAAATGTATTTCTTAACCGATACTCCTTTGTTGCAGCGAACTTTTCAATTTGTAGCTTATTACTTAGCAGTGAGGTTTCTTTTTAATTTGCATCGTTATAAAGAAAAGCTTATTAGGTGCGCTCTCTTTTATTCATGTAAAGAACAGTTTTAAATAGATGATTAAATTTCTGCTTGTTTGAAAGAAGCTTGGAACTACGAGAAAAACTAATTTAAATTTATTTAGTTTAGGTACAGACCCTATAGAAAATATATACGATGTTTTTAATGTAGTGATAATAATCATAAAGAAGTTCTTCCTATAAAAATTTACAAAACGTTAGCACAGCCTATCGCGGCGAAAAAATTTTTTTTTTAATTTTTTAACCGTAGGCGTTGATAAAGTGAAGAGCGGTACATATGTAACTTTATAGTGACCTATATATATATATATATATATATACACATTTCCTTATTAAGGTGAGATCCATTTCAGTGAAATAGTAGACATCCCGAGATCTGTTTTGCAAAGAGAGATCCGAATTTGGACCTCACCTTGTTTTGCGTGTATATGAGCGGCATTTGGTTCGATACTGCCTCTAACGAATTTCTACAAATTTTTGTTTGGATCTCATTTTACACCGTTTTTTCATATTACATACAACTTGGGTTCAAAAACAAACTTTCAGAGGGCGCTCTGATCGTCTGCATCTAGAGTTGTGTGTCCTAGTTAAGGCGAGATCCGTCAATAACGGCAACGTTGGCGGAGCGAGTTGACTGTACAGCTTGCGCACGTGATATCTACTACCGATTTCTATTGGATCTTATACCGCGCGTTCAAGCTGCTTAAATCTTATGTTTTATATTATATCAACAATGGTTATATATCATTAATGGTTGGATCCAATATCACTTTACCCCAGATAGAGACTCGGCTGGAAATATAGTCAGATGCGACGATCGTGACCGTACGTGTGGCCGCCAAAATTTTTAATTTTTGATACTTTTTAGGTCTTTTAGTACTGTTAGTTTTCTATTTTTTTGGTAATATACAGAATGGTATAATCTAAAATCTTACAAGTTTGTCCCAAAATTGACGTTTTCTTTAAATATTAATCCACATTTTTTAATGCATACGCGATGACTAAAAATTTTCGTTTCATGAGTAGCTCAAAATAGCTGCTATTTTCGTGAATGCATAAATAAAAATGTCAACTAAGTTTATTGTGATACCTAGTCCTTTATTTGAACTACTCTGCAAATAAAGGTATGCAGACACTTAAAAATTACGTTTTCTGTCTAAGCCGCCCATGTAATTAAAATTTTACAAGAAAAGGCTTACAAATTGAGTTAGCTACTCATAAAACAAGAATTACTTGTCATCGCACATGCAATAAAAAAAATGGGCTAGTTTTTTCAGAATACGTATTTTTGGGACATTCCTAATGTTAAGGCGGTTCCACTCCCTACATACCCTCAGGGCATAGAAACTCAGTTTTTTGCCGATATCTTTGTACTAGTATAAAAATTTTAAATTATTCTTCCATCAATATCTGCTTCTGCTAGACCTTTATTGTGGAAAAGTTTTGAAATTCCCATCATTTTTCTTTATTGTTTAGAAAAAATGTCTTTTTTATCTATAAAGATGGACAACTAGCAGCCAGATTAATGCGAGAGAAATTTAAAATTTTTCCTTTAGTACAAAGATATCGACAAAAACCTGAAGTGGTATGCCTGAAGGGTATGTAGGCGATAAAATCAATCAATCAATTTGGGAAAATTTATATTTTTCATTCCAATGCTAATTAAAATTTTCTTACTTGTTTGGTGCCATATAGTTGGACTCCTAAATGCGTAACTTTGTATTAGTTTAACCCAATTTAAATCTTTTGTGGTTTCCGATATGTGGTGGGGCTTGGCTTGTAACTTCTTTAACTGTAACTTCAACCCCCTAGGGAGGGTGGGACCAACCCTTAAAATTTTAATGGAAAGAGGGGTCTTGCGATACATCATTTTAAAGGTCTCATTAAGTACTTTATGATCCTAGAATATTACGTCATTATTCGCCCTCAGAACAAAATGGCGGCTTGTTGAATAATTCTGTAATGCATGTAATGGATATTGCTGAAGTTTTTAATTAGCAGTTTGAAAATACGTTTCTAATGATAGTAAGAGGCTAAAAAATTATTTAGCCCTTCCCCACCCCACTAACACACTCAATGATATTTCAATAATTTTAGATCTAATTTTTAACACAATTTAAATTTTATTTCAATTAGTGGGGGCTGCGGAGAGCTAAATAATAACCTCTTGCTATCATCAGAAGCGTATTTTTAAACCGCCAATTAAATATTGTACATCGTATTTTAAAATATTTGTTTAAACAAGCCTCCATTGTGTTCTCGGGGCGAATAATATCGTAATATTTTAGAATCATAAAGTACTTAGTGAGACTTTTAAAATGATGTATTGCAAGACCCCTATTTCCGTTTAAATTTTAAGGGTTGGTCCCACCCTTTCTAAGGGGTTGAAGTTGCAGTATTGATAATGATTGATAATGGTAACAAAAAAAACTCTCCCTTGACAAATCTAATTAAGTACGTGTACGTGCGATTTTTGTAAAAATAAACATGGAATCAGATATTCAGTCTGTTTCGTTTTCATTGGCCAACTCCGTATTTACAGTTATTGTACAGGGTGGGCAAATAAGCGAGGTAAGCAGCTGTATCTCAGAAACTAATGATCGTGGAGAGTTACGGTAAAAAATTTTATAGGTAAAGTGGGCAAGGGAAACTGCTGGAAATTATTTTCAAGTTTCCAAGATGGCCGCCAGTGGGCGTTTCCGCCATCTTGAATTACATAAAGCTACGTTTGTCGCGATTTTCCCCAATGAATGTAACAAAAAAGTATTTGCGTTTTAATGCTAACTTAAAGTCGAACATTTTTTGTAAAAACAATTTTTCTCTATCTTTCGAAATAAAGTGGTGGGGGGTATTTGAATGTTGTTTTAAATAAATGCCTGTAACTTCGAAACGGCTTAATGGATTTGGATAAATTTGGTATCATTGGAAAGAGCATTTCTTGGGCTTTTAGGTTTCTCGTAATCATGACAGTTGTGACCTACACGACCGCCGATAGAGGGCGTTATTCGATATTATAACCAAAATATTGGATTTTCTCAAAAAATTTAAATGCGATGATATGACTTTTTTTACACTAGAAAATAGACAAATGACCAACCAATAAGCCTGCGCAAACCGCATCTTAATATCTTTTTCCTAACTCAAATTATTAAAAAAAAATACTAAACCAGGAAAATTCATATATCCCCATTTAAAAATGCATCGGTTCCTTTCGATAAGAAGGCAAGTAGTAGGCCATGGAAATAAAAGACAAACTCCTCTCAAAACTATTCACAAGAAATATCGGTTTATTTAGTGCTGTGATTTTAAGTCACACGTTTTCGTATTTATAAGAGATTTCCCTTTTAAATAAAGTTGTGGTCCTGGAAAGGACCGATTTTGAAAAACGATTAATGCCTTCTGTGTTCAAATTGCCTTCCGTCATATTCCACACATTGTTCCAGTCTTTCTTGAGTCGACAGAACCGCAGCCTCGATTTCTGCCGCTGATATTTGACGAATTGAGTTTCGAATTCTGTTTTCCATATCCATTCGTGTTGTTGGTGGAGTTTGATAAACAATATCTTTTAAGCGTCCCCACAAGTAAAAATCAAGACATGTCAAGTCGGGAGATCTTGCCGGCCAAGGAAATAGGCTTCCCCTTCCTATCCAGCGTTCTCGAAAGGTCCCGTTAATATGGTTTCGGACATTAATTGAATAATGTGCCGGACAACCATCTAATTGCAGAAACATAGTTCTCCTAGTTTCCAGTGGCACATCTTCCAACAAAACTGGCAAGTCGTTGATCAAAAACTGTAAGAAGCGGTTACCAGTTAAAGCTTGATCAAAAAAATAAGGTCCAATAATTCTGTCCCCAATGATGCCGCACCACACATTTAGGCTCCAGCGACCCTGGTGCTGCACTTCTCGTAACCAATGCTGATTTTCAACGGACCAATAATGCATATTATGACGGTTTACCCTACCATCACTACTAAAGGTAGCCTCGTCGGTCCAGAGAATTTCCGTTAAGAAATTTCTGTTTTCCTCAAGCATGCCTAGCATCCATTGACAATAATTTAATCTATTGTCGAAATCTTGTTCATTTAGCGCCTGATGCAAGACTATGTGGTAAGGATGTAATCTAAAAGTAAAAAACAACATATGCGCAAACATAATATTATCAGAATAACACTGAATTGTGTATTTGCGAGTATGTGCTAAGATACTTGGAAGAAGATAAAATTATTTACCTATAATCTTTCAAAATATTTCTAACAGTTGTTCGTGCTATTCCCAAGTGTAGAGACAATGTTCTAGTTCCTACATGTCTATCAAATTCTATGTAAGCCAAGACATTGATAATGTTTTCTTCGGTCCTTCCATTGCGACGCCTGCGAAGTTTAGGACGACGAAAACTTCCAGTATCGCGTAATCGCTGTACCAAGCGCGGAAACATTCTTCTCCCGTAATGACGGCGATCTGGATACCGTGCCGCGTACTGTCTTGCCGCTATAGCTGCATTTTGAAAACACTCGAAATAAATCGCAATCATGTCAACAGCTTCATTATTTGTGAGAGGCATTTTGATTAAAAAGTACTCAAATTATACTCAATCAACAATATTAGCCTGCGTGTGACAAAAGTTTGACGTTACTTGGCAATATTTTTGTTAGGCGATTGTCGTGTCCATGGCCTACTACTTGCCTTCTTATCGAAAGGAACCGATGCATTTTTAAATGGGGATATATGAATTTTCCTGGTTTAGTATTTTTTTTTAATAATTTGAGTTAGGAAAAAGATATTAAGATGCGGTTTGCGCAGGCTTATTGGTTGGTCATTTGTCTATTTTCTAGTGTAAAAAAAGTCATATCATCGCATTTAAATTTTTTGAGAAAATCCAATATTTTGGTTATAATATCGAATAACGCCCTCTATCGGCGGTCGTGTAGGTCACAACTGTCATGATTACGAGAAACCTAAAAGCCCAAGAAATGCTCTTTCCAATGATACCAAATTTATCCAAATCCATTAAGCCGTTTCGAAGTTACAGGCATTTATTTAAAACAACATTCAAATACCCCCCACCACTTTATTTCGAAAGATAGAGAAAAATTGTTTTTACAAAAAATGTTCGACTTTAAGTTAGCATTAAAACGCAAATACTTTTTTGTTACATTCATTGGGGAAAATCGCGACAAACGTAGCTTTATGTAATTCAAGATGGCGGAAACGCCCACTGGCGGCCATCTTGGAAACTTGAAAATAATTTCCAGCAGTTTCCCTTGCCCACTTTACCTATAAAATTTTTTACCGTAACTCTCCACGATCATTAGTTTCTGAGATACAGCCGCTTACCTCGCTTATTTGCCCACCCTGTACATAGTATGTATGCTGTATATGTAAATCTAAGCAAAATTTTAAAGAAAAGTAAATAAAATAATAATTTCTCTTTGTTTAGTATTTTATGTATATTTCCTGAAAAAAAAAATTTAACTAAAATAAGTCTACAAAAAAATGTAAACAATATAGAGCGTGTCTGTGAATCTGCTTGCCAAATGGAAAACTTTTTTATTACCATTTGTTGGGGGGAAATTACTCTGCATAAAAAGCTTTGCTTTTAAAAATAATAACTTTGGCATAAAAGACTTTTAATGTATTATACAGGGTGCCTCAAAAAGAACCTTTATTAAGGTTTTAGATCACCATTATTTACGTGTCAAATTAAAGAAAGGCAAATGAATATGATTTAATTAATTTATAGTGTCATGGCATAGCAATGTAAAAACATTTTTTAACAAAAATTGCCGATATAGGACCAATAAAAAAACAAGTATTTATTTTCAAGCAAATGTGACTTTATATTGTTGGCAAGTAGATTTAGTATACAAGGAGACTAAAAATATTTATCCCTAGAGGGATCGTGTAATCTGAGTATTTCAAGGTTTCCCATGCCCATGATATTGCATACTCAGCAAAAGATAAAAAAAATAGTCAATGCATGGAACGTAAAGAAAATAAAATTCTTAATATGACGGGATGCGTGTAAAAATTAAAATAAATCCCATCTACCCTACCCAACTGCAGCATAATCGAAAATATTGTATAAGATACGGTGTACTAAATCCTAACACCATTATAATAAATTTGTCTTTTTATGAATTCTAATAGAGATATTCACAAATGTTATACAAAATCATTATACTAATCTTAAAAAATAAGAAAGGCCCCCAATAGGTTATTAATTGTGTATTAATATGGGAAGTATTTTACTCAGAACTTTCCTTGCAGTTCTTAATTTAAATACCTCCGGTTCACTTGAAAATTTTACAGATACTTTGTACGATTTTATTATTGTGTCAGAATACCGCGGACATTTAGAAAACGATATGTAAAATAAATACATGGTAAGGGCAGTTGTCTTCAATCATCATCTTTCATATGTTTAGAGCACTGTAAAATGCAATAAAATCGTAGCAGTAAAATTGGCAACATGGTTGGATCTCACGTTACGCATATATTTCCTAATTTACAAGGTCGGATCTCGCCTATTACAAGTATTGTAAGGGATCTCTACTTCACATTATACTGTGTGTATATAAAAATTTGAAAATGACCTACCCCTGTGGTGGTACCATAAATTAAAACACACAATTATTGACTTTTACAACAGATTTTTTAAATACCTTTATTTGTTCAGGTGGATCTCGGGTAGTCCAAAATATGATCGGATCTCAACTTGACATAAAAACATGTATATATATATATATATATATATATATATATATATATATATATATATATATATATATATATATATATATATATATATATATATATATATATATATATATATGCCTAGGGAGCATTGCCAGCCTCTCTTGAAGCAGTATGATATTTTACCCCTTCCATGTATTTACATACTTCAATCGCTTGTGGAAATTCACTCTGCGAGGGATGTAGTCCCGAGGAACTTGGACAAATACCGGTATAATACTAGACCTGCGCATCAGTTAGTATTGCCTCGTTTTAGACTCAATCCAGACGAATTCTCTGGATATTAAATTGTACAACAAACTTCCTCTAAAAGTAAGAATCTTGGACGATCGTCAGTTTAAAAATACTGTTAAAATAGTAACTGGGGCATTGCTTTTATGCTGTAAATAAATATTATACCTCTGTTTTCTCATGATATTTACAGGGGATGTTTTTCTACAGTGGCCGCCAGAAAGTGCGCAGCATATGGGAAAAATTTTTATATTTAAATTTAACAAATTTATTTTAATTCGAAAAAGTTCTGCATACCTTCAAACCAAAATAATACCCAACAAGTCCGGTGAAAGCCTTATGGTATACGAGGAAGAGTCAAATATTCGAAATTGCTTTAAAGTACCCGCATTTTAGAAGTTTTTTATTAAGAAATGTTGTTTTAATTTCAAAGTTATACTCAAATGTCAACTTTTGCTTACGTTTGACAAAAAATAGGATTTAATCGTTTTTTTGTGAATTACCCTGTATAAAAAGTAGATCCCAATGATACAGTACGCAAATTATATTTTCTGTAGACTTTATTAGAGATATCCGTAAATGTTATGTCAGGGTAGTCAGTTTCAAAAATATTATGGTCATTAAAAATAAAAACATAAAAATTTTAAATATTTTTGCTGCACACCGTATTTTATTTTTTGAGGAATCAAAAGAATTTCATCTTATTGAAATTTTCTGATACACTTTAACTTAAGGGGTTATATACAGTTAGAATTTTCAAAAAATCGATTTTTTTAATTTCATTTTCGTAATGTACATATATTCCAGTATACACACAGAAAATTTCAAGGCAATCCGGCGATTATTTCCGAAGTTACACGCATATTTATTTGTAAAGACGTGTCAGAGCGATTGCACGCTATGTAAGTGCTTTTGAAACTTTAAACGCGTTTTTGTCAAAACTGTGTTTTTAAAGTCGGTGACGGAGATTTCTCGGAAACGGCTGAACCGATCAGTCTAAACAAGCTTCTTAAGTATACTTTTTACTAATTAATCGGAGGTTTTTCTCACCGATAAATATTTTTTTTATATAAACAATTTAAGGCCAATATTTTGGTCAAAAGTAGATTTTTTTTTGAGAAGCCGCCATTTTGTCAAAAATTTTTATTTTGCTTATTCCTTCGATTAATTAGAAGGTTATAAGTTACTTTAACGAAATCCGTTTGCTTTTTTCATTTTCGATAATCCAGTCCAGAGATATCGTTGTCTCCGCAAGATGCCTTTTTTTGAGAGGACCTCCTGGAGATCAGCTATAGCAGCTTTCAAAATTATTATTTTTACAAATACAAAAATCTTAAAATACAGTTAAAAGTTTCCATAATATGTGTACAAATTTTCACATTAATAAATTTAAAAGTCTTCTCAGGAAAAATTCTTGAAAAATCGCTTTTCCTCCTAACTGTATATAACCCCTTAAGCTATCTTCCAAATGGTATATGTATTCATTGTATTCCTAAAACTACAAAGTTTTTTCTTTATTTAGGTTTTAATCGTGGTCCTCACAAGCATAAGAAAAAACTGAAAAACCCAATATATTTCGTGAAATGCGGGTATAAAGATCGATTCATATGTATTTTAAGGAAAAATATGCGTTTCAATTTTTGTTTGGATTTAAAGTGTACAATATTATATTGAGCTTAATTTTTTGTTGCAAATAAAGTACATTCATAAAATATTTTGGGTTTTTCAGTTGTTTCTTGGAGACCACGATTAAAGCCTAAATAAAGAAAAAAGCATTGTGGTTTTATTAATAAATATTCCGGTTGGAAGATAGTTTAAGTTAAAGTGTATCACAAAATTTCAGTTAGATGAAATTCTTTTAATTCCCCGAAAAAAAGTACGGTGTGCAGCAAAAATATTTAAAATTTTTATTTTCTTATTTTTAATGGCCATAATATTTTTGAAACTGACTACTCCGACATAAACTTTACGGTTATCTCTAATAAAGTCTACAGAAAATGGTATTTGCGTACTGTATCATTGTGACTTACGTTTCATACAGGGTAATTCACAAAAAACCATTAAATCTTATTTTGTGTCCAAAGTAAGCGAAAATTGATATTTGGGTATAACTTTAAAATTTAAACATGTCTTTATAAAAAAAAATTCTAATGTGAAAAATGGGAGTACTTTACTCTTAATGCAATTTCGAATTTTTGACTCTTCCTCGTATACCATAAGACTTTCACCGGATTTGTTAGGTATTATTTTGGTTTGAAGGTATGCAGAACTTTTTCGAAATAAAATAAATTTGTTAAATTCAAAGATAAAATTTTTTCCATATGCTGCGCACTTTCTGGCGGTCACTGTATATGGGGAGATTGATGATGATGAGCATTGTACGTTGAGATGGTGCAGTGGAGAATTGCTATTCTGAGTGTACTGGTTTTTGTTTTTATTTTGCATTACCGTGTATTTGGTAATTCTTGCATTGACTAATGGATTATTTAAATGTTGTTTTATTGTAAATGTTTGACATATTGTGAATATATTTGTAAATAATACATGGGTGACTGTATTGTAACATTAATTATAGTGACGAGCTATAACCCATGTGTAACATAGTTAAATAAATTCTATTCTGTTCTATTCTATTTATACCGGATGACCACGAGATTACTGGCCAGTTTGTTATTTTGTTAAGAAATAATATATCGATTTGAGATTGTGGGAAGTCGCATGGTTGCTTTAGATACAGATTTTGAGTGCTCAAACATCCGACTGTCGTTTCCGGTTCAATCGGAAATACACTCAACTTTGTTATTTTAAACGAAACCCCTGTATATTTGTTAAAATTTAGATTCTACGTAAAAGTCTAAGTATAAAACATACCCCATACCTATCTTTAACAGTTGCCAAGAAAATGGCCTTTGAAAATTGTTGCATTAAGAAAATGTAGAAAGGATACAATAATAATTAATAATATCAGAGTGGTGCTTGAAGTATCAATTTTATTAGGTTTTTATTTTAAAAAATAAGAAATTAGTCATAAATTAAATGTTCAAAGAGTTGACCGTTTTCTCTCAGACGAACTCTTTCTTGAAATTACCTGAGCACGTTGTTCATTTGTTGTGGGGGTGATATTATTAACAGAAAATATGACAAGTGTCTTGTATTCATAGCCATCTTGATTAAATAATTGGAAATTGACATGGTCAAGATCATGAAGCAGTTGACGCGACAAATGATCTCCATAGCCACCTAGATAAAATTTAAAAGTTTGATATTTGGAATGCAGCTAAATTTTTAGCTGTCCATATCTCAAGAACTATCAACTTAGACCTGGGTTAGTATATACACAAATTCTAGAGAAAAGTCAGATAAATTAGAATTTAGAGTTTAAAGTAGGGCGTTGAATTGAAATTATTGCAGTAATTTGTGCCTGAATGTCATATTTTGTAGCACTTCCGGTTGCACCGGAATTGAGATTGCCGTGATACAAGCATACAAGGCCCCTAAAAAGAAGTAAGAATAATATATTAAACTTTTCGCATATTCATTTGTTTTATGTTAAATCAGTAGGTATAGTTTGCAGCTCTTTCGACATTTTCAAACGCCATTTTCTTGAAAACTGTTAAAGATTGGTATGGGGTATGATACATGTTTCACACTTAGAATTTTACATAAAATTCAAATTTTAAAAAATATATAGGGTGTTTCGTTTAAAATGACAAAGGTGACTGTATTTCCGGTTGAATCGGAAACGATAGTCAGATGTTTGAGCACTCAAAATCTGCATCTAAAGTAACCATACGAGTTCCCAAAATTTCAAATCGATATATTATTTCTTAACAAAATAACGAGCTGGCCAGTAATCTCGTGGTCACCCGATACCTATATAGAAATGGAGAAATATAGAGAAAAACTATTAGTTGGTCCTATTAACTTGATAACTTGAAGCTTCATAGAAGTACTCCAAACAATAAATGATTAAACAAGTGTTTTTACAGTTTTTAATATATCAACCCCTAAGGCGGTAAAATAGGGATTCAAAGTTTGTAATGGAGTAAAATAATGTTATACCTAAGACGAAGTCGCGAGCGCAAGCTATATATCTATATATATATATATATATATATATATATATATATATATATATATATATATATATATATATATATATATACCGGGTGTCAACGAGATCACTTTCCGGTTGCCATTTATTTAGTTTTTAATCGAACAAGATGAAACTTGGCAGGAGTCATAGACTAGTAAAAAGTCATTTTTCGAGGTACTTGTCAAATTTCGACGACTTCCGGTTTAGCCGGAAGTGACCCCAACTTTGAATTTTCAAATGAGACACCCTATATATTTCTTGATTTTTGGAATCTAGAGATCATTTTACGTGCAACTGTATTATAGCTATTACTTTTTGTGTAAATTTAACATTTTTAAAACAAATTTTTTGTTTTAATCTAGAGTGCCATGACCCACCTTAAATCGTTCTAATATACGTTTACATCTGCACAAAAATACCTACACAATTTTATCACCTTTCATTCGTCTTACCAGAGCGTTCAAAGTTGACTAAATCACTTTTTTGATAATAACTTAAAAAATTAAATACAACTATAACACTTTCATAGTATAATTAGATGTAGTTTTTTATTACGAATCCAACGGTGCATCACAACATCAAAATTCTCTTGGATTTTCTAAAGAAAACTGCATTTTATTGCCATAGCCATTTGTTATGGTTTGATCAAACATGTAACTGCACGACCATCAAATATTATATCCAGTTAGCCATGACAAACAAGTAAATTATAGCTGTTTAAAAAATTACGGAATAGAGCCTCAAAATATTGTTAAGTTTGCCATAAAAAAAAATTGAATTCAGGATAAATGGTAGAATTTTACAAATTTGTAAACAATAATTTTTTCTGGTCTTTAATATTATGTTTCTGGTTTGTAGCGAATTGTTTACAGCCACCCATTATTAGTATTCAGATTTGTTATGGCTAAGTGGATATAATATTTGATCGTCGTGCAGTTGCATGTTTGATCAAACCATATAAAATGGCTATCGCAATAAAATGTAGTTTTCTTTAGAAAATCCAAGAGAATTTTTATGTTGTGATGCACCGTTGGATTCGTAATAAAAAACCACATCTAATTATACTATGAAAGTGTTGTAGTTGTATTTAATTTTTTTAAGTTATTATCAAAAAAGTGATTTAGTCAACTTTGAACGCTCTGGTAAGACAAATGAAAGGTGATACTTGTGTTGGTATTTTTGTGCAGATGTAAACGTCTATTAGAACGATTTAAGGTGGGTCATGGCACTCTAGATTAAAACAAAAAATTTGTTTTAAAAATGTTAAATTTACACAAAAAGTAATAGCTATAATACAGTTGCACGTAAAATGATCTCTAGATTCCAAAAATCAAGAAAAATACAGGGTGTCTCATTTGAAAATCTAAAGTTGGTGTCACTTCCGGCTAAACCAGAAGTCGTCGAAATTTGACAAGTACCTCGAAAAGTGACTTTTTATTAGCCTATGACTCCTGCCAAGTTTCATCTTGTTCGATTAAATAATAAAGAAATGACAGCCGGAAAGTGATCTCGTTGACACCCGGTATATATATATATATATATATATATATATATATATATATATATATATATATATATATATATATATATATATATATATATGTATATATATATATATATATATATATATATATATATATATATATATATATATATATATATATATATATATATATATATAGATATAGACAGCCGGTATGACAGAATGGACCACTTAGTCATTCCAAAAATTAACCAGACTCGGTGCAGACTATGTCATACCAAGACCACCACCAGATGCCAAAAATGTAATGTCTCCCCGTTAAATACTTGAGTTTAACGTCTTACTATAGGACGGTTAGTATTTTAAAACAAACTTAAGTATACGTTTTTTTACATTTTTTTTTGTACTTCTGAAGCTATAAAATAGAAGAGGGTGCTTAGAATATTAAGTTTTTTATTTACTTCTTAAGTCAGGCATAACTGGGTTAAATAGGCGGAATCCATATTATTTAGCAAATGACGTGAACAGGAACCCACAAAAAAAAATTATAATATGTTTAATATGCACTCATCGCATACTCAGAGCACTGGAATTGTTTTTTATGTTAGTTCCCGGCTGTACTGTGCTAGGTTATTACTGGTATTTTCTATTATCAGGAAAATAGTTATTTATAGATATTGGTGTTGTTATTATTGTTAGATGTCGGTTGTTGGTTTTGTAGACTGTAGCACAGAAAACATAGCTACGCAAGTTTTCTGTGACTGTAGGCTTTAAAACAATTAATGTTGTGTATAATTTAGCTAACGTTTAAAGAATTTTTAAATACACTTATGAGGAAAAACTTGAGGTAAAAAATAGAGGTAGGCTATTAGCAGATTATAATATTGAGATAGCCGGTGTTAGCAGATGGAAACCTTACACGCGTCACTTTAAGAGAGATTTATTCGCGAAATTAGGTAGGATTTATTGCTGATGAAATGCGGCCAAAAAAATTTCACCCTATTTATTTTCGTAATTTAATTTTATTGAAGAACACCTATAATATTTTCCCGTGAGCCTCCACTTGCTTAGAACATACTTAATACCATAATTAAACTTTAATAGTATAATTTGGCAGGTGAGTCTGTAACAGCCAAAATAATTTAAAGAATGCGGGGAAAAGATTTAAACCCGTTTATGACTAAGCTGCTATGTTGTCAGATTTTTTAAATTGCCATTACATTTACATTGCAGTTGTAATATAAACTTTTTTAGTGACTTGAACAAATAGCATTATGATACTATTAAAGGGAATTCACTATTAATGTTACAGGCATATTCTATTTAATTGAAATAGATATATTTAAGACGATTAATATAGCAAAAATAAACTAATGCATTAAAGCAATTATTTTTTGATCTACATAACTATCAGCGTAATGTAGGTCAGTCAAATATTCTTCCTTAATGAATCCTCTTATTGCAAAAGAAATGATGGCTGACCAGAAATGTACCCAGAGCGAGTGGTGATATCGTCTTGGTTATTCTACCATGTAGCGATGGGAGAATCGAATGATTTTCAGAATCGAATCTTTTGTTCGAATACTTTTGAGAATCGAATGATCATTCGAATACAAAGAATTGAATATATCGAATATTATCGAAGAATCGAAGGTGACTAATACTTTTTACTTTTGCAGGGCCACCGCCGTTTCATATTTTGTATTTTGCTGCTTTACGTGTTTTTTAGGATATATGTAAAAAAGCTTATTAAAGCTTTTTTTATTTATCAAACTTATTACGTTTTAAAACTTTAATTTTAATTCTCAATTTGAGAGTCAAACCTCCTATTTAAAAAATATATATTTTCAAAAATTTAAATAAAATGTTTTTAAATATTATAATTTTAAAATGTCAAAAGTTGAGACTCAAACCTAAAAAGATTCAAAATTTAGAAAATATTAAGGACAAGGACTAAAACTAAATTAGGCGGGTATTCGAAAATCAACAACAAACTGTCGATTGTCGATTCATTCCGATTCAGCCTTCGATTCTTCTTGTATTGTAATTATCTCGCATCCTTACAGAATCGGCATAATCTCGCTCGTTGACATACGCAACCCGCAATAATCGTTTTTTTTTTGGTATTCGAATATCTCGTTGCCAATCGAATGCATTCGAATAGTCCCTTCACTACTGCCATGCATTGGCGCGGTGCGGTATAATCATTCATCATATATGAATTTATTTATGGAAAAATGGAGCTTATCAACCAGAATGTTTATGGACGCCTGTTATTCTATTTATAAATACCTATCCTAACACAGAAAAGAAATTTATGATATCATGTTTTAAAGTTTTTTAATCCTCCGCTGTAAGGGTGGAAAAATAAGATCATTATATATTGTGAAATAGGAGAAGACATCAAAAGGCAGCTGTTAAGGTTTGAGTAAAACAAAACCGACAATAATACTTGTTTGAGTGACGCAAAGCGGAACGTGTCAAACACTTAAAAGAAACCACGACACTTTGTGCTTGAATTACACACAAGATTTTCTTGATAACCGCACCATTTGTATATAATATATATATATATATATATATATATATATATATATATATATATATATATATATATATATATATATATATATATATATATATATATATATATATATATATATATATATATATATATATATATATATATATATATACATATATATAATTTCTATACATAGGTATATACTGTAGGTCAAATTAAAGTAGCACCTTTTTTAAAGCCTAATGACTTTTTTCATAACCGATTTCAATAATTTTTTAATACATGCTGACGACGACTATCCTGCCTTAAGGTATACAATTAGTTTTTAAATAGCTTTAATATAACATTATCGAAAACACTATATATGCACTATATTATGCAACGATTATGTAATGATGGCATACACGAGCATACACGACTCTTGGCGAGTGTCATTAGTCATTCATTACGAATGCGAGTGTATTAATGGCCATTACAGACACAGTTGCATACACTATTTTTTCTGCGACTAGGGTTACCAGATCAAAGATTTTCTAGCCAGGACAAGTTTATAAAGAAATCCGGACAAAATCCGGATGTTATAAATTTTCTTCTGAAAAAGTATAGGTTGTTATTTTTCCACATTATTCACTCACTTAATAATGGCGTCATGTTACTACTTTTAGGTATTTTACTTAGCTACCAAAACACAAACAAAAAAACACTTTGTATTTCATAAAAACATGAACATAACATAAAAATATAAGTAATAAAATAAAACTAAAAATATATATGCGAATGCATACAGGGTTAGGGGAAATTACCAGAACGGTCGATTATTTTAAAAGATACACGAGTTAGCAAAAATGTTTTATATAAAAGTTGGAAGGCTTTTAAAAATCTATATATCTGTAATAAATTGGAATATACAGGTTCGCCCAAAAAGTTCTGGTGAATTAAAGTTATATATTTTTAAATGGAACACCCCGTATATTATTACTTACTTTGATCGTCCGATCAGTTTAGAACATTTTTTATTAACCATATGTTATGCCTAAATTCATTAGTTTCCTAGATATCATGACATTTTGATCAGTTACAAAACAAAATAAATTTCAATAAACAATTTAATAAGTTAACATGAAAAAAATCGCTATAACAAATCATGGAAAAACGGCTCTATTTTTTAATAAATGTTCAAAATGGCCCCCATTTACTAACGGACAATGAAATAAATTGTCTCAAAAATGTCTTTGGGTATTTAAAACCATTTCCCTTGTTATTCTCTCACCTTCATTTAAAATTTTAATTCTTAAATCTTCTAAATTATTGGATTTGTTCCGATAAACATTGTTTTTCAGGTGACCCCAATAAACTTTAAACTAAATTTGATGTGTACGGGGTGTCCCAAAAAGAAGATACCATGTCACACTTAATTTTTTTAAATAGAAACCTCTTTTCTTTATTTCATTTTTGAATTCTGTGTTAAATTTCAATCATATTTCATGTATCATATCCTATATCCAAATTGAACTGTTTTAAAGAAAAAGACAGTTTACTTTTAAAAATAATAAAAAAAATTAATGGAAACCTGTGGAAAAACTATTTCAACAAATAATGTTGGATTAACCTCCACCAACGTCCTAGCAAATACCCGAGACGATCTTCGAATTCGTGCAGAACATTTTGAACTACTTGAGGTTCTAATCATCTAATTTTATGCCTTATTCGATTTTTCAGGTCGTCAATATTATTTGGTCTGTTGATGTACACTTTGGATTTGAGATCTGGTCAGCCATTGTATTAGACCCCGTCGATCAATCCATCGGCTAGAAAAAACTGTATTTATGTAGATATTCACGCACCGGGCGAGTAGGTATAAAAAACTGTCTTTTTTTCAAAAACGGTTTAATTTAGATATAGGGTATCATACACATGAAATATAATCGAAATTTTACGCAGAATTCAAAAATGAAATAAAAAAGGAAGGTTTATATTTTAAAAAATTAAATGTGACATGATGTCTTCTTTTTGGGTCACCCTGTATACATTAAATTTGGTTTAAACAATGCGTACCTAAAATCAAAACTTGACGTGTCCGAGCGTTTTTCTAAAAAAAAAAAAAATGCCTGAATTTTAAACGAATTTATTCCAACCTTTTCGTTCTCACGGTATATACAGGGTGTTACAAAAAAACGTTAAGAAATTTTCAGGGCAGATTCTAGATCTAAAAATATGAAAATAAGTTTATATAAACATGGATCCTCAAACGCTTCTTTTTCGAAATACAGGGTGTTTAATATTTTCACACCTCAAGTATTCCGAAGAGTTAGGAGAAATATGCGATATATAGCATCTACTATAAACTTAAATCAAAAAGCACCCTTTTCTGAACAAAAAATATTTTTAAAAAAATTCATTTTCATAATTTGTTTTTATTGTAAGAAATAAATTAACTTTTATCTCGAAAACGGTGCGTCAGAACAAAAAAGCTCAAGAGACACTTTTCAAGCAGAATTAATTGGGCTTAAAGAAACAAATTAGTGTCGTGCTATTTTTCTCGCTAAAAATAAAGACGTACCCGCACGCACGCCACTGATGCAAGTACTTTAGAAAATAAATGTTTGCACGTACAGGTACTTTTTAATTACATACTGGCGTGTACCAAAGTTTATGTCAATATCGGAACGCACTTTCGAGAAATTAAAAAGAAACATTTAAAAAAGAAAATATTAAACGCCCTGCATCTCGAAAAAAAAGCGTTTAAGGATCCATGTTTATATAAACTTATTTTCATATTTTTAGATTAGATAGAATCTGTCCTTAAAATTTCGTAACATCTTTTTGAAACACCCTGTATATATTTATATATAAAGAAAAAAAACATTTATTATTCCGACGAACAGCTTTTATCTGGAATTTGGGAACAAAGGCTTTTTTTCAGTTTTTTGAGAAGTGATTTTATCTGTCATGTTTTTTTGGTTTGTTTTTAAAATCCGAACGCTTATGCAAAACCCGCCTTGGCACACCTGGACGTAGTAAAAACCCGAACATGTCCGGGAAAATCCATACGTCTGATAACCCTATCTGCGACCATTTATTAATAAATATTAAACTGAACAACATGTATTTCACTCTAGTGATGTAAGGATTCGTATCCAAAAATCCGTTGGATCCGAATATTAAAAGAATCCGGATTATCCGGAACCGGCCGAGAACTTGAATACGGATTCGGAATCAAAATAAATTCGCATCGGGTGGTTACTAATGCAAAGTGCAAAGAGAAAACGGAATCGAGTGTAAGCGAACAACACGGTCTGCGATTTGGCATATTTGATATTGTGCTTTCTCTTTCTAATGACATTTCCTAAAAAAAGATGGCATAGTTATCGGGGTAACGGGTATCATATGAGATGAGACCCATTGGTTAAACTAGTCCCGCCTCACCCGAACCGAATTCAAACGAGAACGGCGCGACGCGGTGCCTTCTTATCCCTAAACTTCGACTTCGAATGGTATGATACCGATACCGCATCGACCTACCTAGCCGTGTATCCGGATAGAAAATGTTTTAGTCTGTTGCATGCATACGTATACATGATCTGTAACCGCTTTCGCGCGGGTCAAGAAATGGATTCGTATTCGGATAATGGATACGGATATTAGCTGATTCCGATTCCGTATGATTCGGATATCTAATGAATACGGATATTTACAATACTATTTCACTCTGCAACAATAAAACAAATTAAACAGGGAATAAGCATATAACCCAAATAAATCTGAAGTATATTTTTTTATATATTCTCCACATAAATTAAATTTTTATGGCGGTTACTGTTATCCATTTATTTTGATCTTTATTAGCAAAAAAAAGGATTTTCTACTGCAAATTTTCGCGCGAATTTCGAAATCTGTAAAACGTGATACCATTGGCTACTTCGTCAAAAGTGTTTTTAATTCTCATAATGAGTACATGGCGAAATCCTGTATTGTAGGGTCATCGAAAAATCGATAAAAATGGCATTTATCATCCAATGCAATATTCCTGCACTTAAAGTAGCAGGTTCCTAAACTCGTATTTATGTATATTTCCAGCCGAAGTCAGTCCAAGAACCTTTCAATTTCACAACAAAAACTTGCAGTTTTGTAAAATTCTTTGTTTTCATGGCAACCTTCGAAAGTTTTTCAAATTTTGCATATCCCCGATGCAAATAAACCTATTTATTTATAAATTTAACAAAAAAAGTGAAAAAGTCGAAATTTAATCGACGATCCTTCCCATAAAGAATAAATAAACTAAAAAATATGAATATCATGTATTTCGACGAGCCCTTTCCGATGAATTACGTGGGACTTTAATTTGAACCATTTTGGCCCCACAAAAAAGTAAAAACCGTGATATATTTCGGTCAAAACCCGAATTTTCCGGTTTTTCCCAAATATATCCATTCTCCAGTGATTTCAGTTTTAGGTAAATGTATTGCAACATTTTTCAATCCGACGTTTCGTTTTCGAGTTATTAGATACCAAAGGGGGGTCTGCAAATGACATTTTTAGACCCAAAAAAATCAAAAGAATTACAGTAGAACCTGGATAATCTGAACCCCGGAAATCCGAACGTCCCCTAATCCGAACGCCCTCTTAAAAAACAAAAAATTGAAACAAAATCGCGGCGCTAAACGAAATGCAGTTATTACTAATGAAACTCCTCGGAGAAAGGGTAAGAAAAGGATATCTATCGGCAGCAGTTCAAAAGAAAATCTCTGATTATATTATTCTCGAGCAGATAACTAAAGTTTATAGAGTACGTTATGTATGCACATAGATGCGTATTTTTGATTAGAAATTTGATTTTTTTTTGTTACAGAAGTAAATTGTTTTTGAGTTCTGGAATGCAGGTGTGTTCTTTCTTCTATGCAATACCTGTACCTATTTTCAATTTCATTCAGCAACAATGTTTAATAATCCGAACTTTATGGTTATCCGAACCACCTTCGGTCCCAATTATTTCAGATTATCGAGGTTCTACTATACTTGCCATTTTCCGATCCTCACCAGTTTCAATAGAGTTTTGATGCTCCGGGTCCTCTACAACCTCCGAAAATTTAAATCGATTTGCTTCACTTTTGCGACATGTACCCGATTTCAACGGATATCGCGGAAATTTCGACTTTGACGTTTAATAGTTCCGAAACGAAATATCCTGTATAAGTGAAGTTTTTACCGAAGCCAGTTGCACTATTCCTCTATCAACCAAAAAATGTGATTGCTCCCCCTCTGACTCTTTCCAAGAAAAACAGACCTGTTCGGCTTTAGGTTAAGCTTTACGTTAACATGTAAATTGACACTTATTTTTACTGATCGCCTGACGTCATTGTTCACTAAGGACAAATGGCTGCTTTTATTGTAATACATTTTAGCAAAAGTCAACATTTTTTGTAGCTAAATAATTATCCTAGTTATCTTCTTCAAACTATTTTTTTTGGTTTGTAATGTCTTCCTTAAAAGATTTATGCAATAAAAAAACATGTGGATATTCCTTATTTTTCGCTATCACTAATACCATAATCTGACTATTTAAATGTCGTTAAAATGTTTAATAAAAATGCTAATTTTAGTGAAAGAATTGCCAAAGCTAGATCATTTGCATTAAAGAGAGGCCACTTGATTAAAAAAGTATGGGTTTTAGATTGGCTAATGACGTAGTTTTATAATGAAAATTTATATTATAATAACAATTATTTATTATGAAACATATCGACGAAATTTAATTTGAATTCTAGGGTACGGGAGTAGAAAGAATTTTAGAAATCAATCATTGTTAAAAATTATTAAAGTTACCTTTTACAGTTTTCTATAATAAATTTATTTAAATATCTACTTCTGTTTTCTGAAGAAAATTATTTCCTTATCATCTAATAACCACGAAAACAACAGTAATTTGAAGGCTTGCCAAGTTTTAAAAATTTAACCGTTTTACTTGATTAAAAGTTTTTATGGATGTTTGTATTACTCAGACAATCCTTATTAATGATGGTACACACGTCTAGTACTTTCATAAGTTTGTTATTTACGCTAATATGGCCCAGGTAATTATAAAAATAAAATATATACACAGGAACAGAAAGCTCACAGAATTAAATATAAATGTGATGTTACTGACTTCTTGGTGCAATTCTAAAGTCGGGGTTGTTCAACACAGACCAGTGAGATGCTACTGTTTCATTTGTGGAAAAAGTAGACTAATTAGAAAACAAAAATTTATGAAACTCTGTGATTCCGCTTTCACACAAAATTTGATAATCTAACCTTAAACAAACATATTATAGTCTTTTTTCTGCATCGCCTTCCATCAAGGTTTGATTAAAATGCGATATATACGGAAATAATGTGCTTGTTTTTAAAATAATCTGAATTTGGCTTTTTTGCAATATCCAAATAGCTAGAACGCTCTCTAGCACAATTGGATTTCTGTCAACGGACTGGACGACTACAGGTTAGCGCGCATTTGTTTGTATCGAACGCATCGGACGAATCGTAATTTTTTTGTTGACGTCGCACATTATTTCGGAATTGGTTTTCGTATATATATATATATATATATATATATATATATATATATATATATATATATATATATATATATACATATATATATATATATATATATATATATATATATATATATATATATATATATATATATATATATAAATTTTACATTTAACTTTTATAAAACACCCCTATTTACTACTGATCAGTTTAAACTCCTTACTTACTTATAATCATACTTTCACTTATTTTATTTTTAGGCACAGAGGAATTGAGCGCACTGGATGTATACTTGTCTGGCCAGACAAAAAAATAGTAGGATCAAAATATGACCTATGGTGAGTGTGTTTTACCTGTTTTTTAGCCTGTGCTTTTTTACATAATCACACATTTTTGTTTCTTGCCTTTTCGTGAAGGGATAATTAAGCACGAATCAATCATGTTAGAAGGTTTTGGTAAATCCACTCTATATTCTTGTGACGTTACATATAAGTATAGCGTCCATTGCCATTGTTGTTATTTGTTAACATTTATGTTACTTGGTCCTTTGAACCAAAGAAGCAATGAAGTTCCAGGGTAGCAGCAGTTTCATTAAGCAGCTTCAGGTTGTTAAAGTTTACAAAGGTGGTCGGTCTGTGAAGTAAACTTGTGTAGAAGATTAGGATGCAAGAGGCCAAAGTGAGGCCTAAGCCCTTAAGATCAACACGATCATCATCACCCATTTATTCATTCTTTTATTCCTTAACTCTAAGTGATTCTTAAGGTTTGTTTGTGTGTTGACACCGCTCATGATAGGGTCAAAAACTGATCTAAGTAAAGCAGCACATATCTGGCAGACTCAAAATACCTCATTTACATTTTAAGTAAGTATGTCCAGGTCCACTGAAGGTCCCGACAATTTTGTTCGATTTAAGCAAACACTTATTGAAACAGAAAAACATTCAACCTTATAAGGATTTGTTTAACCGGCAGTGGCGTAGCTAGATCTGACGGCGACGGTTGGCAAGAGTTACTTTGGCGCCTTATAGAGAAAAATCGCAATTCGGATTGGGACGGCGCCTTTGTGACTCAGAGCCCAGTGGCACTGCCACCCCCGCCTCCCCGATAGCTACTCCACTGATAACAGATTATCTAGCTGGGCTCACACTCAAAGCAACTTATAATTACATAAACCGATTTTAAAATGCGGTGCGGCTAGGTAGCGATCTAACTGTGAGCTACGAGTACACAATAGGTCAGACGAATCTTGAAGTAATTATCTACCTGTTTTTATCTGATTAAAGGCTAAATATGGGGATTCCGTCAGATGACGTGGCCGAAAGTGGAAGGCCTCGCCTCCACTTTACACATATGCGCCGAGTCCGTAGGGGTTCTTGGTGCGTGAGCACCAAGAGAGAAGTTGTTATGGGTGCGGAGCACCCATAGCGATTTACCCATTTTTCTACATATTAGGATGCTATTATTTTGATCCTTATTACAGCTTGGACGTAATTTATTTATACGGGATGGAAAATAAAATTTTCATACTTACAGTCGCGGTCATATAAATAGCACACTTTTTATTTTAAAGAATTTGGCTTAACCTAAAAGAAAATATTTTGTGGTAAATTAGGTATACGTTATATTTGCATCCCTTGTTACCAACATGATAAAAAAAATATTTTTATTTAAGCAAATAACAAAACATAAAATAAATTCTAAAAACATTGTGACATATAAATAGCACACTTTCAAAAAACTCTATTTTGTTCACCAAAATAAAGAACAATGTTAATATTTTGTTGGATATCCCTTATTTTGAATAACAGCTCTTAGTCTTGATGGAACTGACTCCACTAAAGTTTCACAATACGCAGCAGGAAGTTGAGTCCAGGCCTCTTTGACATTTTCCCAGAGATTGGCTAAATTAGATGGATTTTTGTCTGCAAGATTTCTTTTTACGTGTTGCCACAAATTCTCTATAGGATTAATGTCAGGACTTTGGGCCGGCCAGTCCAAAACATTAATCAAGTTGTCCAGAAGCTACTGTTTGACAAGCCTCGACGAATGCTTGGGGTCATTGTAATGCATAAAAATAAATGAAATGGCCATAAACTCCTCTGCGTACTGCTCTATAATATTCTGTAGGATATCTCTGTATTTAAATTGATCCATGATACCGTCGATTCTGTGAAGCGGTCAAACTCCGCGCCATGACATTGCTCCCCATGCCATAATCGCTCCCCCACCATGTTTTACGGTTTTAATGGTATACTTGGGATCCAAACATTTATTTGGAGGACGTCGGACATATAATTTGCCATCATTTCCAAACCTGTTGAATTTAGATTCATCGCTCCAGAGTATTTTTTTCCAGAAATTTATCTTTTTTGACACGTGGTTTTTTTCGAGGAACGCATCCTCTAAGGTTTACTTCAGTTAGCCTTCTCCTTACAGTTCTACCTGATATCTGGATACTATATTCGGTCAATATTTTTTGTCTTACTTGTCGGGAATTAAGAAAAGGGTTGGCAGTGCTAATTTTTTTTATTATTTTATCTTCCCTTTTCGTGGTTTTACGTCTTCAAGGAGCCCTTATCTCATTCATTGTGCTGTTCGTGGTTGTGTAAAGTGCAAGAGCTTTATACACAAGTTTCCTTGAACACTTAAGATTTTTTTGCAATCTGTGAAACCGACAATCCATCATTTTTTAACTGAACAATTAGTGCACGTCTTTCTGGACCGTAGTGCTTTTTTCTACCCACTGAAACAATTTTAAATTGTTTAAACAATCACAATTTATTAAAAGAAACAAAAACTACTTACTTACTGCCGCAGAAATATCAAACTTCCCAATATTTTTACCGAATATCTAGTGTGTGCTATTTATTTGTCCACTGCTAAACACGTTAAATTGTACTGAATGCTTAAGTCAATATTTCTCAGGCAACTTGTTTACGATAAATAATCCGCAGATAAATATCCAAACTTGTTCATAATTAAATTCTTTAATATTACCGTTTTTGTTAGGTTTTTGTAAAATATTTCAAGTGTGCTATTTATATGACCGCGACTGTACATTGCTTGAATACTACAATTCTAAAATGACAAAAATTAATTTTTAGTATTTGCGATAACCTCCTACCTCCGTTTTGTTTAGATTTGCCGCTTCGGCGATACCTACCCAATAACAGGCCAAGTGGTTTGTGGCGGGCGCGGAAGTCTGTTGTTTGATTCGTTTTGGTTGCATTCGAGAAAATATTTTTGAAAAGATTCGGTAACCGTTTAAAAAAAAATACTTTCAAAAGAATGTTTTTTGAAAAAAAAACTCTTTGGTTTCCTTCAGATCCGGCGCAAATTTTGATAAAACCGCAGTGAGATGTGAAGGCATGTTTTCAGAAACAATCAAAGGGCATGTAAAATCAGAAATGGCAAAAAAAGGCTTGCATTTTTTATATAACATTAATATTGATCGATATTCATATTTTTGGGGTATAATTCATTTCAGAGATCTTACATAGACGGCAAATGTTTTTTTTTGTTTATAATATTTTGTAGAATATGTAGGAATGGTTAATGTTTATGTTACAATATTTATTTTTATAAAATTCGCCATATCTGTATCTTTTTTGTACTATATCCGCCTGTATGTATATCCGCCACTGTACAACCACAAGTTGGCAAAATTATTCAAATATAAGGATTTTAATTTGAAATCGGTCTAAGCTTTGTAACTTAGATCGTTGATTAGGTGTTTGTAAAAGTCCATAGTGTGTATTCTGGGAAAGGTATGTTAGCTGAAACAAAAAATTTGTTTCACTTAGCAGACCTAGAAAGTAGAAAGCCATAAATGTTAATATAAATGTTCCAAATACGGACAAATTAATTTTAAAAGAGCATTTGAATTTGGTTTAGTTAAATCTTAAGACCAGAGTTGGTTAAAAGAACCCACTTTCTTCCGTGGTTTTACTTTTGTAGAAAAGTAAAAACCTAGAGAATTTTGTCGTGAAAATTTAGTTTGGTGTTCACTTAGAAAGTCCAGAAAGTGGATAGCCAAAAACGTTAATAGAAGTATTGCAGACACAGACAAGCTGATTTTAAAAGAACACTTGAAATTGATTTAGCTGAATCTGAAAACCACAATTAGTTAAAATATCAGACCTTCTTTCGAGGCTTTACTTTTGTAGACTAACGGCAGGTTGCAGAAAAAAAAATTGGGAACCGTTTGAAATTTCAATAATATGGTAACTTCTTGTTAAGTTACTCATATTTTAACTAAAACCGCCCAAGGCTTGCATTAAAATGAAATAGCTTAACATCGGCGTTTACATCTGGACAATCGGAAGCGGATTTGTAGCTACCAAGCGTAAAAAGTTGTACCTAACCTGTCTTGTGTTTGTTTTGAAGTGTAATTGTGTATTTTTGGACGAATCATTATGGAAAGACAGATCCTGCAATTAGACTAAGAAGCAAGAAGATATATTCCTAAAAATAATAGGAAAGTAAGGAAACTTTATTTTGATTTCAAGCAGGTTGTTTTGTTTCATTTTTTGTTATATTTTGCAAAACTCTCCTAAAAAATCCGCAATTAAAGTCTAATTTCATATTAGACTCTCCAATGTGAAACTGTTCTAATTATTCCCTGTCCCTTAATTTAATTTTTTCCAAACTCAACCGTATAATTTAATTTTACACAAGAGTAGCAAAATATGCTTTAATTAATAAAAATTTTGAAAAATAACAATGCGGCATATTATTCAAATAGTTCATACTGTATGTCAATATACAAATTATAATTTAGCTTTATTTGTCCTGCATTTTCTATTATAGCGTGACCATAGTTAATAATGATAAATTAAATACCTACCTGCAGTACCAAAGTTTGCCCTATTAATATTTTATCAACTATTTTACCAACGACATTCGACAGCAAAAAGGTGAAAGGTCTTAAGCGACAGATACAGAACTTTATGGGAGGGCATTTTAAAATTAAAGATTCAAGAAAAGAATTTATATACGTTTTTTGAATGACTAAAATTTCAATCAACAGAATGAATGAGTTGTATAATGTTTTTACATTTAAGTATTTCTGTTAATTGTTCTCTGTTTTTATTAGTTTTTAAGTGGTGCTTTAGTCAATATGTATTGTTGACTTGGCTGTCAGCTGTGGGGCATATAACCTAATAAATCCATATTATAATTAAATAAGTAAAAAGTGAAAAGCCTAATTAGCTAATCTGTTTTAAATAATTGAAAACACCGGTGCAAAAACGAGGTAGCTCCATTTTTTTATGATTTTTAGTTTTGCAGCGTAACACAGTAACAAAAGGATGCGCCATCGTTTGGGGCAACAACTAGGTAGATCCTTTCATTTATACCAGGGTTATATGGAATATGCATATTCCTCCTACTTTAATTCGGCGCAAAAAGGAGGCAGCTCCGGAGCTACCTCATTTTTGCACCGAGTTAGGTCATATTTCTGCCGCTTCGATGCGGCACTTGTAATATTTACACATGTTGAATTTGCAAACGATAAAGAAGTAGTGCCGTCATTATTGTGTTGGGCTGTTGGCATATTTTGAGCATTCTTTACTATCACTTGTGGACCGTTTTTTACTCTCAGTTGAGCAACAGTAAATTCCAATAATTTTCCTCTTTCTTTTTATAAATCAGTAAAATGTTTAGCAGTAGTTCAAGTGAACAGTTTGATGATTCGGACAACGATCCTGATTTTTGTCCCGACCTAGTGGTGGGCGATTTTCTCTGTTTAATTCGTGAGTCGGGCTTCCCCAGTACACCCACGGTACATGGTACTTAGGCTTCGGTCTTCGTGGGCTGTCAGAAGACAAAAGTGCCGAGGTTTCTACCCTAACCGAGAATGACTGACAGTGATGAAAGAATAAAAGTAAAAAAATTAGCAAAAAATTAGTTAGAGATTAAAGGTCGTGGAAAAAATTGTGGCGAAAAAAAGGGAAGCTGAAGGATATTCTTATGTTGTGGTTAAAATCGAGAACAACTGTGTCAAAGAAGAAAAAAGAACTGGAAAGAAGAAAAAAGAAAGCAAAAAGCGAGAAAGAATAGTGTTACCAGAAGAATGGGTACCCCTGGTAAAAAATACGTGTCGCAACTTTGAAGGAGTTCCGGTTACTCCATAAACTTTTAAGTGACCATTTTAGGGGACTTTTTAAGAAAACTGTTTTCATCCAAAAAAAAACGAAAGTTTGCTGTCTCTTCTTACCGTGTAATGGAATACACATTAAAAAAATTTTTACTTTTAAATGAAAGACAGAGTACTTGTTATAGTTTCACAAAATTTATTCAGTTGCCCGACACGTGTTTCGACCCTCTCGGGTCATTTTCAAAGACATAAATGTGTTAAAACGGAGTTACAAAATCGTTTAAGTAGGTAGTGGAATTTAAATGGTATCATAAATTATATTATTGACAAAGGACCTTAATGTTTTTAATAGTGGGATTTTGCAGAGTTGTTTGATTAATGTTTATATTCTTAATTATGGCATTTTGGATATTTATCTAATTACACTGTTTATTATGGTGTATGCATTTGAAGGTATCTCTATTTGGTTATTGACTATGTTACATTTGTTTGATTTTGCTTTTTTGATAGCTAATGTTTCGAGTAAATTTAATTTTCTGCTTTTGTTTTGGATAAATAGTGGTTTTATTTTGTTTGATATTGTATGGTTATTTAATATGCAATGATCCGAAATTCCGGTTTTATTTTGTTTTTTTAAGATAGACGTAGAATGTTCTTTGAGTCGGGTTTTGAAGTTTCTACCTGTGTGGCCAATATAAATAGCATCACAATTATCACAATTGATTTGGTAGACTCCACTTGCGGAAAGTTTGTTTTTTGATTCTATTTTTGCGTTTAATATTTGTCTACCTAAGTTATTTTTGTTAACTTGTATTGGGGTTAAGTTAAGTTTTTTGAGATTTTTGGATATTTTCTGGCTTGCGGCTCCAGTATATTGGATTGCGCAGTATTTATTAGATATTGTTTGGTTGGGTAGTCCCTTATAAAGTAATTTTTGTGTTTTTTGTCTCTCTTTTTTCTTTAAGATATTATTTATGATGTTTGTAGAGTATCCATTGTTTATCGCTATAGTTTTAATTATATTAAGTTCTTTTTCGTACTCTAGTTTGGACAGGGGGATATTAACTAGTCTATGTATCATGCTATTGAAAGAACATTCTACGTCTATCTTAAAAAAACAAAATAAAACAGGAATTTCGGATCATTGCATATTAAATAACCATACAATATCAAACAAAATTAAACCACTATTTATCCAAAACAAAAGCAGAAAATTAAATTTAGTCGAAACATTAGCTATCAAAAAAGCAAAATCAAACAAATGTAACATAGTCAATAACCAAATAGAGATACCTTCAAATGCATACACCATAATAAACAGTGTAATTAGATAAATATCCAAAATACCATAATTAAGAATATAAACATTAACCAAACAACTCTGTAAAATCCCACTATTAAAAACATTAAGGTCCTTTGCCAATAATATAATTTATGATACCATTTAAATTGCACTACCTAGTTAAACGATTTTGTAATTCCGTTTTAACACATCTATGTCTTTGAAAATGACCCGAGAGGGTCGAAACACGTGTCAGGCAACTGAATAAATTTTGTGAAACTATAACAAGTACTCTGTCTTTCATTTAAAAGTAAAAATGTTAATCCAGTTTCACCAAGAATGTAGCAGTACACACATCAACTTTACATTAAAAAAAGTTTCATACGGTACCTCCGCCAGTGCCATTTTTAAAGATGAATTTATTATTCAACAACCTAGAATGAATCTGACTTTACCGAATCCTGATTTACATCTTTACTCCGGTCCTTTGGCACTAAAGCGCCCCAAATACATATCTTCATGTAAACGGGCACTAAATACGTATCCGCTGGTTGTACCTACATATGTAGTTTTAGGGGCTGGCAGATTTTATATCGCTGTCCGGTGCAAAAAGGAGGCAGCTCCTTGATATTTTTTTTTAAATTATGCTTAAACTAAAATAATTAAAAGACGTAAAACTTTAAGACATTACACATCTTCCATTAAACTGTAAAATAGCGTTTATAAAAAGTGCGTTAGAATTTGTCTTTTTAAGAAACATTTTCTGGTTAAACTGCTTACATAAAAAATTATTAAATAAGTTATTAACAAATTTGCACTAGCTAGGTACATACATACGTCGGCGTCGCGTCGCCTCCAATATCCTTAAATTTGAGCAATTTTTTAAAAAACTGTTTACAGAAAAAAACAGATATGTGCTAATATAATCATTGTATGGCAGTTTTAGTTCAAAAATTAAGGTTAAAAAATATCTTTATCACACATACGTACAGAATGTGCTTGTACCTATGAAATAAAGTTTAGTTTGGTAACAGGACAAGACGGCAAAATCTTTTTTGTTTGGGATAATAACAATGATTAAACTACAATGATAATTTAAAATATTTAAATATGTTGATTAATCCGTTCATGATTTTTATATTTTGTGCATGTAAAATAACTAAAACGTTCAAGCGACGTTATAGACGAATGGTTAATTGATTAGTTATATAGATTAAAGCAACAATGCGTACTTTATTAGATGACGGTAAAATATTTAATGTAACTAGTTTAACAATAACAATTATTTGATGCAGTAATACCCTATTATAAATTCAATACAAAATATATCATTGGTTTTAATAAAAGTTTACTTACTTGCAAGAATGTATAGGGTATCCCATTTTCGGCACTTTTGCGGGGTATCTCCCATATTTTTAAAGATAGAGGGTTGCGGTTTTCGCGACAGTGTGCTATTTTTTGTGAAATTAAAGATAGCGCCAGCAGCATTTTCATAGCCCTTTTGATTTTTGAGATACAGGGTAGAATCGAAAAGTGTAACGTTTGAGGCACCCCACGTATCTGGGCTACTTTTAAACCTATCGAAGAAGTTAAAACGTATTCTTATAGAATTTTTTCCGTAGAATCCAGTGGCGTAGTCGGTTTTTTTCTAACACTTTCCGTTGTTTAGGTATGAAGCAAACATATGTTCTTTTAAATGGAACACCCTGTATATTATTTTTCATATTTATTAGGCATAATGTGGGCTTTCTAAAAATATGTAATTGTATACAATTATTTTTAAAAGCAAGCTCAGAATTTAAGATTTTCTAAAATTTTCTTTTGTGTCCAATCAGTAGGTAGTAGGCTATGGCTAATTTGTTTGGGACAAAAGACAAAATGTCAAAAACTTTGCGGTTTTGTCAGTTTTTTGATTATTAGTAAAATATTTTTGTTGTTTTGGTGTTATTTTTTTTAAAATAATTATGGTTTACGAAAATAATGAAAAGTATGATATGTTGGTTTGTTTTATACAATCTAATGAAAATCTCCAAGAAGTTTCAGAATTATATTTACAAAGGTAACGTATTTTCAGCGCTATGGTTAGGATAATATCTTAGTGACTTTTTTTTGTTCACATTAGATATCCAGAGAGAAGGCAGCCTTTCCCAGATATATTTGCCCGCCTGAAATGAAATTTAGTAGAGCATGGATCATTTATCCAGCCCCGTCCTAAGGCATACACCAAACAAGATAGAGATATAAGAGAAATAAACGTATTGGGATATGTAGAAGCGACGTCTTCAATTAATTATTGTTTTGTTTTGAGTAAAATTCAATAATTTTATCATAATTAAGTTAAAATGCTGTAATAAATAATTAAGACTTCAGAATTAAAAAAGATATTTTGAATTAAGTTTGAAAGTATAATAATTACTTACATCGATTATGTTTTTAGTAAATTTTAGCCATAGCCTACTACCTACTGGTTGAACACAAAAGAAAGTTTTAGAAAATCTTAACTTCTGAGCTTGTTTTTAAATATAATTGTATACAATTAAGTACATATTTTGGAAAGCCCACATTATGCATAATAAACATGAAAAGTAATATACAGGGTGTTCCATTTAAAAGAACATATGTTTGCTTCATACCTAAAAAACGGAAAGTGTTAGAAAAAACCGACTACGCCACTGGATTCTACGGAAAAAATTCTATAAGAAAACGTTTTAACTTCTTCGATAAGTTTAAAAGTAACTCAGATACGGGGGGTGCCTTAAACGTTACACTTTTCGATTCTACCCTGTATCCCAAAAATCAAAAGGGCTATGAAAATTCTGCTGGCGCTATCTTTAATTTCACAAAAAAGTAGCACACTCTCGCGAAAACCGCAACCCTCTATCTTTAAAAATAAGGGAGATACCCCGCAAGAGTACCGAAAATGGGATACCCTGTACATCTTAGTTAATCGAAATACTTACTAATATTGTTTCAATTACAACAGTAATAAATTGAATGTAACTTGTAATTGAGAAAATCGTTTTTGTTTAAATTTAATTTTATATGTGTTTTTAAGAACAATGCACTCTTATTTAATATAATGAATAATTTCTATTTTCTATTATATCAATTATACCAATATTTAAAACAAATAAACCGCGTTTTATTATTTTAAAATAATTTTTATTTACCTAGTATTTTTAAACATACATACATTATTTAGACATTCTGTAAAAATCTACATATAAAAGAACGACATTTTATTAACACCAGTTTTTGACGCGAACACTGTAAACTTCGTATATTTATTTCACTCAAAATATAGGATCTGCTTCTTTGCAAAGCTAAAATACAAATATAACAATAAACTTGCGATCATAGTTTTTAATGTTATCGGTTTTGTAACCATACGTATCGGCTGAGTCTGAGTCTTATAATAGACTAACCAAAAGAGATTTACAAATAAAAAAACCGTTATTGCAAAGCTTTTTAAATTTGTTTACTACCATAAAACACTGAAATGAGGTGCTCCAGTCCCCAGAATTGCAAAAGATTTTTGGCGTACCTATAACGCAATAAAAAAACAGGCTGCAAGCTTAAACGACGATTTAATGAACAAATGCCAACAGCGCAATTGTAACGCCTCCAAAGGGTGTCCGCGAGCAATAGAGCAATATTTAAGCCAGCAATAGAACCCATCTAATTAATATTTTTTATTATTTCTCTAATAACTTAGAAATTAATGTTTTATACGAGTGTTTATTTTAATTAAAATGATATAAGGATTATTCACTATTTTAGATTTTCTGTTTAAACTGTAGTTCTTGTTCGTATAAAATATCTTGTAATCTGAATCACACTGCCTTCAAATAGCTGTTTTTCGCCCAATTTTGTTTAAGCATTTTCATCAAATAGTCTAAATTTTTAGCTTTAACAATTCTACATTCCAAGAAATAATAGAACTTTATTGGTTTCCAATAGTATTTTGGTCACCAAAAAAATAGTAATATAGTTTGCAAAGACGTGGGAATACTTTTGAACTCTAATAGTAAGTCTATATTTGAAGAAATATTTTTTTTTTGGATTATTATTTGAATAATGTTTGGTGATACAATATTAACTTTAATATAACTAATGTGACAGTGGTCAAAAATAATACTATTATTAAAAATATCCTAGCAGTTTTTTCTGTGTACTCTTAAGTACAACAAGTTTGATATGTTTATCATAATAATGATTTCTAGACCTACTTTAATGGTACATTCGTACCCGCCCCTATAGACGCGCAATGGTGCCCGCCAGCCAGACTCTATTATTAGTTATTATAGGTTTTTTAATACAAAGCGGCCCGAAATTTTCACGACGAAATTCTGTATAGGTTATGACATCGCTCCTCTTAATATATTTTCTTTCATCTAGATTTATGTATTATACATTCATTGTGCTAACCATGACTAGAGGCAAAGCTGCACACAACGAGGATATAATTATAGCTCTTAATTATTATTTAATATTATTAAATTTAATCTAATGCCTTAAAGCCTTTATACAATATAATGGTATTTGCTGTAACTCCCTACAATGTAAAGCCAAAAGTTAAGCTATTTTGTAAATAAATATTAAATTAATATTAATTTCAAACTTTCGTTTACAATGCAAACTTTCCACTTTAAATAATCGATAATATCATTAAATACCATTAAATCAATCATTAATATATACGCCAAAAACAGATTTATAACAATATTGTCCCCTAGAAAGAGGAAATTACGACTCTCAAAGGAACTTTCAGTCTCAGATTCTCACTCTTTGTTTATATCCAATACAGTTTTAAACATGTATTTAAATTTAACTTTTCATTTTGGCACATTAAATTGCAAAAGTTTAATGTTTAATAATCTACATAAAATCGTCTCGTGTTCTATAAAATAGATTTAAGTTTTATTTGATTGGTACATGTTTCCTAATTTTGCATTGGCAACAATTTTAGTGCTTAGTTATATTTATGTTGTTACTTGGTCTGTAACAACGTAGCTATCTCATGTTCTCAACATATGACAAATAAGAACCGAAAGACCG
Source organism: Philopedon plagiatum (assembly GCA_963971165.1). Lineage (NCBI taxonomy): Eukaryota > Metazoa > Arthropoda > Insecta > Coleoptera > Curculionidae > Philopedon > Philopedon plagiatum. The sequence goes on from OZ020191.1 coordinate 95,500,385, forward strand.
TCTAATGTAATAAAGAGTATGACTATTGTATAATTTTTCGTTTATTAATATATATATATATATATATATATATATATATATATATATATATATATATATATATATATATATATATATATATATATATATATATTTGGCATTAAGATTCTGCCTATAGCATCGGGTAAATATAATGCGGAGAAGAAAACAGAACGACATTGTTTTCATTGCAACAATGAGAAAGAGACGTCCGTAAGAAATACAGGGTGTTTAAAAAAATATATGCTATCGCTCAAATGAAGATTCTTTGAAAGAAACAAAAAAGAGAAGAAAGGCAAAAAGTTTATACAAACATGGATCCGCAGACGCTTTGTTTCAAGGACACACAATGTTAAATTTTTTAATTTTTTTTTAGTTTTTTCAAAATGGCTTATGCAATTTTGATGAAACTTATGTTGTGTAAATTACCTACCTAAATTAAGGATAATTCTGACTCTGAAAATACTTTGACAGGGTCCTCTGCATATGAGACGAGGGTAAAATAATTTTTTAGTAAACGCCACTGATTTTTTTTTCGAATTTTCATATCTCAATCAGATAGCAATGTCTATACAAAGAAATTGAGAGTAATGATCGGACAGGCCAGGTTCACAACAGAACTCAGATACGGTTAAGCTATACCTAGTAAAATATTATCAATACATGTACTTGAAATAGCAGAAATCCTTCCAGGTGTCTTTATTATTGGTTGAATGATAAACGAAATCAATATATCCATAAATAAGTACAAGTTAGAACTTTGAATCAAAAAATCCGAATTAATGTCACCTCCAAGAATTATAGAAATGCGACACTTGGACACACTCACCAGCAAGTCATAAAACAGTAACAAAATCCTGTTAAAATCATCTTTAGGAGGTATATAAATAACAAGTAGTATAATCCTTAAAGCATCCCAGCTTACGCGTGAGCATTCCAGAAAACCCGCAACACAGAAATTTGTTACATCATACACAGACCAACCATCAAAAAATGTCTCATGCACAGCAACACCGTCATGTTTAGATGCCGAACGGCAGTAACCGCTACATTAGTAATTTTGCAATTTAATTTCTTCAAGCTGTTCATAAGACTGTCAGTGATCATTCAATAGCAAAAAATGATCCAGTCTACCAAACAGTGAATTTTACAGAACTAAAACCTTAAAAGTTAGACACTAACGTTCAGATTCACTAAGAAAGTTTAAGATTTAGTACTGGTTTAAATTAAGATCTTGTAGTTGATCAGCTATGTTTTGGCAGATTTTTGCCCTGTCATTGTTAATAGGTCGCCATTAAATACTTAAGAATTATTCTGATATTTCAGCGATTTGCTTGGTTTCCAAATGATTTTCGTCTTGGAACGAGTTGTTGTAATCAATTTAGTTCTATTATTGTCGGAAGTAAAGTACATACTAAAATTGCCCTTTTCTTTATAAATTTGCGAAAAAGCTCAGAAATAAATTCAAAGTATAAAACTTAGTTGTCTTATTCTTACATTTGTCATTTTAAAACTTTTGGTTGTCGAATTAGACCGGACTATCTTTGGAGAATCTGGCTGTAACATTCTCCAACGCTAGTCCGGTCTAATTTAATAATCAAAAGTTTTAAACTGACAAGTGTAACAATAAGGCAACTAAGTTTTATACTATGAATTTATTTCTAAGTATTTTGGCACATTTATAAAGAAAATGGCAATTTTAGTCGGTGCTTTCGACAATAATATAACTAAACCAAGATGAAAATCATTTGGAAACCAAGTAAATCGCTGAAATATCAGAATAATTCACAGATTTTAATGACGACTCATTAACAATGACATGACAAAAACCTGTCACAACATATCCAACTATAAGATCTTAATTTAAACCAGTACTCAATCTTAAATCTTCTTAGTGAATCTGAACTTGAATGTTTTGGTGACAATCAGTGAGTTAGTATGCTTTGGAGGCACGAAAAAAGATTTCCGGCGACTTTTTGTTATCATCGACAAAGGGAGTACTCCGGAGTACTGTCTGGATAATTGTGCTGCTCCGATGTATCAGAGGTATGACACCTTTGTGGGGATTTTTGATTTACTGAGCAGTTCATCAGAGTTTCCGTGGATCCCCTACTAGCGTCCTGAATATTTATGTTTGACAATACTTTCTTTTATCTAAGACATCCCACGTAGACTTCAAGCCTAAGTACTAACGTACCGTGTGCGTTTGGAGAGAAGGGAAATGTAGTCTACTGACACGGTATTTGAAGGATTGTAGGTTGGGACGGGAAGGGAAAGCATCTGCAGGCAATTTGTTCCATAATCTGGAAACCCTAGGTATGAATGAGAGATAGAAGTGGTCTGTTCTAGGCTTTTGTAGCTGGACAGTAAAGGGATGCATACGTAACGCATCTCTTGTTGTTCTGTTAGGAACAGTCAAGGGGGGAATAATACCGGCTAGTTCTTCAGAGCAAAATCCGTGGAAGTAGCGGTAGAAAAGGGATAAATCCCCAACAGCGCGGCGATGAGCGAGAGAAGGGAGTTTTCTCGTGAGGGCTGGGTCATTGATAAGTTGAATGGCTCCCTTTTGGATAGAATCAAGGATGTTAAGGGTCGAAGGTGACGCCGCTCCCCAGATATGGGAACAGTACTCTAGGTTAGGTCTTATTTGGGAAACACGGAGAGTGTATAAGTTGGAAGGGGAGAAGTATTTTCTGGCTCGAAAGAGAAAACCAAGCTTTTTAGCTGCCGATGTGACTACTGAAATAATGTGTTTGTGCCAGCTGAGATCGTGTTCGAAAGCGACGCCAACAAGATCGAATGTTTCATTGTTTTGTAAGCTGATACTGTTATAAGTTTTAAATTGTTTATAAAAGCGTTACAAATGTAGCTTTAAGAAATCTCCCTGCAGATACTTATCTTAGTAGAATACTTAATATAAGATGGCAAATTTACAATGTTATTGTTCTAAAAATGTTCATTCATGTCTAAATACAAAACATATGTATAATCATTTACCTGCTACCCCGTGACGTTTATGGGTTCACATGTTTACTACAATTTATTTTCTTTTGGGAAGACATTGTCAAATAAATCATTATGCATTATGCATTATAAACATACAAAAAAATTATTTTATGCAAAAATATACATTTTCCCTATGTAACGCATATGATTCTGGATTGTGTTGGAATTAGAGCCTGGGTAGTTTTCGCACTGCACTTGCAGAGAGAGTTAGTTGCACAAAAGCATTGTATTTATGTAGGTAATTATTCTTAGTTACGGCAAATATGAACTCCAATAACAGTACAATTACATAAATTAAATATTTCTAAATATATATGAAGTTTAAGTCAATTTTTGGTTTATTCAACTAATGGAATAGGAATAGAAAAAAATAGTAGTTTGCACTTTTATTGGTGCAAGAAACGTGATCCTAGAATAAAAGTATTAAACCTAAATACGAAATAGCAAAGCATTTCTTATTGATGCTTGTTATTTTTATTGGTGGTATTTCACACGATAAAGTGGAAAAAACAAAAATCCGAACTCTAGTTATTACTCTAATACTTACAACCTCTCATGTTAAAAGTACAAGGTTATAAGTGCCAGTACTATCGTCAGCATAACTGTGGATGGGATTGATAGTTGAAGAGAGCAGGTCATTAATGTAAAGAAGACGATCCTTGGGGTATGCGAGCACTGATAGAATGGAAGTTAAATGAGTAACCGTCCATCACGACAGAAATGCTCTGATTAGCGGTCAGACGAGCCGACGGAAATGAAAAATCAAGTTTTTCGTGAGATCCCAAAGCCTCAAGAGTTGATATGTTTACGAATACAATACCGGCTTCCTTTAGAGAGAGAAGTAAAAAAGTACTACTTGATTAACAAACTAGATTTGACTATGAAATGATCTACAATTCTGTTGGTCGGCGATTGAGATTGAATGTTGATTTACAAGTAAATAGCGATTTTCTTCATTTGGAGAATATTTTTAGCAAACTTGGCATTGCAAGATTTTATTTTTTTATGCGGTAGTTAAGTTTTCGTGCCAGCGGTCAGACGAGCCGACGGAAATGAAAAATCAAGTTTTTCATGAGATCCCAAAGCCTCAAGAGTTGATGTGTTTACCAATATAATACCTAAGTACTTCCTTTAGAGAGAGAAGTAAAAAAGTACTACTTGATTAACAAACTAGATTTGACTATGAAATTATCTACAATTCTGTTGGTCGGCTATTGAGAGAGAATGTTAATTTACAAATAAATAGCGATTTTCTTCCTTTGGAGAATATTTTTAACAAACCTGGCACTGCTTAGTCATCTTCCTTTGGGAGAATGAAGATTTACACTATTATTTTTATTAAAAATAGTGCAGGATGAATGCTGAATAAAGTAATAATGAATCATTGTTTTAAGGTTCAGTTTGTTGCTCTCAGGATCGATTTTTCTTGAGAAAACACACACATGATCAACGTGTCGGATTATTTCTTTTTTGCGCAAATTTAAATTCGATTGATTTGATTTGATTTTCTGTAAGTACCTCAAAATGAAATGTGCTTCTGATTTTCTCAATGAAAAAACTACGTACATAAAATTCTACTAACATCAAACACATTCAGATTTTTTTTTTTAATTTCCCACCCTTTATACAAATTTAGAAGTTTTTTCCACGTAAAATTGCCAGCTGTGTAGATAATCAAATATAAAGCAACAATAAAAAATACTACTACACGCCCTCTATAACAGCACACCTATTTTAATAACAAAAAAAATAGTAACTTACTGACGTTAAATGCAACCAGTACATGAGTAATATTTGTCTCAGATAAATAGTTCTTCGATTAGTGCAAAAACAGTCAAAATTTATTTTTTTAAGTTATTATCTACCCTGTATCTGGGGATCAAAAATGCCTTTATTTATATCATAATATATACCTTGGTAGTCTACAAAACCTAACAAAAATAATTTTTGTCAAACGAATCGTTTTCAGAACGAAAGAACAACAAAAAATATAAATAATTTTTTTCATCCTGTATTAATTTCACCAGAAGTGTCACAATCGTCGAAAGATTTAGAATATCTTTCGACGGTGGTCTAGCCGGCTTCGAGCCAGGGTAAAGCCTAATTTACATGCAAAATCTCATTTCTTTGATTAAATAGTTTTTAAGGTGTTGCGACAACAGACAGACCTACGAAAATAATAAACCATGTTTTCGGTATTTTAGGGACTCCAGTACGTGAGGATCTGAAAAAATCGAGAGGTAATTTTTCCACAAATACAGTACATACAATATTTTTAAACAATTAAATACGCATCTGAACTGGATCGAAGGCGAACGCGACCAAATCCTTCAACGCATTAAATAGACTAGCAATAGACTAGAAGGGGCGGGTTATAATAATTTATCTACAAGCGTGCGGTAAGTAACTACTTACCGCACTGATTTGAGTGCGGTAAGTATCACTTTACCGCACTAGTGCTGTAAGTAATTACATTCTATAAAAACAAGTTTTTATATTATTCAAGTGTATTTTTTATTTTTAAAAGAAACTCTATTAAACATTATATGTATAACAAATACTTACATATTTAAATTTCTAAACTAATCCAAACTTATTAATTAAGAAATATTAATATTAATTGTAGAATTTGTAACATTTCCAAACGATATCGATGAAGGAAGTGTTTTACTATCCGATGAGACACAAGAATTGAAAGTTACAGATTTACTAAAACAGGATGTTCTCTCTGCATATTCCTCTACACCATTTATTGGCTTTGCAATTCCTATTTTATTTGCTTTATATAGGTATTTACTACCGAATGCACCGAATTTTCAATATAGCCCTCCGCAACACTGGAGGACTTCCATCCACCATGTATTTTTAAACTCATGATATCCCCGCCAGCATCTACTAATAATGTAGCTGACGTCCTTCGATAACAATGTCCCGTATATTCTTTGGGAACTTTAAATATGATGCAATTTGAGAAGGTATTTTTCCAAAAGTATTTATACCCAGTGGTTGGATAGTGCATCTTCTTATTTTATATGCAATAAATAACCGTGTATGGGCAGTACGATCGGGTCTAAAGGCTCTATACTTCTTGAAAATTTAAATATTATTAATTTGTGATGAAAATCCTTCCACATAAACCACGAACTGTCGATCTACATGTGCCTTTGTATCCGGGACAGTTACAACAAGGTGGGTTTCAAATTCCTTAATATCTTCAATTTTCATTTTACATAACTCCACTCGGCGACATGCCCCAGCGATGCCCACAATGAGTAGTACCACCTGAAACAAGCAAATAAGTTGCTATTTAAAAGTAGATTTAAAAAAAAATCGCAATTAAGTACCTTCATTAATAAAAACTCCTCATCTGGTGCCGTAACAAGGAATTTTACAACCTCGTTCTTGGAGAATGCCTTTGATTTTTTAGCTTTGTATCCCACAGACTTCCTTTTTAAATATGCCATCCGTTTTGCATACCTGCTTATGTCGATATTACTTTTGATACTTATAGTAGATCTGAGCATTAACAACATAACATCATAACATAACATAACTCCATAAAGAGGATGATTTACTGTCCTTAAATTTATCCACAAAATAGGCAAGCATCACATCTTCACTAATTGCTTTAACTTTCTTTGATGAACACCAGTCCATGAAGAGCCCATATTCCTTCTTATATCTATGCCGTGATTTATCCGGCAATAAATTAAGGGTAGCTGCTTTAGCAATGTCCAGAACTTCTTTCGGAATTTCATCATCACTGCTGCTACTGACTTCCATTTAAGGGACGTAAAACACACTTTCACGAAATTATTACAAAAATAATTATCGTTTATTCCTTATCAAGTTTTACATCGGTTATATAAAAGCCAACTATAAAATTTCTATAATTTATTTCCCTATCAGCCTGATATTAATGCATTGTTGATAACGACTTACGAGGCACCTTTATTAAAACAGTGCTCTTTTAGTTTTTAATATTGGTGCCCTAAAACATGCTTGTAGATAAAATATCGTACAATACACTTACGGTAGGTGTCTTTACCGCATTTGCGTGATTTACGAAACTCGCCTTCGGCTCGTTTTGTTGAACATGCCGCACATGCGGTAAAGACGTACCTACCGTACTTGTATTGTAATACACTATTACGTTATAAGTCCGGTAGGTGAATTATTTGTAGTACTGGCTGTTTTACGAACGAGGCGATGCAGGAGCTGAATCCCAAATATAAACGAGTACTGTAATAAGACCTAACGTACGAGTATCGTATAATATTTTATTTCATACTGTCTTTATAACCTTTTTTAAAATTAACAGAAAGTTATAATTTTTGAAAATGTTAGATTTACCGGCCGCAAATGAGTCCGGGAAATAGTCATTTACTGGACAGTATGAAATAAAAAACTTACCAAATTATTATCGCCTGCACACTAAAAAGCAGAATATTATAAAATTCACGACAAAAATTTAAAATTACTGAGACGATCGAACACTTTCGAACTCGGCAGCCAGGAAAGTGTCAGTTCAGTATAACGAAATAATCTGATTATGTTTTGTGTTAGATGATTTCATTATATTGGATTGGCACTTCATCAAGATTTCGAGTTTCGAAGTGATAAGTTATAACGATATTTTTAAAACTTTATTAAACTCCAATTAATATCTAATCAAATCCGCCGGTCTTTCAGGCAGAATTATTTTTAAGATGTACCGAGCCATCATTTGTTAAGGAGTTTTATCACTAAATATCCACTGATCAACTTTAATCAGAAAGTTATATATAAACCTATTTTGAGACTTTTAAAAATACCTACATAAAGTAAAATCCGGCTTTTTGGTTTATTTACAATAAACTTATTTTATTTGTGAAATATTTATTTTAGGAGAACAAAAAGATTTTACTATATCTTTATAAACTGTCACGCACACTTTTTTTCAACAATTCAGGTCATTTTCTGGATTTTAACCCTTCAGCGGCTAGCGTTACCATGTGGTAACAAAAAAGGTATTTACTAAATGTACAGCGCTATTGCTTTGATCTGGCATGTTGCGGTTAGGTATCTGCTCGCATTAGTATCAGGGGCAGATTTTTAAATTTAAAAGTTGTATATCTCTGTTGCTACTTACGAGACCCATGCCAAGTTCAGGGGTTTTAATAGTGCGCCTACTAGGAATGTTTTAATAAAGAAAAAAATATTTTGTATTTTGCGAAAAAAAATTAAATTGTACTGTAACACATAACCAAGTTATTAGATGGGAAACTTGGAAGTTGAAAAAAAAAATACAAATAGTTCACAGACCAGGGACCTGCTAGCACATTTGCGGTTTTTTGTCAGGAGACCCAGGGTTTTCCGGGCAACAACCAACACACCACGGAGGCTGCAAATAGCACCTGCGTGAAACCTCTAACCCCAAGGAATAAGACAAGGTAAAGAAATAACGACAGGAAAATTTATAAAAAAGTGAAGAAAACATTGGGGAAGCTGTCTGTAAGGTAGTGCTAGACACGTGTTTCGTGCTTATTAGCATTTTCAACTTCCAAGTTTCCCATCTAATAACTTGGTTATGTGCTACTGATGAGGAATTTATACAGGAAAATGGCAGAAAATGTTAGTATAGCCTAATCTGCGACTTTCAGCGCTCTTTTCAAGTAGTTATAAAAGACCGTCGAAGTATGAGCGAAACAGCGCTGCAATTTGAGAAAGGTTCAGTAGCGTGGTACACAGATGGATCAAAGATGGCAGAGGGGGTGGGAGCGGGGGTCTTTGGGCCAAAATGCCGAATTTCAAAGCCTCTGGGCAAAGCACCTTCCATCTTTCAAGCAGAAATACACGCGATAGATTTATGCGCCACCGAATGTGCCAACAAAGGCCTTAAAGGCGCAAAAATCTACATTCTATCGGACAGCCAGGCAGCTATAAAGGCACTAGCTTCATGTACCTTCTACTCCAAACTGGCATGGGACTGCCGACAATCCTTCAACCAACTGGCAAAAAACAATAGTATAACTCTAATATGGGTGCCGGGCCACAAAGGTGTGGAAGGCAATGAAATTGCTGACCAACTTGCTAAAGAAGGAGCACAGGCACCTTTTTACGGACCTGAACCCTTCTGCGGCATCACTAGAGGTCGCCGTACGGAAAGCCTCAGGGAATGGGAAAAAGAACAGAAAACAGCCCACTGGAGGAACGCTCCAGGACAAAGACAGGCAAAGAGAATGATTAGTTATCGGCCTGACTACACAAAAAGCTCCTCGAGCTTCAAAAGAATGAACTTAGACTGGTTACCTGCCTTCTTACTGGACACGGCCCTTGGAGGTATCACCTCAAAAAAATGGGAAAGACTGATGAAGAACACTGTAGATTCTGTAACGAAGCAGATGAAACTGCCGAACACTTGCTCTGTGAATGCAGAGTAATAACTCGTCAAAGGCTGCAATATCTTGAGGGAGCGTTTCTCACGCCCGAAGATATATTAAAATGCGCCCCCAGAAACATCCTAAACTTCGCGAAAAGTTTGGGAATTGATGGGTAAATAATATTCACAAAAGATCTAACCTGGTCGAAGTGATGTAGGGCTACCAGAGCCGAACGACCCCATTTAATACAATACAATACAATACAATACAATAGTATAGCCTTAAGGCGGCATTTTTCACGTGACGTCCATGTTGGCCTACTAAATTTCATTTTGACATGGTTTTTGGCTTTAAAATTTTTAACAATCACATTATAAGTAAGGTAAATTACGTATAACTTTATATGTTACGCGTTCGCTCACCAGCTTCAGTTAAGTTAATTTTAAGCCTTTCGTTAAGTAATAATTTGCTTATTAATGTGTCCCTGTGTTTTGTTGTTTATTCTAAATCTTTGATTAGTTTCCCGCGATTTAAATATTTAATGTGCCGCGCAAGGTTCAACAGTTGAATTTGCACCCATGGACATGCGCCAAACGGGGCAGAAGGCAGTATGTTTCACGCGTACCAAAAGTGCTAACATTCTTCTCAAACCGCAAAACTTTCAAGTGAATCTTTTCACGAGTTTTAATTGCTATAGATTATTTCGCTTACCCGCTAGTGCATGTGTTGCGCAACTGCTACCACATACAGTCCACTACGCTATTGATGATGGAAGAAGATTATCGCGAGGTCGACTTCCCACCAGCTGGAAGAAGGGAGCCGGTAAGTGCAATTTTCAACTGCCGTCTATTTTTCTTATCTCTCATTTTTTTCTCGCTTTACGCAACATCATATTCTATAGGTATTGGTTAACGTATTATTAAAATTTTTAAGATATATATGATTTATTTTAGGAAAACAATATTTACAAAGAATATTGAGTTCTAGTGGCAGAAAAAATATTACCATATATCTTTTAATATATTAATCTTTTGAACGAAATCATACGTTGAAACTTTAAATTATTGACTGAAAATTGCTTGCAGGAAATGTAGATATACTTAATATACTAATAATGTTATTGTTAAAAAAATTTTAAGTTGAAAAAACCATGTCAAAATGAAAGCAGTTGGGCAACATGGACGCCACGTGTAAAAAGCCACCTTAAGAAAAGCAAAAAGAAAAGTTGTTATGTAACAGTAAGAAAAAATAAAAACGCTACTAAGCAAGTATTACATGTTACTTCCCTAAAGCAGTAAAATCCTGAGCAAACCTAAACAAGTATTATATGTTACTTGCCTAAAGCAGTTAATTACATGATAGTCGTAAGGTCGCTATAAGTAGTATAGTTTTATACCTCCTGTGAGAACATTCGACCTGTTAAGATACCTAAGTCGGGGTTAATTTTTTTATTTTTTAAGAAAGTATACATATTACGTTAACAAATGAAATGTGGTTAAATAGAGAACTGAATCAACTTTTAAATGAGGGGTTACTCGAGATTCATCCATTACATTTGACGTTTTTAACGTTGCGGTTGGCGGGAGTTAGTGGTAACCACGAAGGTCCATATTTTACATCAAAGTGAGTCCCACCAGAAACAAACAGTGACAGGTTTCATGATTTTTTTAAAATGCATAACAATAAATATATTGTATAAAGTGGATTGCTTTAATGCAAATGCTCTATGTACCTATATAAACTAACAGATAACACTATAACGCAGCCAAAAAAAATACGGGAAGTCCTTAGATACAACCGCATTTAGAATTTACAAACAGCAATTCTTCCAGCAAGAAAATAAAGTAAGTACTACTGTTTAATATTCTATTCGGAAGTTAGAGCCTAATTCGATTGCTGAGGTTGTGTCTTTTTCTGTCACATTGCAACAAAAACAGTTTATTTATATGTATTATATTTATATCGTTTCAATGTTGTTTAGATCACATTCATTAATTATAAATTTTGATTATCGTTGATATTTGTACAAAGCAGATTTTGCCAACGGTGTTTTTTTATCTCTTTTTATTAAAATCTCTTTGGTATGGCTAAGCGTATGATCGCAACATCTGCTGTGTCCACCAGGCGTAACTTATTTAAAACATATGTATATAGCACATTCTCTGAAAAAAAAACAAGTAACTGACAAGCTGCTAGAGCTATGTTGGTGTCATTTTAAAGCTGTGATCGGCTTGCTTACGGAATAGTCCAGGCTGAGGCTTTACATGCATAAGACTCAGCCTAGCACACGATGCTGAGCACCATGCAATATGATGAAATACGAGGGTGGTTTGAAGAATTTCCAACCTAATTTTAGTCAAATTTTAATACTTATCCGATAGAAAGCAGCAAAAGAAACACAAGGAACTAAGTCTGACGACGATCTAGCTTGGTTTGTTCCTGGCAGCCACCAAAAATGAAAGTTTGTCAACAATAAAATTTGATTATTGTGCCATGTTAAAATCCCTATATTTTAAATGAAAACTCCAACCAAAATCAAAGCTGAATTCGATTTATTGTATGAAGATCCTGCTCCCTTTTTTGCCTGAGGTACTGAATTTAAACGTGGGAGAACGAGAGTTATCGACGAAGAACGCCCGAGACGACCAATAACCGTAACAAGGGTAGATTACGTCCGCCAAATCGTAATGGAAGACCATTCATTAACTTTGAGAGAGATGGGAGAGACTGTTGGCGCCCCATATGACCGAGCATGTAACATTTTACTGAGTATGAGAAAGTGCGCTGGGTGCCGCATTGGCTCACTGCTTCAATGGCAAAATTGTACGAACTGATTCCTTATTAACCGTACTCTCCAGATTTGGCCCCGTCTGACTTTTCTCTTGGAAATTTGAATAAATGACTGTCTGGAAAGAAATTTCCATCGGATGCTAAAGTAATAAGTCCTGTCAAGGACTATTTTTCTTGTTTAGAGGAAAACAATTATTCTGAGGGACCGAGGAGCCTTGAGAAATACTGGGCCAAGTGTGTTAAATTAAACGGGAACTATGTGGAGAAATAAATTCTGTTTGGATCAAATAAATGTTTTTTCTTAGTTAGATTGGATACTTTTAAATTCACCCTCGTAGTTAACTATATTTTTTGTACTCATCCTGAAAGTACTAGAATTAGGTTCTTACTATTTTGTAAAAATTACTAAAACCAGTGGACTGGATAAAATCTCGTTTTGCATTTGTTATTTTTCAGATACTGGCTTTATAACATCAACGATGTGCTTCCATAATCTTATGTAAACAGATTTAGTTTGATCAATGAAAACATCGGAACGAGTCTTAATTTTTTTTTTGTTACCTTTGTACAAGATTAGTGTCGTTTTCTCCAAGTAAATTTCGATTTTCAGATTTTTGATAACTTCTGTAGGCCTAAAGCTAAATTTACTAACATAAATAAAAAAAAACATGTTATATTAAATGTTGAAATTCACCTCAGGATAAAAGTTTTCTATGTTTTGACTTTATTGAACTATGACTTTTGCTTTTTGATATGTATGTCCTATGTCAATTTTTTCTCGTGCAAAGTTAATTTCTCACGTTGCAAAACTTTTTATGAAAAGTTACTTTCTTCTCGAAAATATTTATTAAAAAGTTTCCCATTTAGTAAGAACTTCCGAAGACACGCTGTATAAACTGGCTTGAGTGCCATCTTATTTCTCTCAGACAGTTTACTTCCCCCGTTACCTACGCCAAGTCTACCGGATTTTTGACTGACTTGTTAATTTTGACCAAGTTATTATAATCAGTTAATTTTTGAAATTTGAAAACTTATATTATAAAATTATATTTGGCTATACATTGTGTTCCTTGTGATGAACTGAAACCAGTACTTAGGTAATTAAACTATGCTAAAGCCTTGACTCCCAGTCTTAAGGTCGTTTTATTTGCAAATTAGTCTAAAAAAATCCAAGTTAGCTTAACATGTACAAGTATACAAATAATAAGCCAGTAGTATTTGTTCTATATTGTTTCCTTTACTCAAACGATTTGCATTATGGCCTTAAACAAGAACTCAACAAAATAACAAAACACACAACTGCTGCAATTAATAAATACTTCCCAAGAATACGAACGTGAAGAGAATTTATTATTATTATTTGCAATTTATTTTCCTGCAAACCTTACGCTTGAATGAAGTTTAAAAACAAATATGGTAACTTTATGATGAGATACTACAAAAGCTGTATGAGACAGCTGCCTTTGGGTATTAAAACTTATTGTTGTTTGTGGTAAGTACTGATAAAAAGATAGCGAGCTAAAAAGTTCTTAATAAAAAAGTGTTGAAATAAAGGGAATATAAATTAGTTGCCTTGTTTTTGACGGTTCGTATTTAACGGTATGTTATCACTCAGAATCCTCTTCTAATGTCAAAAAATAAATGTAAAGCCATATGTATGTCCAAATTTAGAAAGTAAGAGACATCACTTATTAATAAGGCCCATCACTTTCAGTTCACTTCCATTATCGTAATGTCGGGGTATCGGGTATTTAGGCAAATGAAGCAAACGAAAATAGGTCAACGCAAAGCGCAGTACATATTGTTAAGCGATACAAGAATTATAGAATACTTCGTGGCCTTTACCGGATACTTTTACAGTCGTTAAATAACGAGAAAAGTGGTTATGTTACAGAAAAATTTAATATCGTGTTAAGAAAAAATGTTTGCCTCCCTAAACTGAGACAGTTTAGGGGAGATTGGGTACGATTGTAACAATTTTTAGAAATGATTTTTTCTCACAAATATGGAATGAGTTAGGTTTTACAAAATAGTGTTTTCAAATAGGTTGCACATTTATTTTCAACACAAGTATGAGAAATCTGAGATATATTAACTTATATAGTTTTATAATAAAAAAGATTGAATTACTGACACTGTTACAATTATTGTACCTCTGGGAGGGGACAGTTGTAACATCGAGGCGGGACAAATGTAACATCTTCAAAATATGAATGTTTTATTTAAAGCAAATGTAATTAGAATGCATTCAACCTGACACAAACGTTAAAGTATGTTTATTAGGATGAAATAAATCAACAATTACTATCAAAAATAAATGATAACTCTCTATACCTAAGCAAAATGTGAATCAACTGATAACATCAAACATAGCAACAAAGGCCACTGGCGCGCCCAGGATTTTATCCTTGGGGGCTATTTTATCGAGGGGGGGGGGGGCTGTAAATCTGCAGCGTGAGGTGAGGTATCACAACTCGATGAATTTTTTCAATTTAAAGTGCACTTTTTAAATTATTTTGTGACTAGTATGTTGGTCTGGGTGCGCCACTGACAAAGGCATTATTTTATAAAAGTTTTACAAAAGTAGGAATAATGTTAACCTAGAACCACACACAATCTTGGATTTTTCCAAGCAAGACCAAAAATACCTACGAGACTTAAACATATTTCCTAAAAGAGTTACATCACAAAGCTCCAAATCTCTAGCATCATTGATGTCGTACTGAAAGATTTTCGTTAATGACTAAATGCGCAGCCCCCTTCATAAGGTTATCTGAAGGTCCCCTAGTCGCCGTTCTCTTTTTTGTCTTGGCATTTTTCCTAAAAAATTGCATGTAGAACATGGAGGATGTGGGTACAATTATTCTAACACGTTACAAATGTACCCTTCGGTATTGTTATAATTGTACCGACCTGACATTCCTACGATTTTTAGTGGATTATCAAAACAGAGCAAAAACTAACCTTAAACTGCTAATAGTATTCTAAATAGGCATGTTTGTGCTACATACATATATACATATTTTAAGGGTAAATGTAAAGATGCGATAGTTATTGAAAAAATGATAAACAATATTAATTTTTACTTACGAGTCGAAAAATAAAAATGTTCCCTTTTTGATATCACTGCACCATCCCACGATACTCAACTGCCGTTGGATTATACTACATTTTGAACTTGACTGACTGACACGTTGCCAAATTGATTCATTTATAATTAAATAAATTATAGCCAGTGTTACATTTGTACCGCGTTACAATCGTACCCAATCTCCCCTATACTGATTAACCAATAGATCCGCGAAAATGTTTGCTTCCCATATGTTGTAGCGTTTCGCTACAACGTTATGCAAATTTAATTATAAATTAGCGTATTAATTTAAAACATTTAATTTTAAGTTAATACATGGGTACTACTTAGTTATCTAGCGCATTCGCCAGTACTTAGTACCATAGTTCTGAATACCTTTATGACGTCAAAATATCGTGAAAAATCAATATAATGGAGTTTGCGTATCTCTTCTTTGGCAGAAATTTGATCGCTTAGGTAAATATTCATATACAATGTAGTTTTTGAATGCTATCCTTTCTTAACTTGGAATAAATCAATATCGAGGTACCATTTCAGAGTGTTCTGAGCGGAATGTTCAAAAAGGCTTTTTTCCTGTTGCTAAGAGAGACACTTCCTGCAAGTCCATGTGTCGAGTGTGGTGTTTTACACACGAAAACCATCCCTTACCCAGATTGGGCTTTTGTATCTAAAGTTTTTTTTTTAATAAAGAATGGTTCTTTCATGTCAGTTTCTATTACCTTATTAACAACTTTTTTTGGACACTGTGCTAATGCTGAATGGTGAACAGTGTATATTAGTCGTATTCATCCATGCCTTCATGCTTCATTCAGGTATGTTAATTATAATCAAGTTTTTTCGTGATCATCGTTTCTTATTTCAGTTCTTTCATTCGAATATGCCTTTATCTACCTTCAAGTTTTTTCGTCAGTATTTTCGTCAAGAAATGCCTGCTTCGATTCAAAAACTCTCAAATATGTTTTGAGGTAAGATATCTTCAACCGCCGTTACTTATTGCTTTTTTATTGTTATTCTAGAGTTTTTTTGTTGGGGTACACACTGGTGTACAATGTTCAAGAACGTTTTTCCTCCTAGGTACCTACTTATGTTTCCTGCCTGAATAATACTTGTTTCCTGGTTAGTTCCTGAGAAATTCCGGACAACCATTTATGGATCGTTTCCTGCCAAAGAAATATCCTGATAGCAAAGGCCAGTATATTCTATATCTTTGTATGAATTAACATCACTCAAATATGATCTGCCATGCATTAAATAATTATTTTTATACTTTTTATGCATATTATTACCTAATTTAAAATGAGTAAATAAAAAGTTTAATTTCGTAAATTATTCTCTTATGTAAAACTTTTCTGATTTGATGTTAGTGTTATATTTTTTGTGCGTGTCAATTTGGTTGATCAATCAACCATTCGCATGCGTAATTAAGTTGGGGTGGGGGCATTTAAAAACTGAAATTCTGCGATCAGAAACGTTAATGTTTTTATTTATTATTAATGAATTTGTTCCTTTTTTTAAATAAGTAATAAAATACTTATTAAATTTAGTCAATGGTAATCTGCTTTTTATTTTTAACATCTTCTTTTCTAAGAGTTCATCTCCCAGTCTGGGGGTTCTTCTTCACTTAAAGCAAATTATACAGACTGGGTGGCGCCTTGTTAGAAAAGTGAACCACACTACTAACTCATAACTTAGTGTTCACCGATGAACAGCTGCCGTCGCTGGAACGTTCAAAAGTATTATGTATTATTACTATATAATATATTTTATTTTTGTGAAAAAAAAAACTATGACAATGTAATATATATAATATAATATATATTATAATTATTTTCTGAACCTTTCAGCGACGGCAGCTGGCCATTGGTGAGCACTAGGTTATAAATAAGTACTGCGGTTGACTTTTGTAAGAGGGCGCCACCTAGTCTGCATTACTTGCTTTAAGTGAAGAAGACCCCCAGACTGGGAGATGAACTCTTGAAAAGAAGATGTTAAATAAAACCAAATTATATCATTGACTAAACCTAATAAGTTTCTTGGTACTTGCTTCCAAAATTAATTTTTAAATTCATTAACACTCAATAAAGTAATTAACGATTCTGATCCAGATTGCATAATTTCAATTTGTAAATACCCCCACCCAACTTAATTACACATTCGAGCGGTTTATTGGTCAATCGCATTGACACGCACAAAACTATAACACTGATATCAAATTATGGAAGTGTTACACCAGGGCCACTACGGAATAGTCTATGAAATTAGTATCGTTTTAAATTAGGTAAAAATACGCATAAAACATTATAAAAATAACTATTTAAAACATAGCAGAAATTTAGTTTGCTTGGGTGCATGTTAATTCATAAAAATGCATGTAATATACTGGCCTTTACAACCAGCATATTTTTTTTTCCAAACAAGCACGGTGAGCTTGGATTAAGTGAAACCGGAAGGTGCTATTACTTCGGAGTTTTCTTTAGATATCGTTTATGTGTCGAGCTTGAAGTAATTTGGTACCAAAATGAAAATAATCGTTTGGAGGGTTATTAAAATTAAATGGATTTTTGGACATTTTGTTGACGCTACATGTTTTTTTCTCATACAAAAATGTTATTTGTCGATTTTTTGGGACTAAACAAATTTTGTTTGGTGCTCTAAATGATATGTCACTGTTATATATATATATATATATATATATATATATATATATATATATATATATATATATATATATATATATATATATATATATATATATATATAAAATATTTAAACCCTTACCAGTTTTGAAAAAACTTACTGAAAAACGCGTTTTTCGTCCGCTTTTAGGACATATCTTTTAAAAAGGGCAAGGTGGGGCATAATGAACCGACCTATGCAATTACTTTTGAAGCTTATGCAATTACCTTTGAAACGAGTACCTACAGTTTAATACTTCTAAATTCAAACTATTGCACGCTATACGTCCTAGAACAATTAAAAATTAAGCGAAAATATTAAAGCATAGTCAGGAAAAGAAGTATATGGTTGTCTACTATATTTTTTATGTGTTTTCATCCAAAATTCTCGTAAAGCTGCTTCAGTCTCGTAATTAAAAAAAAACGTGTCTACCTATAATTCATCCAAAGATGCGGCTATGGGAAATTGGATTTCCTTGCGCTTGCGCTTATCCGGTCTCTCCGTGATCAGCAGCAGCGCGCAGTGTATGAATAAGACTTTAATTCTCCATAATAAGTCAATCAGGCGCGGCCCAGGAAATTTTAAAGTTGTATATCTCTGATGCTACTTAGGAGGCCCATTCCAAGTTCAGGTTTTTTAATAGTGAGCCTACTAGGAATGTTCTGGTAAAGAGAAAAAGTTTTTTGGTAAGTTGCGAAAAAATATTGAATTTTTGAATTGACCCACCTGGGAAAAAATAAAACAAAATTAACAGGCTTAGGTATTTTATTTATTATTTTTTGTAAACAAATTTTTCATCATTTTGTCGACAATTCTTAAATTTTAAGAGAAAAAGATGTCTTAGTAGAAAGTTATAGTAATTCGATTTTTTTTTAAATTATATTTTATGTTTAAAAAATTCAAGTGACTATATAACTTTCTACTAACACATTTTTTTCTCTTAAAATTTACGAATTATCGACAAAATGATGTAAAATTTGTTTAGAAAAAATAATAAATAAAATACCTAAGCGTGTTAATTTTTTTCCCAGGTGGATCGATTCAAAAATTCAAATTTTTTCGCAAATTACAAAATATTTTTTTTCTTTACTTAACATGCACACAATGCAACTGGTAAACGCGAATCGGCATCATTGTACTTAACGTATTTTGCAACCAAATCTGTCAGTTTTCCGTTCACAGAAAATATATTTGTAGCTTTTCTATAACAAAGTAAGCAAATGATTCGCCGATTTTTGTCGTGATTTCTTGATTTAGGCATCACACTTATTGTTTACTTAAATGAAACAAAATCCAGCGGTCATCCATAATTGACACACACTCAGCTATATTTTGTATTATCGAATATATTAACACTCGAAATCAAAAAGAATACAAATAAATCTTCAAAAACAAAAACAGAAGACAAATACAAAAAGCATTAAAAAATAGCCCCTATTAAATCATTATCGAGAATTAAAGTCTTATTCGTCCACTGCGTGCTGTCGCTGATCACGGAGCGACCGGACAAGCACGAGCGCAAGGAAATCTAAATATCCACAGCTGTATCTTTGGATGTATTATAGGATGTATTGTAGGTTTTTTTTTTAATTTACAAGAGATTGAACCAGTTTCACGAGAATTATGGATGTAGACACATAAAAAATATGATACTTCTACTTCTACTATGATACAACTAGATACTTCTATTGCTGACTATGCATTAATATTTTCGCTAGTCTTTTAATTGTTCTAGGACTTATAGCTTGCGATAGTTTGTATCTAGAAGAATTAAACTGTACTCGTTTTAAATGTAATTGAACAAGCTTCAAGATAAGTCGTTTTATTATGCTCTCTCCCTTTTAAACGATATGTCCTAAACAAGGTCGAAAAACGCGTTTTTTGGGTATTTTTTTTTAATTTGGTAAGGGCTCAAATATTTTGGACATACCTATATAACACTGAAATTTAGAGCACCGAATAAAATTTGTTTCGTCGCAAAAAATCAATGAATAACATTTTCCATAGAATAAAACCAAGAACCTCAAAAAAATTGCGAAAAATACATTTTATTTTAATAACCTCCAACGATTATTTTCATTTTGGTAACAAATTACTTGGAACTCATCACCACAGACACGATATATGAAAAAAACTCCGAAGTAATAGCACCTTCATGTTAAACTTATTCCAAGCTCACCGCGAAGTCTCGATTCAAGACCTGGATAATAGATCTAGGCAACTATCTCTTTCCCAAGATCTTCAATTAATCTTAGACTGGGGTGCCAAAAATGTTGTTTAGATCAATGCCTCCAAAACCCAACCCTGCTCCCTGTTAAGCAAAAAATTCAGCACTACTTACCCCATCCACATAAACGGCCAAGCTAATATAGAACAATGAAACGTCTCATCTTGTTGGCATCGTTTTCAAACATGATCTCACCTGGCACAAACACATTACTTTAATAGCCAGCTAAAAAGCTCAGTTTTCTCTTTAGAGTCAGAAAATATTTCCTTCCATCTTACACACCTTCTATATTTTCCGAATAAGACCTAACCTAGAGTACTGTTCTCACATCTGGGGAGCGGCATCACCTTCAACACTTAACATCCTTGATTTTATCCAAAAGAGAACAACTCGACTCATCAATGACCCAGTCCTCACAAGAAAACTCCATTCTCTCGCTCATCGCCGCATCGCCGCGCGTTGGGGATTTATCCCTTTTCTACCGATACTACCACCGATTTTGCTCTGAAGAACCAGCCGCTACAATTCCTCCCTTGACTGTTTCTAACAGAACAACAAGAGGCGCTTTACGTATGCGTCCCAGCTACAACAGCCTAGAACATCCGACTTCTCTCGCTCATTCATACCTAGGGTATCCAGATTATGAAACAATTTGCCTGCAGATGTTTTCCCTTCTACTCCCAACCTCCAATCCTTTAAATCCCGTGTCAATGGATTACATTTTCTTTCTCTTCAGACGCCCACGATATAGTCTTGAAGTCTACGTGGGCTGTCTCAGGTAAAAAAATTAGAAACCAGAAGTGACAAATATATGACAAGAATTCATGGACGCGCATTTGTTATTTATTGATCTCGTGAACGCGTTTTATTCATGGCAACTCACGCTGAATTTTAAAATGGTACCTAAGTCAATTTTAAAATACTCACTTTAAATTTATAGTTACAGTTAATGTTACAGGAACGGTCCTAATTTGGGGTCGCACGTCCCTAAAAAAAGATCGTTGAAATGGCGTTATTAGAAGCCCAAGAATTAATGTGCAGGGCACGGTTTTTACACACACCACAAATTGGATATGTGGAAAGCTAATTAACCCAGTTTTCTTAATTGGCTTGAATTTTTTTTTATTTAATTTATCGCGTATGTATGTGTTGATTTCCACAACAGGGAGATCTTGTTGCAAAATGAGAATTTTTGTCCAAGACAAACACTTTTTCTAAGAAGTTGTACTTAGTTTAGCAATATTTTCTTGTCAAAAAAAATGAAGTAAGTGTTGCGCCCAGTACTTTCAATTAACTTCAGGCGTTTAGATTTCATTTTATTATTTTGCAAGAAAAAATAAACCTATAGTATTGTCTTGGTAAAAAATTACTTTTTTTATGGCACTGGTTTAAACCAACTGGCCAGCATCTATCTAGTATTAATATATAATATTAAGTAAGTATATACAAATATAAACATAAAAATACTTTTTAACAATCACAGAATATCCATGGTCGAAGCGGGATTCGAACCCGCGACCTCTCGTTTGCAAAGCTGGCGCCGTACCAACTCCACCACCGGAGGCCCCCTAAAAACAGCAATAATTAATTATTATAGCTTCTCTTACCTACAGCGTAGCAAAAAATTTGAAAGTTTAAAATGTAGCAAAATATTGCAGACACCAGCGGTCACTTTGTATTATCAGTTGCGTATTGTACATTAAATATGTACCTATCTGTGCAAGGAACCTACAGGCATGAAAAGGTTTTGGTCAGAATGAATGCGCGTGTGAATGAAATTTAAATTATTAAAAATTCAGACTTTTATGTATTTTATTAAAGTTTATACCCTCGATTATAAACTCCGAAAATGGTGCAGTACGGTTTCAGAATTTAAAGTTCAAATCTCTAATTTTTATATATCAGTTCTAGTCAGTCTTATTATAAAAATGTTGTCGGTACAGAATAAAATCAGACGTAAGCTATGTAATCAAATCAAGATGAGCTAAAAAGGGGTTTCCCCGGGGCCCATTAATTTTGGTTTAGATCACGTGGAAGTATGGAACGTGTTGCTTGTGCCTTTTTCTATTCTGATAGGTTCATTAATCGAAAAATAAAGGTTACTCTAAATTTTATTTCTAAAAATCAAGTTAGTTAAATGAATGTTGGTTGATTTTTATAATATTCAAATTAAATGTCAGATTATCAGATTAAAAACTGTAGTTGTCATTTTTTAATATTATTTTTGGAAAGAATTATTCCATTATTCATCAAATAGAGACATATTAAGTTTTTAGTGATATATATATATATATATATATATATATATATATATATATATATATATATATATATATATATATATATATATATATATACTTTTATTTCACAATTTCACAAAACAAATTTGTTATGAATAATGAAACAAATTAAAATATCAAAATTCAAACTGACATAATAACGGTCTATAAATTATGTGTATTTGATAATAATTATGGTTTTTTATATTAACTTTAATGCTGAATCAGTAACTTGGTAATCGTAATTAATAATAAGTTAATAACCTGCGAAACAAAGAAACTGATTATGTTGCATTTCTGGAAGTGTTGCAATTTGCACTATTCAATAACGTGTGACTAAAGGTCAATTTTGACACGTGTAGGAACGGCATAT
Source organism: Philopedon plagiatum (assembly GCA_963971165.1). Classification (NCBI taxonomy): domain Eukaryota; kingdom Metazoa; phylum Arthropoda; class Insecta; order Coleoptera; family Curculionidae; genus Philopedon; species Philopedon plagiatum. The sequence continues at coordinate 95,523,207 of OZ020191.1, forward strand.
AACAACTCCCCCTTTTAAAAAAGGTTGGTGCTTTGCAGCAAGCTTTAGGATTCCTGCTTGGACTGAAGTTCGATTTGCTCTTCTTCCAGGGTGTCGCTGATGGAACGGGTACTGGGTGTTCTTTTTGGCATAAAATTTCGTAATCTTTGGTGGATTGTCTCTCTTGGCTTGGACACTGGAGGTGGTGGTGGATCGTCGTTTTTGGTGATCGCCATACCGATTCTGGGGTGTCGTCTTCGTCTACATTTACAGAGGACGTAGAGGACCATTAGAGCAGCAATCAGGGTAATGGTAAGGATTGTAAACCAATCTAAGTGTTTGGTTACAAAAGGTTGGTTAACGAGTTTGTCCAACTCATCTGAATATTGACTGAGTTTGTGTTGGGCAATATTCAGGTCTTCGACATCAATCTTGTTTAGTTTTAGAGGTTTCAGGTCGGGAATATGAAGTTTCTCGGGAAGATGACCACAGCATTCGAAGGGTATCTTCACTGGATGGCTTATATGTCACAGTCTGGTATTTGTCGATGGGATATTTTGCGTTGCAGTTGTTTGCATTTATCCAGGTTTCGAAATGATAAGTACAACAATGTACAATATTGTAAAACTTGCCCTCTAAAGGGGTAAACGCAACCCCTAAAAATGTATTTATTTTTTATTTTGAAAACTACTAAATTCTAAGGAAAACTCCAAAACATGCCAATTTTATTTAATTTTTTTACATAAGATTACTTTTTTTCGTGTTGGAATTTTCCCCGGGGGGTTAAAAATACACTTCTACCACTGATTTATCAAGGCCCAGCCCTCCCTACTAAAGATTGAAATCTGAGATTTTGCATACAGTTTTTGTTTAGGCCCCAAAGGCCGAAGTATGTCGATTTTATTTAATTTTTGTGTTGGAATACCCATAAGGGGAAAAAACATCCCCTCACCAGATCTACTAAACCCTACGTGGCGTCGTGAAATTTTGAAATTTGGCATGCTGGCTTGCTTTGCGGTCTTGGTGCAAAATAGTAGCGGATGTTATGAAAGTCTCTTCCTATGGGGGTAAAGTCATTCCCAAAAAATTTAAATAGTTTTTATTCTTAAACGACAGATCGTATTGACAAACGCCGAACCATGACAATTTAGAAAAGCACCAATTTTTCTGTGTTATAATTTAATCCGTATCATTTTTTATTTTCCGCATTCTTTATTGTTATACACAGAAGCTATAGTTTAAAAAAATGCGCATACTTCATAGATGTGCTTAACTGTCTAATAGCTTGGCTACAACGATGTGCTAATTTCGAAATATATATATTGTAAAAATATATTTCACAATTAAAACCCTCTGGCGAAGCCCGCGGGTACCAACTAGTATTATTATAAAATAGAATAAAAAATGTAAAACACACAACATTAGTTAGATAAGTTGGATAGGATAAGATTATTTATAATCAATTACCCTGTAGCTACTACAATATCTTATACTAATCCACAAGGGCACAGAGTCTTTTTTATTGTGAGGTGTTAAACATTTTGAATGGGCAGTAAAATTATGTGCAAGGATATCCAAATAAAAGTGAACAGGCCTTATAACTTTTTTATTTTTAAAGATGGGAAAAAATGTTACCTAAATATGAAAATTTTGGGGATTTTTATGAATTATTCATATATCTTATCAGCAGGACAATCCAACAAAAAAAATAGTTTAAAACATTGATTTTCTCGCTTATTTTAAATTGGATGGTATGATTTTTTATCATATTTTCAGATTCTAGGAGAAATTCTAGACATATTTTTTATTTTCAATCGTTTTTATAATATTTCAAATTAAAAATTATTTCGCCTAAATTACTTTTAACGTAACTATCCAGGTTTCGAACGAAATACCTTTTTAAATTATCTTCATAGGTAAGTCAAAGGTAATATTTTAGTCACCGTGAATTTTTAATTTTATTTTTATTCAAAATGACTTAATCTGTTAAACAATAAATATTGATTTTTATAGGTTATTAATATTTAAAAGAAATAACCAGTGATTATAAACAATAACAAATGAATTATAACATAAACAGATAAATGTTAACATTGGCGAATAAATATTAAAAGAAATTTTCATTTCCGCCATTTAATTATTCGCACTTTTCATACATTCTTCTCTGCCGCTGAAGTGTGTTTATAATACTTTCAGTATCATTTTCGTTCAGATTTCTAACTTCAGTTCTCACCTTCCTCTGAATTTCTTCAATAGTTTCATTATGATTGCTGTATACGGCATTTTTCAAATGACCCCAAAGAAATATATCTACAGGTGTGAGGTCTCGGCTATTTGCAGGCCAATATAACGTTCCTTGTCTACCGATCTATCCGTTATTCTGTTAGTTTAAAAAATTGCGAACCTCAATTATTATATGGGGAGGCGCTCCATCCTGTTGCCATATAATACGTCGACGTTCTTCAAGTGGCAATTCGTCGAGAATATCTTCGATTTCATTTTCTAAAAAATTAAAATAGCGCTGGCCAGTTGATGCTCTCCGTAAAAACAATGGTTCTAGAATTTGATTTTGTAATATCCCACACCAAACGTTGATTGAATTACGCCCCTAAAAAGCAATATCTTCGACGGTAAAGGGATTTTCATGCGACCAAGCATGAACAGTTAGTCTACTAAACATTCCTGCAGTTGAGAAAGTTGCTTCGACAGTCCAAACGATAATATGAAATAAATTAGGATCTTACCGCATTCTTTCGCTAACATTTGTGACAAAAGTATATCTCCTTTCTTTTTAATCGGCACTAAGCTTTTGAACTGACACAATTTTATATGGTCTCTACTTAAAATGCTTTAACGTTCTTGCAACTGTTCCATAATTCCAACAACATTTTATCTGTTCTTCCATATCTGAGATACCGCACACAATCGGGAATTGATTTTTTTGCATTCTCTTGAAAATATAATAAAATCGCTAGGTCCTCTTCTTCATTTCTTTCTCTTCTTCTTTTTCCATTTCCAATTCCTATTTCTTCTAGTCTGGTATTTGTTTATATTATGGTGTTTAATAATGGAGTTTTTTGTCCCTCTTCAATTCTTTCTTCATATTGTCTTTAAGCCGCCCTACCATTATTATTATTTTTTAAATTCAGTTTTAACATTTTGTATCTCATTAATAGAATAACTCATTTTGCATAAAAATGAAATTATAAATTCCCGGTACCTAAAGTATAATTGTCAACTTTGACATTAACTTTGACTTACCTACGAAGAAAATTTAAAAAGGAATCTGATATTTCTTTTGCAACCTGGATACCTAGTTACGTTTAAACTATATTTATGCGAAATAATTGTTAAGTTGAAATATTTGAAAAACGATTGAAAAACCGCATAGGGTATGTTATACATAATATATTTAGAGAACTTCTCCTAGAATCCGAAAATATGATAAAAATCATACTGTCCCGTATCGGCCTTACGTATAGGCCTTACGCACCAAACGTCACGTTAGGGGTCGTCAAGGGGTCGGTGAATTATGCTGCGGTTTACCAAAACACTTGTATAACTTATTCAGGTACACAAACAATGCACTTACGTAACTAAACTGGGTAGCGTAGGGGGCAGCTTCTAGCGGAGTACTCAGTCAGCCTAAAGGGCTGGCGCTAATCGTACTATTCGTGCGGCACCACAGTGACGCCTCCTCTTGCACCTCGCTGGCACGCTCCCTCAAGAACAGTTTATACAAACTGGTCAGGGTTCATAAAATAAAGGCGAGGCCAGCGATATGCAATTGCAGCACGTAGAGTGGTTTCCGAAATGTTAAATAAATAATATGAAAAATGTATAGAAATTTGGAAAAAATGACGAATATATGGGAAAATATGACATTTCCCCCGCGCCTGTAAAAGCTAGCCCCTAGCTTTAAAAATTTACACATTACATATAAATATACAGAATATCACACGTTTACAAAATACAAATACACAAAATACAAAATACAAATATAACATAAACAAAATATACAATAAACAAATACAATATAAACAAACGATTTGGACCTCGCAGGCTCAGTACATTCAGATGAAATGAAGAATGGTCAAAGTAGTTTAAAAATGAAGAATAAAAATGGTTACTGTCCTGGTAGTCTGGTTCACATTAATTTACACATTTTCTTTACAAAGTTCTATTATTAGGGAGTTCCAACACGTTACTGATCGAATAGCCTACACACCGACAAAACCCGACACATCTTAGGCGCCACACGTTGAGGCTGGTCGTCATGTGTTTCTCGCTCAGATGCAGCAGTCACGGTTCCTGTGTCCTGGGGGTGGGATCGGCTAGTTTTGTTGCCGACTCCCAGTGCAGCAGGGGTCTCCCTCCTCCGAAGAGTGCGGCCATCCGGACTTTGGGTGGATTGAGCCGTGAGTGAGGGGAACTTTGCTGAGCTGATCCCGAGGCTAGTTGTGGTCAATCAGCGCTGCAAGTTCCTTAGGTATGTACGTTGTACCAGTGTCATCATGGCTCGTTGTGCAACAGTTCAGTTCAGTTAATGGGGGAAGACCAAGCTGGCGAGACATGGTGGACCGTGCGTGGCTGATGCATGACGCTGGCTGTGTGGATGCAAGCGGCGACTGGCCTTTGGGTTTTTGGTGTGTCTGTGGCTCTCGATCCAGGTTGTGTGGTCTCCCAATGGTACATGAAAAACAGAAAAAGACTACCGGCAGTTAAAAGGAAAAATACAGTTTAGAAAAAAAATGGAAATAATGAAACCCTACATAATGTTATGATGTTTAAGTAAAAGTAGACAGACTATGAACATTCACCCGGTTTTTACATACGACTTCTATTGGTGTCTAAGTATTACTGTGTTGGAAACAGTGAGACATAGGTCTCTAATTCATCAGGGGGAAAACAAAATTATACACATTTACATAACAATTTAAAACCCAAATATAGCGTAATCACATCATCAAATATTTACCATATTTACCATCCTATTTATTCATCAATAAGGTCACATGAACTTCAAATACTACTTACATAAAACTCTTAATATTTCACATAGGCAGACATTCAACCCTATATGAAGGTCATCTTCCATGTCTCCCTATACTCACATAATGACTCTTACAGCGGGTTGCACCAAACTTTTAATCAAGCGTTAAATCCTATTTCATCGTTATAAACAAAAGATTCTCAGTTTAACAGAGCGTTAAATTTTTTTTCTTTCTACAACAGCCCAAATTTTTGCCTAATCAATGATTAAACTGACAATTGCCACTAAAAAACCAAGGTGTTGTTTACTTTTTCATTTGTTTTTAACGAAGAGAGCACTTAACGATGAAATAAACTAATTACACAATATGGTGTGATTAAAGTCATGCTTTTGATAACATTTTTGATAAAATATCGGTTATTTTGGCAAAAGTTTATGTTCTAGTACAAGAAATTAAAAGACAACTCCTTCCTTCAATATTTTAAAATACAACTGTATACACTTTTATTGCAGATGGGCATCTAATTTATAATAATGCTTGCTCAGCAGGTACCTACCTTCACACACTAACAAAAAAATGTAGGAAAAATAAAGTTCATCTTTTATAATGTGGATTTTACCAAAAAATATACCCTTCATCTTCAATACCATAACAAAATTACTCTTTATAATATTATTTTGTTGTTGGACTTATGCAAACATATTATATTGCTCAAATTCTTGTTTGTTATAAACTATTCTTGGCATTATAGTAAAACAGTTTTCCTACTGTAGTCTTCTATAAAAATATAGATATTCTGCTAAATTTCCTTCTGCTTACTTTTCTTCAATCACATAGTTTTCTTTAACACCTCTCTTAGTTTAAATCCGAGAGTTTAAATAGCAAACCCTTTTGTGGGTTTAAAAATAATATAACAACTTGTAGAGGTAGGTAACTAGTTATTTTCTGAATTACTTTCGTCCTAACGTCGAAAATTATCGTATTTACAGCAAGTAAAAACACTGGAATGCAAGCAAGTTTGTATTTTTTGTATTAATCATTTCTTTTATGTTACTCACGGCTCTCTCGATAACAGAAAAATAAAGGGCTTGTATGTAAACAAAACAAATCTCATTTATATTTTTTAAAAAACAAAACACTGACGTTTAACCTAACCTCAAATATTTCAAGATTTAGAAGTAGCAGTGTTGCCAGATATTACTTTATTTGGTACTGGATTTTAATTGAGAAAGTACTAAATTTAATGAAAATGTACTAGATCTTCACAAAACAGACCAGACAATGCACTGACACAGGAGATATAAAGAACCTGTGCTTGGTATAAAAAAATAAAATATGTAATTATTCCCAATTTTAAAAATGAAACAATTACTTCCAATCTCTGAAAAAGGTAGGATCTAATCTGCGGCAAAACAAAACAAAAAATACGCGACCTGTAAAATATGAGTAGACTTAAAAACGTCGGATGGCATTTTCTACTAAGGTTTTGACTCAAGTGTACTAGCGTACTAGGGATATCCTCAAAAGGTTCTAGATCTAGTACAATTGTAGTAGACTGGCAACACTGTTCACCACCGGACCAGAGGCGTGTTCGATGGACAAAATTGCATCGATCCGGACGACTTTACGAGTTTTAAACGAAATACGTAACTGAATCAAGAATGAATGTAGAACGAAATATAATAGCGGTGGAGTGTCGCAAGGCAATTTGTTTCAAGTGCATATTAACTTTCTTAAATTTAAAAATAACATTAATGCCACAGATCAAACTTAAAAAAAGAATTTCAATTATAATTATAATAAAATAATATAATTAAAATAATAGTTTTTATTATGGAATCTTTATCTAGTTTTACAAATTTTCAGGGAATAATGAACAAAGATATAAAGTAACTGATGTAAACTTATGTTTTGAAAAATCACAAAACACATTTTATTTATGGAAATAACAAATTTTTATTTAAAAACTATTTTAACATTGATGTCACCAGTAGGTATTTTTTAAGCCCATTTTTACATCAAAATAGGATCTGCAAGGTTTTTTCTTGTGACTTATCTGGTACCTGTAACAAAAGAAAACAAAGCAAATAAAGTAAAAAATTACACAATTATATAATAATTTTAATAAAAGCACTAGGTATATTGTACAGTGTACACCCAAGTAAATAACTTGTTTATAGATATTTTATTCTAAATAGTAACAAGTGTATGGGGATATGAGTTTTATATTCACTTGATAAAAATGGTAGGTAGTTAAGTAAACGTGCCACAAAAAAAATTAAAGTTAATGAATCATGAGCAAAGAGTTTATTAAAGGAGAAAGAGCAAAATTTTACTTAAACGAAGTTGAGGTGGCTTAAATAAATACTCTACAGTTTGCTCGAGTTCGAGCGTGACACATATATGGTTAATAAAATTATAATCGTTTATACTAACAGCAATTAGGGATACAAATTGACCAGTATACGCACCCAGACAAAAATGTTTTGTTAGCTTAACTGGACAAAAGTTAAATAGTATGCTATTATGGGATTACGGGTATAAACACAGAACTTGAGGTAAAAATAAGAAACAAAATGGTACTCAAAAATTTTGTAACGTAGGTATAGTGATAGCTACATATTTAACTAAGATATTAATGACAATATTTTACCTTATCAACAAAATAACAACAAAGGTTTCGTTTCCAAATTTTTTCCTTGGCAGTAAGGTATTTCGCCGAATATTGATTGTGTCGAGGATAGTCTCTCAAATAACATTCATTTAGAACTCCAATCCTTACATGTAGGTTTATCAGGAAGTATGTTTTTGTGCTTTATCTTCCATCAAAAGTTCGATTTTTAGGGTTAGGCATTCTCATTCTTTAGAAATATTAAAATCTTTTGAATGCACCTAAAACAAACACATAAATGGATAATAATGACAAGAGGATAGTAGTTAAGGAAGCTGAAAAGCAGCAAATTTTTTATGTAAAGCATTTTTAACGCAAATTTTAAAAATTAACAGAAAAATTATACAAATTTGGCTGGTATCTGTACGGTATTTTATGGTTCAATGGTTTCATACAACTTACCTTAGAAATACATATACATATGTTCAGAAGTTTATTTTCTTCTATATTTGTGTAATTTTCTATTCGCTTTGCCAATTTTCCCAAAAATATGTTTTTTGATTCAAAATAACTTCGCTTCACAAGAAATACAAAACGCTTTGTTGACATTAAAATCTGACGTTTATCGTTCGACGACTTTTCCCGAAACTGCGACCGCTTCCAAATATAAAAGCCGATGTTAAGCGATTGCTGTTTCAAGTAGGCCTGGGCCGGCTTTGATTAAATCTTGGGTAACTTGACCAAAATTTAACAACGCAATAAAATTTAACACGTTGTTAGCTAATCATCCTTGGTGCAACCCGCCGTTAGTCATTTAAATAACGGTATACATACCACCATCGAGTAGGCGAACATTCAGCTCTATGCTCAGGGCCATCTTCCATGTTCCCCTACTCGGAAAACATATTATGACTTTTAGTCATAAATAAAATAAATAATCATATACATAACACATATCACCATCAAATAGGCGGACATTCAACTCCGTGTTCAGAGTCATCTTCCATGTCCCCCTATTTGGAAAACATATGACTTTCAGTCATATAAACAAATAAACACATAATTACAAAATGCATATGGTAAGCATTATTGTACGCTATATTTAAATTTACTTAATAATAATAATAATCGACTTTAAAGTAGTTGGATTTTAAAAAAAATTCTGACCCTGATTTATTTTTCAATGTCTCAGTAATAAAATATACCCTTGTTTTTGTTTAAATTATTTTTATTAGACACCGTATATTACAATTTAACTTTAACAACACTTTCCTGGGTGAATGGTATCTTTAATATTAAATATCAATTGTTTACTTTTCTGCTGATTAAATAAAACAGTGAACTGTCTACCTTTATCTTCATGGTTTATTTATAATAATGAACTTGATAATATTATACGTGATGATTTGTTTGTTTATTATAAACGCAAAAAATAAAATAAAATAGTATTCTAAATGATTAATGACTTAAAGGCTGTAGAAATTATGGTATCATATTTCGTCTAGTTTGGAAAGGGAGCAGGATAGGCTTGTGCCACTGGGTAATTCTAAGTTTCTTGTTGGTATTTCTATAATGAATTGCTGTGTCGAGTCGTCGGTCTGTCTGGGACTAGAGTTTGCATTATTGGTTTTGGACTTTTTGCATGTCAGCCATAATAATAGGTACCTTGTGAATATATAAATTAAAAACAGTGCAAAGGCCGCAATCAATGTACCTAAGAAAATGTCGTGCTGTATAAGGTCATTTTCCCCTCGTACGGGGTTCATAAAATTAGGGATTACCGTAAAAGCATTGGGATTTTTAAAGAAAAGCATTGCCAGTAATACAGATAAAATAATATTCCAGATTAAAAATATTGTTCCGCTAATAATGTTCTGTGTAATTGGTAATATATATTTAATATGATTTTGTATGGTGTCCGTGATTTCTTGGACTTGATCTTTTGTAGCGGTTATATTTAGGTGGGGAATTGTAAGAGTCCAATTGGGATTTAGAGATTCTTGTAGATCAAGAAATTGGGGAGCGTTTGGGTATTTTGGATTAAGGACGAAGGACTTTAGGTTGGTCCATGCTGCGGGGAGGAGGTGAATAGTGGATGCCTCTATAAGTGGGCGGTCCCTACATGGAAATCTTTGGGATTAGTATCTCTCCTTCTGCGAACAACTCGCAATTGCAGGGGATGGATACTTTTATTGCTCCTGGGAATGTATAGGATTTCTGCGGAATTGTTGTTGTAGTATTAGGGCAAACAATTTTTGAATCTGGCTTGGGGTGTGTTACAATGTACACTTCTTGTATTATTGCCGATATTACCGTTGTGTCGGATTTGTGACACTGCATAGGGCAATGGTAATTTAGTTCTATTACTGATGCACCTTTAAAAAGCTTTTTTGCGCAGTTAGGTCCCTGAAATGAGTCTGCAGAAAAACGTGGTATGTAACAGAGTCTATCATCAAAGGGTTTGCAATGTCTAAGGCCCGAGCCAGATATTTGGCGGATATCTGAGAGTTGATGATTTTCCTGATATGATACTGCCAAATATAAAGCTTGGTGTTGGATAGTACATGTTTGGTTATTCCAAGAAAATGGTATAGTAATTAGTTCGAATAGTTTCCAATTATTCGATTTTTGCGTTATAGGGACTCTAATGTTTATGAAAATTTTATCAGCAGAAAATGTGCAATCGCAGATACTTAGTTGATAGTAGTGCATCCGTAGTAGTGCATCCGTAGTAGTGCATCCGTAGTAGTGCATCCGTAGTTGCATATTAGTATCGGTACCGACGGATCCATCGGTGCCGTTTGGCACCGATGCCATGAGCGTCAGATGAGTCAAGTAGCTAGCCCTACAACCAATAGTCCAGGATGTGAACATGTAAGTTAAGGTCCCTAAATCTTGTGATATTAATATTAAGTTTGTTGTTATTAATCTTAAATATAAAACCGCAGCATAATTCACCTACCCCCAGACGACCCCTAACGCGACAATACCATCCAATTTAAAATAAGCGAGAAAATCGATGTTTTATAATATATATTTTTTATTCGATGCTCAATTGTTTTGGTGATAAGATATATAAATGATTTATAAAAATCCCCAAAACTTTCATAGTTAACATTTTCTTCCCATCTTCAAAAATAAAAAGTTATAAGGCCTGTTCACTTTTATTTGGATATCCCTGTACATAAAAGTAAATTACCATCATGCTGATGCCGATGATGAAATGTAGTGTGATTGAGATTATTTGCCTAATCCTTCAGAATTTTCTACAAGAATTGTGAATTTTGGTTAAGATGTGTACGAATTACCAAAAGTCAATTTTTTTACTTATGACTTTTCTGTGGGTATACATACACTTGAGTGTGGGTATCCCATCGACTATACTTTAGTTTAGATTTACGTTTATCAACCATTTCTGTTATTAAAAATTATACGCTTATTTTAATACCACCATCGTTGTTCTTTATTTCTCTCACCAATTCTAAATATTAATATATACGTGTATATGTATCTTTAGTTGCTTAGTTTCTCGAAAATATCACCTCTACTAATTGCGAGACATAAAATAACGAAGCGACCTCTAAAAAATTACCCTAATTTACTTTACCACAAAAGAATATCACTTGAAAGGGTCAAATTCAAATACTTTGGGATAGAGGCTTTTTCGTTGTAGAGAACAAAAAACGGACCGGTATAATTAACGCTTAATTGTACTAAAGGGTATTGTCTGGTAACAATGTAAAATCGGTATCAGCTGGAAATTAGTTAATTTTTTCATAAACGCTGCTCTGTGTGGGTATTTTCATTAATGCCTAAAAGTTCACAGTTTTAGAATTTTGGTTTCAGATTTCTTTTTAAAGATACATTACCTCGACTTTGTTTCAAACTATGGTGTATTGTAGGAGTTGAAATGACGCATATTAGGTAACATTTTCAAAGGCATACTCTATACAGGGTGTTATGAAATTCACTGCATATATTGGAACGGATGCCTGGGGTAGTCTACAGACATACCCAATACTAATTTTTTCTTAAATCGAACATTTTAAAAATTTTCAAAAGTACCCTAAAACCCGTCAATATTCGTCGCACCTGGCTGAGCGAACACATTGCGCTTGGCGGAAAACTGCTCGCGAAAAACTATAAAACAATTAAATTTGTTGAAACGTTGCCAGACATATAAATCTTTAAGGTGAATTCATTTTCTGTTTTTAAGCGTAATTTAAAACAAAGTTAAAAAACGTAAGCCTTTTCCTGAGAAAAACCAAAAAAAATAGTAAAAAGGCCGGTGACCGGTTAATTGGGGATAAAGAGCAATAAAATATTTGATGGTCAAAAAAGGTACAGGTAAATCGGGGAGAGGCATCTTACCAGGTAGCAGGTAAATTGGGGAGAAAAAATAGGTACAACTCGTCCAGCATACCGTGATATATGAAAATTTTGCCGGTTGCGCACAAACCAGAAAAGGAACGCATTCGGAGGAAAAGAGAGGCACGATACGCGCGACCGATCGGTGTCGATGCTTCTTGGATAGTACAGTCCGGTGAAAAATTTATGTTGTATGTTTGATTTATTTTACGTAAGCAATCAAACATCAATTATTAAAGGATGCCATGGTTATATCTTTAGGAACTTAACCAAAATTTATTTATAGGTATTGAGACTAAGCTAGTGAAAAGTACTATATAGGTACTTTACTGAAATTATAAAAAAAAACATGTGTTATACATACAAAAAGTCTAAAACGTAAAATTGACATAAAATTTTTAATTAATTTTTACAGGTAAATAAGTTTAATAAAGGTAAATTATTTAATTCTAATGGATTATTAAGTAATATGTCTGACCGAAGAATAGGTAATAATATATATATATATATATATATATATATATATATATATATATATATATATATATATATATATATATATATATATATATATATATATATATATAAAAGGATTTTTTTCTTGGGTAGCAGTCAAAATGCAGGTGGCCAATTAATTAATTCTTTATTGCTTAGTCGAGCTTTCGAGTTTCAATTTAACCCTTCTTCAGGACACACTACAAAAGTTACAAAACACATTGTCAGGAAACACAGTTCCCATACAATCAAAAATTTTTTATTTTAAAAACTAACCAATGTGAATTATTTTAAAAAAGGAATACAAAAATACTTCGCAGAAATGTTGCTAAACATATTTATGACATTCTACAATTAAAAAACTTTAAAAAATTGGTTCAAGATTGGCGATGATTGTCGAATAATTAATTACTACATTTTGGTTGCTGGATGATGAATGAGCAACAGCTGGTCATTTAAAAATGATTTGACGTTTGACAGAACCACGAATGTTAGGTTGTGTTCAAACTCGAAATAAAGCGCGGCGAATTTAAAAAATCTTCAAGAAAATTTTTATACTGAACAATTATGTCCTGCGCATTCACCAACAGTGGAAAACGCAAAAGGTATGTAAGAACAATATGGAAATACAAACAACTTTTCTAAAAAATATAATGTTCACACAAAAGAGAAAAGAAAAGAAAACTAGATAGATGTGTCTTCCTGTAAGGAACTGAATTTTTCTTTATGTAATTTGAGTAAGAAGGAATAAATAGTGCTGAGGTTTTGGATATCTGTTTTCTTATTCATGCAGTGGTCGGCGCCATGAATGTGTACCATTTCTAAGAACAGTCTTTTATTCATGTTGGATGTCTTGGTAAAAACCCATATCTGGAAACTAAGGGATGTGTATTCGTGACTGAATAGTTAGAAAAAAGGATTTTTTTCTTGGGTAGCAGTCAAAATGCAGGTGGCCAATTAATTAATTCTTTATTGCTTAGTCGAGCTTTCGAGTTTCAATTTAACCCTTCTTCAGGACACACTACAAAAGTTACAAAACACATTGTCAGGAAACACAGTTCCCATACAATCAAAAATTTTTTATTTTAAAAACTTACCAATGTGAATTATTTTAAAAAAGGAATACAAAAATACTTCGCAGAAATGTTGCTAATTTTGTATTCCTTTTTTAAAATAATTCACATTGGTAAGTTTTTAAAATAAAAAATTTTTGATTGTATGGGAACTGTGTTTCCTGACAATGTGTTTTGTAACTTTTGTAGTGTGTCCTGAAGAAGGGTTAAATTGAAACTCGAAAGCTCGACTAAGCAATAAAGAATTAATTAATTGGCCACCTGCATTTTGACTGCTACCCAAGAAAAAAATCCTTTTTTCTAACTATTCAGTCACGAATACACATCCCTTAGTTTCCAGATATGGGTTTTTACCAAGACATCCAACATGAATAAAAGACTGTTCTTAGAAATGGTACACATTCATGGCGCCGACCACTGCATGAATAAGAAAACAGATATCCAAAACCTCAGCACTATTTATTCCTTCTTACTCAAATTACATAAAGAAAAATTCAGTTCCTTACAGGAAGACACATCTATCTAGTTTTCTTTTCTTTTCTCTTTTGTGTGAACATTATATTTTTTAGAAAAGTTGTTTGTATTTCCATATTGTTCTTACATACCTTTTGCGTTTTCCACTGTTGGTGAATGCGCAGGACATAATTGTTCAGTATAAAAATTTTCTTGAAGATTTTTTAAATTCGCCGCGCTTTATTTCGAGTTTGAACACAACCTAACATTCGTGGTTCTGTCAAACGTCAAATCATTTTTAAATGACCAGCTGTTGCTCATTCATCATCCAGCAACCAAAATGTAGTAATTAATTATTCGACAATCATCGCCAATCTTGAACCAATTTTTTAAAGTTTTTTAATTGTAGAATGTCATAAATATGTTTAGCAACATTTCTGCGAAGTATTTTTGTATTCCTTTTTTAAAATAATTCACATTGGTAAGTTTTTAAAATAAAAAATTTTTGATTGTATGGGAACTGTGTTTCCTGACAATGTGTTTTGTAACTTTTGTAGTGTGTCCTGAAGAAGGGTTAAATTGAAACTCGAAAGCTCGACTAAGCAATAAAGAATTAATTAATTGGCCACCTGCATTTTGACTGCTACCCAAGAAAAAAATCCTTTTTTCTAACTATTCAGTCACGAATACACATCCCTTAGTATATATATATATATATATATATATATATATATATATATATATATATATATATATATATATATATATATATATATTATATATATTATAAATTATTTTATTGCCTCTACAGCGGCTCAAATCCTGAAAGTTCGTCTTCTGAGTCCGAACTGCTATTTTCACTGGTAATACTGCTATCACTATCTCCCTGTACATTTATTATTAGATCATCGACGATTAAATCCAATGCCGGTTCATTTTCCATAAAATAGTGTTCAAATTTAATAGCATGTTTACACCGCTTTTGCCACTCTTCTTTGGAAAATGTGGAAAAAAAGTTTTTGTCCTTTTTTTGTTTGGCGTCGAAAATGAAGTTGATGCGCCTTCTTCGACGTTTTTCATTTCTTGGGAAATTCTTCGTACGGTGGCTAAGCTTACTCCAGTCGCCAATACAACACGGTCCTGAACTTTATTAAATTCTTTAATAGGCCCGTTTTGTGCTGCTTCCCGCTGCATAAAAAGAATAATATTGGCTACTATCTCTCTAGCCTGCCCTGACAAAACTTTACCTTTCTATTTTGACTTAAAATCCATTATCTAAAGTTTTGAATATTTATCCCTGACTGTACAACTCTTTACTCTACGGAAGTCTCGATAAAAATGACACATTTGGTTGCTAGCCACGGCGCATCGAATGGGCGGCGCTTATTTGATATTCTCATATATCACGCTATCTTGGCCGACTTGTACGTATTTACTATCTAGAATTTAGATATTAAAATAAAAGTCCATTTCATACCAAAAAAATTTCTTAAAAATAATGTAACATAAAATAACAATAGCAAAAATTCCCATAATGCTTCCACAGAATTGTTTTACTGCTATACAAAGAAACAAAATGTCTTTATAAAAAAATTAGTGAAAAGTAGGTGGTACATGATTGGATACATGACTTTTTCCAATATAGGAAACACATTTGACATTTCACCATTTTTATATTTTTCTAAATTCGACCTTAGCAATTCTTGTTTTGTGCGGACAGCTTCATTTTGTATTTTTTGGGAAGTGTACTACTTACTATTAATTTTAATATATGTATCAGTTTGGAATTGTGTTAATACATTAATAACGTTAAATAGCAATGCATGTGCACTATAAAAACACTTATTAAATTTAGAGTGGAAACTCTCACAACATTTGTGGTATTCTCTGTGGAGCTACTCCATGAAGCCCATAATATTGGTGTAAATTTAGCTTGCTCAGATATATAGTTCTCAACTAAACAATCTGACATACTAATAATAGCTTTTGTATTAGGTTGACACTCTACAAAATCAAATACAAAACAATCTGACACTTCAATAGGATCTAAAAAGGCCAGACCAAATAAATGACGCAACCACTTCCCTACTTCACTATTTGGATCACTATAATCATTTTTTAGTCCAAGACTTTGTATCTTTCTAAACCAAGCTTGACCTAAGTGAAACTTGCATCCCGTTATTTGTGAAGTAGGAAAAACAATACCTATAGCATTATGTATAGCTTGCTCAAAATCTGCAACTACAATTTTTGGATGAAAAACATAGTTTTGCTGAAGAGACATATGCTTTGTATGTGTCTAAATAAAGTTGTGTAAGACTCAGTAGATTTATCTGGTAACAAACAAAATGCTATAGGTATATAATGATCGTTGTTAATGGCATGAATTGTGGAGTTGACAAATAAATTTGACAGGTTCCATCTACATAAATTTTTTCACATTCACACAAGTACCGCACATTTGTAGTACAGGAAAACACTATAATTTTCGCTTGTTCATCACAAACTGGCATAAAACTTTCACTTTTGATGGTTTTAAAATCGGATGATTTCAAAACTTGGAAAACTTCATCCTGTGATTTAGGCAGGGTAGGCTGAAGCTTTCGCCGTGCATTGTAAATATTTTTTCTTATGAGACTCATACCTGTTGATGTTATATTTTCTAAATCGCCAACGTTTTCTCTTAAAACTGTATGAATAATTTTTGATGGTCGTTCCGAGATGTCAGTCGTCGCTCTTCTTTTGGCACTGTTGCTAATTTTCTTTCTGCTGATTGTTTCACTGGTGTAGCTTTCATGGTTGTCTGCACATTTTCTTTGCGGGTAATACAAGAGTCTCCAATTGTATACAATTTTGCCTGACATTTTTTGTTAGTGCAAATCCAAAAACTTTCATCAGAGGTCTTTAACACAGTTTTTTTTGAAAAAGTAAAACCACAGTGCAGAATTAGGGCTTTACCATGTTCACTAATAATAAATTCGAAATTTTCCATTTTCACTGCGTTCTGTCACATATAACTCAATAACCACCTAATCATAGAAATGTGCATAAATAAAATTTTAATATAAAGAAATGTTCAAAATATACCGTTGGCTTTTACTGCCATAAATCAACTACCTGATTGAACCCCATTGTGTTGATCCCAACATCTTTAAACTGCAATGAATGGGCGCAGGGGTGGATTTTGTTTTTATATGCATACATATTCTCTTATTTCAAAATTATTTATTCATGTTAATATACCTACACAGCACTTATATACGTCAAAAATCCAATAAAACAAATACAATCATAATAAGTCTAAAATACATCTAAAATACACAAGAAAATACATTATCAAACAATACTACATTCAATAAATTATTTATAAAGAGACAAATTATTGGAAAATCAAAAAATGTAATTATTTTATTTATACTTAATTCTATACAATATTTTACCTATTCTATATTCAGTTCTGTCTCACTATCACTATTAAGGGTTGAACACTATCACTAAGAATCAGATAAGAGTTTTCCACCTTAATCACGTGTTGTAGACAATTCTTCCAACTGTCCGTAGAAATATTATTTACATGTTTTTGTATTAATTCCACCACACATGTACTTAATGTGGGAGTAGTATTTTCTCTCCTAACATTTGATTTTAATTCGTGCCATATTTGTTCAATTGGATTAAAAACGCAATAGTAGGGGGGAAGACGTAACACTGTATGACCGTTTTCGGCGGCAAGTTTATCACACACATATTCTTTTTCAATATTATAAGCATTTAATACTTGAAGAAGTTCTCTTTTTTTGTAAGATTCTTCAAAAAATATATCATTATTTAACATATAATTTTGAATTTCTGGCTTGGTGCTTTTGGAATTTGGGACTAATTTTGTCTGATGACTGTGATAACTAGCATTATCCATTACAATAACGCTATTTTTGGGAATATTTTTAAGAAGGCGATATTCAAACCATTCTTCAAAAAGCTTTGCATTCGTATCTTGATGGTAGTCCAAATAAGAATCTGCAATGTTCTTGGCTGAAAGCAACAAACAGTTTTGAACAAATCCATTTTCTGGACCTGCATGTATGATGGTAATTCTTTTGCCTTTATTCGAAGGAGCCTTGGTTTGACATTTTTTTGAAAAATCATTCCATCCTTTTTTTGGGGTGTCATGAGTATCAAACCATGTTTCATCAAGGTAGATAATTGGCCGATTCTCCAATCTATACTGTTTAATACTCGTCAAATATTTAAGACGCCATTTCCGTAAACGCTCCGATTCCATTAAAACTTGTTTTTTGTCAATGGCGCGATACTTAAAACCCATTTGAAGTAAAATTCTCCTTAGGCTTGATATGCTGCATGAAATATTTGTTTCGTCTTTTGCTAGCCTAATTTTTAATGATTTTAATGTGGGTACAGATTGTTCTTCATACATAGCATAAATTTTTCTTCTTAATAGGTCCTTATCACTCTCGTCTATACTTCTTAATTGGCCAACGTCGTTTCGTTGTTTTCTTGCATTAATAGGTTTCATTGTTATGTCCTTTATCGAAGTTAAGGGAATTTTAGCTAAAGCACTAGTTTCTGCTAAAGCAGCATTTTTATTCAAACCCCTTCTTAGTAAAGATGAATATACATTTTTGACTATTTCTTTCGCATCGGGTGATAAATGCTTTCTTTTTAAAGATACACTACTAGCTGCACCATCAGCATGAGTCCATGGACGCCAGATTATGCTTAAAAAATAGCAAATAAGCAAACTAAATAGTTAAAATAAAAAGACAAAATTAGCGCACACAACTCGCACCTCACACAGGAAAGCTAAAAAGGTGACTGAAGGTGCCTTAATAAAATATCATTATATATTATTAATATTAAGTGCTTAAGTTACAGGTAATTAATTTAATTACCTCTAAAAATTTAATTTTAACCATTTTTTCCTAAAATGAATTGGAAAATAATAATCTTAACAATTGGTATAATTCATGTCGCAGGTAAAATATTAAGGGCCAGCCCTGTCTGAAAGGGATGGACATTTATGAGCTTTTATAGCCTAAGACATCATTAAGGATTTATTGCAGTCAAAAAGCCAACAGTATATTTTGAACATTTCTTTACCTACCTAATTTCACTAATTACTTTTAATACAACCCTTTTTAATCCTACCTGACTACGTTTATACATTGTCCCCAGTTTACCTGCGACAATTTTGGTCCTTAGGTTCGCTTGGCCCCAATTTACCTGCAATAAAAAGATTAAATCCCGAATGTACCAACACCGAAAAGGCCACTGCGAAATCAATCCTTTTTGTCAGTAGCCTTAGTTTTAACTAATATTTATGGCACCCTAAATTATGTTATTAATAAGATTAGCATTATTTATACTAGCTTAAACTTTCTGCTAAGAAAATGTTAAAAATCAAAACGAAAAACACTAATTGAGCAAAACGACTCAGTATTTTAAAAGTATAACCAAAATTCTTTCATTGCGGCATTTGTTAAAAAAACTTTCTGTTTCACGCAGCAAATTCAGAAAATTGTCATTCGTCCTTTTGTTAAGAAAATTATCGTAACTTACCGATTTTTTTCAAAAGATCCCCTAAATGAGATTTCTAGAGTCGAGATGCACCCGCATCTCGACTCTTCCACTTTCTTGCACCCGCGAACGTTACCATAATACGTAGATCTTATTACTGGTAAATTTAATTTAGTTTTCAACTCTATTAGGCTAATTTAATCAAAGCACAAACTAGATAAAAATGAGCAAAATATTAGTTAATAACGGATCAACGAAGACCATTTTCTAGGTAGTAAAAAGAAACTACGTTATTATTGAAAACTAACTTCTAAAAAAATATATTCTAAATATAAATAATATGCGAATTGCAAAATTGGCGAAAAAACGATAAAAAGATTTAATTAGGTACTGAACGCCACTCTATTGTTACACCATTGGCAAGGTATAACCAAAGTTTACAGAATATATAATAGTTACTTCACTCTCCATTGGAACTTTGATGTATTGAGATCACAAGCGTGCCGCCGCCTACCTGCGTCGGTCGTAAAACCCGTTTTTACGGGGGCTTATTAAAGGCAGTTTGTTTTCGCGCGTGGAATATTTGTATATCTGGGGTTTTCCAAAAGTGCAGCATGAGATTTTTACTTTGTATAAACAATTTTTTCTTAAGTAGTTTTAATTTAATTTAATAAAAAGAGGTATGCATATAAATCATATAATTAGTGAAATATAAATTAATTATCAATTTAAAAATGGTGGGTAGGTTTTCAGCCATTTAAAAAAATACAAAATGATATTACTTTATCAAGGTAATTACGCTCAGAGTGGGTCATAAATAATGAAACACTTTTGGAAATTGGTAACTATACAGATAAATACAAAACAAAAAGTAGTGGGGGTAATACCAGATTACTGTCAAAGCTTCGAACGGATTGGGTAGTCCGGGAGTCGATGACTAGCTTATGTTGACAGTGCTGTTGTATGTGTTATTAAAGTTTTTAAGTGTTTATTTTAATATCTTGTGTCGTGCAGAAATCTTGTAGCGTTTTGGGCAAAGAACGACTCATACCTCACAGAAAAATGCAAACTTAGGGTTAATTAATTAGACTTCCAGACAAGCTACTTTAAAACACATATCGATATAATTTTTTTTAAACATCATTTTACCCAAACTTATTTTAAAAATCTAATCATATTAAATTAAAAAATTACAAGTTTGCTTGGGGTAAAGTGACCATTCGTCCCAGATTTTTCGGGATGGTCAGTTTTCATACAAGCATACCCGCATTTACAACGTTCCAAAAAATGTCCCGGTTGGCCGGATTCCGTCCCGCATTAAAGTGTATTATAGTTGAAATTAAAACTTTAAAACAGTAATATCAATTGAAGAGATGAGGGTTGGCAGCCACAAGATCTGGTCACTTTACTAAGGGGTCGCTAGCACAAGAATACTTAAGTATTCTTGTGTCTGTAGTAAACACAATATGCATATAATTATCCCTAAGTAATTGTTTATTATAGCTCATTTACTTAAGTTTGTTATTTCTATTAGTGGGATGTTCCCTAACTGATATTTTTATTATTATACTGCCTTCTTGTTTTGTACACTACAGATTATGGTTGTTTAGGTATAAAAATAAGGTGCAATGGTACTTTATTTAGACCCAGGTAGTACCTATTTTAGGCAATTACCTTAAATATTTGAATATTTAAATTTATCGTTTTTCTTTAAAATGTGTATAAGTTTTGGATTCAGTAGGAATGAAAAAATCATTATATTTAATATTTTGTAAAATCTTAGGCTTTGCTATAGCTGACTATAATTTAAATTTTTAAGTAGCTGAAATATTCAGAAAGTTGTAAACTTAGACACAGGTAGTACTTATTTTAGGTAGTACTTAAATTTATTGTGTTTCTTTAAAAGATTTATAAGTTTAGATAACCAGAGGCAGCGATGGCGGAAATAAGTAAGTGCGTGTAGGTTACATACATAACTGATAAGGGATATAATAGTGTGAATTGCTCACCCGGTAACTACTATAAATCCGGATTGGCTCGGCTAGACATTTGCATCATGGCGTATGTCTATAAAGTCGCTCCGTGAGTGTCACGCGTCTAAGGAGTGGACGACCTTGGAAAAAATACGGGTCTGGGGAGCGGACTACCTTGAGGAAATAGGCGTCTGGGGAGCGAGCGACCCAGGAAGAAATACGGGTCTGGGGAGCGGGTGTCCTTTGAACAATACGCGCGTTAGGGGGCGGACGACCTTGGAAAAATACGCGTCTGGGGAGCGGTAGACCGCTGCTGCGTATTTTGCCAAGGTCGCCCGTTCCCCAGGCGCGTATCTCTCCCAAGATCTCTTTAGGCGCGTATTTTTCCAATATCGTCCGTCCCCAAAAGTATATTTATTTCAAGGTCGTATATTCTTCCCATATTAAGTATACACATCATTAATTTAAATCTCTTCTACATATTTAAACACTCATCTCGTATAATTTATAATAGGCGAACAGCTAAAGAAAATAAAGATGTAACTGATTACCAGTTACGTCTCTTTTACGGCTCTTTTAAGAATTATTCTTACCTTTGCCGTTTTATTTTTAGCCATTTAGATTTTTTAATTTATTTTCTAAAATCCAGGGAGTTCAGCCATTCTTTACACAACTTCTGTAATAAGCTTTTTTGTAAATTAATAAACTCTACAAATGAAAAATGCCAAATACTTTTTAATATATCATTTTTCATTTGTGTCGTTTCCGAATAAAAAAAGTCTTTGTGTAAATGTTTTTAAATAAGCTGTTATGTATATGCGCCGGAACTACCTGGATTTAAAACTAATTTGAAACCAAACCACTTCATTTTACAGAAAATACTCTAATACTCCGTTGTCCTCAGTTTTGGCATCACAATTTCAGTTTTAAAAGTAAACGCTTGAGTATTGAAAAACTTTCCTTAATGGTTTAATTTAAAAGTAGCTTGATATTTATGAAACCAGTTAGGAACTGATTTACTTTGTTTAACGAGTGTAATGTTTGAAAGACGAGCGAAGCGAGATACCGCAAAATTATATGAGTTTAACAAAATTTCATTTCCTAACGTGTTTTATGTAAGATTTTTTCTAATTTTAACAACCATATGTTTATAAAATTATTAATTTTAATCAATGCGTCAAAACATCTAAGTAGGTATTAGACGAAGAAACTTTATTTCATCTAGTAGGTACCTAGTAGAGAGCTGTCTGGGTTGTCATAATGTCGATTTAAAGTTCTATTTGTAAAGAAGTGTCGCGTCGCAAATTAATTTTTTTATTTTTTAAAAAAATATTGAAAATGTCCGGTTCCGAGGCCCTAAGTAATATTGAAGAGGCAGCCCAAAACGCGTTTTCTTCTGTTGTACCCGAGAAGTGAAAAGAGAAATACGAAATATTTATATTTTTGCGTCTCATTAGTTCATAACTAGTTATGAAATTAATATTTCATCTTCAGTTTGCTAGTGATATTTTACTTTTCGTAACTAATAACAAAAAGTAAGATGTGTTAAAACTGTCATCGGATTTGAAAAGTGTCACTTTATACATATGTCAAAACTAGAAAAAATATATTTAAACCTTTTTTGTAGTTCGTGAACAAATATTCTGAAAAAGTAATTATATGTTTGAAAATGATTTAAGTACAACAAACGTAGATATTTAAATCATTTTAGAAGTGAATTTAATTCCAAAAATAGCACTGGCCTGCAGCCAAAATGTATCCGAGGTCAAAATAGCCTCATCTTGTACGCTTTGCTATGCAAATTCATAATATACCCAACAAAAGTTGTCGCCGGTTTTCTTGATACCTGTTATAAAAGGTTTTTAATTTATACCTGTACCTAATAAGGGGGCGCATGCAAATCGGGAATAATATCCCTAGACCAACCATAAATTGCTGAATGTACATATCGCCTCATATAAAAGCAATAATTGTATTTATTTGTTAACATTAATTTTGTGTAAAAGCTAGAAGGCTGTTCAAGTTAATCGTTCACCATAGTTCCTAAGATTGTAAATTAAGTTAAGGCCGTTTTGTGAAAAATAAAGTTTTTTTAAAAGGAAGTTCGTTGGTCGTGTCATATAATTGGCGCTGCGAACAGGATAGTGCAGTTTCGCCCTTTATCGGTTCTCCGTTGTGCGAAAGTGATTCTTAAATCTTAGTGCATTATCCGAACAAAAAGGACATTCCGGACTCGTCCTAGTGAAAGTGTACGAGCCGTGAGTTCCAAAATTTTGTAAAAAGGATATTGGAGACACAAGCCTGCTACCGTGCTGTCAGCGACGCTGTGGATCTAGTTCCCGACTTCCCGACGCAGATCAACGTCCAGTCACGAGCCCTTCAGCCACGCCTCTATAGGAATCCCTTTGGTTGTGAACCACTGCGATACAACCTCTATGGACTCATCCTTGTTTGTGTCGTAAGTAATTGCTGAATTGCCATTTAATGACTGACGCTTCTAATCGTTTAAGAAATATTTTATTACGAAACAGGGCCGCTTTAGGGTTAGATATTCAAATTAGTCAAAATACACAAGATTCTGACAGTGATTCAGATAGTTTAGATAGAACTTTAACTCCAAGCGCTCAAAACGAGTTAGTAAATTTACTTGAAAATTTAAGTTTAAATAATAAGCCTAAGATGGAAAATATTAGATTCCATACTTCCCTTTTACCTACCTTTTCTGGTAATCAAGACCATTTAGAGAGTTTTATTTTGTCTGTAGACGAATTTTATACATTATATTCCAACAATGACGAAAATCAATGTAAGGTGGTCTTGGCTGCTATTAAATCTAAATTAGTTGATAATGCTCGAAATTTTCTACTCTCTAGGCCAGATTTAAACAATTGGGCTTCTATAAGAGAAGCTTTAAGACAAAAATTCGGTGACCCCGTTACTTATCAGATTTTAATGCAACAGTTGCAATATTTTAGAATTAACAAAAACGAAGATATATTACAATTTGTAGATAGGCTAAAGACCTTTGTCCAAAGAATAATTTCAAAAATTCAATGTGAAGTTTTAGACGTCAACTCAAAATTAATTTTAGTTGCGCAAATAGAAAACACCTCAGTGCTTATTTTAACGGCTAATTCTCCACAAACCTTAAAAACTATGCTTATGCTTCAACGCCCAAAAACGCTCAATGAAGCATTCGGACATGTAATAAACTATAATATGATCGAATCCCAAGTAAACTTTACACATAATTATTCTACTTTGCAACACGCCACTCCTAAGCAAAACAACAACCACAACCAAAATAACCGAATACCCAACAGGCCATTTAACACACAACCACCAATGCCACCAAGACAAGTATTTCCTAGCCAACCTATTACATTACAACCCCGACCGATTCAAAGACATTTTCACTTCACCTTCAGTGAGATATCCAAACTTTTTCCAATCGACAGGACCCAGAAATTTTGTTTCTCAAGAATTGTATAACGTAGAAATAAACCCTGAACTGTCGTACCCTGACCAACCCTTAGACCAGTATCAGGAACCTGTATCACATTACAGCTATCTCGAGGAACAGTCCTATGCTCAAGATCCTAACCCATATATCCAGTATCCCCCAGATCAAAATTTCGATTTTGACACAAGTCCTGAAAATACTGAGGAAAATTTCGAAAATTTTCAAAACCAAGCCTCGAACCAAACATTAACCTAAACAACTTAGCACAACAAATCGAATTGCCATATTTCTATCTCCCCGAAAAACAAATTACAATACTAATCGACTCAGGCGCTTCTGACTCCATTATTTCACCAAAAATAGCCAAATTATACCCAAACAACTTATTTTTTGAACCCTTCGAGGTTACTGCATGTAAAAGAATTTATAAAGAAAATCAAAACTTAAAAATTCCCCTTTTACAAGAAATCGGCATTAAACGAGATTTCAAACTACGAGTCTTAAATTGGCACCACGACTTTGACGCACTTATAGGCACTAAAGACTTGAAAAATCTAAATGCACTTATTAATTACGAAGACAAAACACTAACCTTACAAAATATTAAAATACCTTTCTCGCTTGCTTACAATAAACCTTTAACACAACCTATTGAAAATCTTAATAATAATTTTCTTGTAATACCAGTTAACTATGAAAAGGGTTTAGCAATTTTGCCCTCGTTTACAATTCAGGAGCATATAGTCCCTGACTCCCTTATTGAAGTAAATAATGGGCTTTGTAAAATACCCAATCCAGCACCCACAGTAAGCATCAATTTTCACCAAAGAGTTAAGGTTATTCCCCAAGACCAATTCGAATTAATTAACCCTTCACCTAATACACCACGGAAATTTAACCCCGAAAACCTGTTAAGACTTGACCATCTATCACCTCTAGAAAAATCAAAAATTTTACCTCTTTGCCACGAATTTAAAGACATAATGTACCATGAAAACTGTGACCTCACCTTCACAAGCCAAACCAAACACACTATTCGAACGACAGACGATCGACCAGTCTATGTCAAATCCTTTAGGCATCCTCCTAGTATGAACCAAGAAATACAGTCCCAAATCCAGAAGTTATTAGATAACAAAATTATTCGACCCTCTATTTCCCCATATTCAGCACCTGTCTGGATAGTTCCAAAGAAGCTCGACGCTTCTGGAATACGAAAATTTAGGATGGTTATAGACTATCGTCGGCTTAACGACGTCACTGTAGAAGAAAAATGGCCTCTACCCCGAATCGAAGAAATCCTAGATAGTCTCGGGAAATGTACTTACTTCACCACCCTCGACCTAGCCCAAGGATTTCACCAAATCGAGATGGATCCCAAATCAGTCGAAAAAACCGCTTTTACTGTAAACAATGGTCATTACGAGTACTTGCGCATGCCGTTCGGTCTTAAGAACGCACCCGCAACTTTCCAAAGAATGATGGACGAAATCTTGCGTGACTACCTCTACAAATTTTGTTTCGTTTACATGGACGATGTGGTTATTTTTTCTAAGTCCTTATCCGAACACATTGATCATATCCGGAAAATTTTCAAAAAACTAAAGGACGTCAATCTTAAAGTCCAACCCGATAAGTCAGAGTTCTTATGCAAAGAAGTCGCATTTCTTGGACATATCATTATTCCTGAAGGAATAAAACCAAATCCTTCAAAAATCGAAGCGATTCAGCGGTATCCCATGCCAAAAACCCAAAAAGAAATTAAAGCCTTTCTAGGCTTAGTAGGTTACTACCGTAGGTTCATAAAGAACTTCTCAAAAATTACCTTCCCCATAACAAAATGCCTTCGAAAGGGCAGTGAACATAGCATTGGCAATCAAGAGTTCAAAGAAGCATTTTTAAAATGCAAAGAACTCATTAGTAATTCACCCATACTCCAATACCCCGATTTTTCTAAACCGTTTAAATTAACAACGGACGCATCAAACGTGGCTATTGGTAGCGTTCTTTCCCAAAATGACCATCCCATAGCATATTACTCTCGCACACTTAATTCCGCCGAGAAAAATTACTCCACTATAGAGAAGGAACTTCTTTCTATAGTCGACTCAACTAAACATTTTCGTTGCTATCTTTACGGAGTCAAATTTACTATAGAAACCGACCACAACCCTCTTGTGTGGCTTTCCAAAATTAAGGAACCTAACTCCCGCCTAATCCGCTGGAAACTGAAGTTAGAAGAATTTAATTTTGAAATAAAATACAAAAAAGGCAAAGAAAATGTCGTTGCTGACGCCCCATCCCGTATAGAGCTCAATGCTAATGAAACAAATGACGCGATTGACACACAATCTAACGCCCCTAATGTTGACGACACCGTTGCCAATCTTTGTGACTTTGACCTTGCAGACTTCGTTCTCAACGAAAAATATAATGACGTAATTACTGACGAAACAAATAAAACTAACCCACCTCAAGAGAATAGACCTCACGAAACCGACAATACTTCTGACGTAACCGTACACTCAAATAATGATACACAAGGAAAACGGTTACCTATTTCAGAACTACCCCTAAACCATGCGACAAATCGCCTAGTAATCAGCTATGGCGAAGAATTTAAGCACACATTTACAAAGCCATTTAAGAAAAATCATCACTTTGTACGCATAAAAAAGGAAAATAGACAACAACATATTTTAAAAATATTAAAAGAAATAATAAGACCTGATCTTACTTTTACTATTTTTATCCTAGATCAAGAACTAAAAATTGAATTTGAAAGAATAATCTCAGCAAACTTAAACACAACGGCAAAACTTGTATTTTCTAATATTTATTTAATTGATGTAATTAACCCCGAACAGCAACAAGAAATAATTACAAACTACCACCAAACTAACCATAACGGAATAACAGAAACCTACAATCATATTAAACAAAAATATTATTGGCCTAAACTAAGAGACTCCATAACGAA
This sequence comes from Philopedon plagiatum, assembly GCA_963971165.1. Taxonomy (NCBI): domain Eukaryota; kingdom Metazoa; phylum Arthropoda; class Insecta; order Coleoptera; family Curculionidae; genus Philopedon; species Philopedon plagiatum. The sequence goes on from OZ020191.1 coordinate 95,551,131, forward strand.
TTTTATAAACAAGTGCGAAATATGCCTACAAAATAAATACGAAAGGCACCCTTATAAAATCGCATACGAAGGCCCTTTACTTGCCGAAAAACCCTTCAAAACTCTTCATTTAGACATCTTCCAGTTTTCAAATTGTCAATTTTTAACTATAATCGACTCGTTTTCTAAGTACGCACAAGCTTACTTTGTACCAGATAAAAACTCAGTCACTATTTTAAGTAAATTAAGGCACTTCTTTTCACACCATAACACACCCCAAAAAATCGTTGCGGATCAAGGAAAGGAATTCCAAAATAATCTGTTTAAAGAATTCTGTCAACTCTTTTGCATAGAAATCCACTACACGACCCCTGGTAATTCTTCCTCAAACAGCCCCGTAGAACGACTACATTCTACACTGCTCGAAAAACTAAGAATACTTAAAATGCAAAATCCAGAAGAGACTCCCCAAAACCTCATGATCTCTGCCATTCTTATTTATAATCAAAACATACATTCTACTACGGGACAGTCCCCCTTTTCCATTTTATACGGCCCATACCTTAATGAACCCAACATAAATAATGACCTTACACTCTTCGAACAGTACAACGAAAAACGGAAAAAAGAACTAATGCCTTTTTACGAACATATCTATAAAACAGCTTACCAAAAACAATCCGAAAATACTCAAAAACAAAATAAAAATGCTGAGCAAACCCCAAACATACAACACGATCAAACAATATATAAGAAAACAACTCTTAGAAATAAAATAAACCCTCAGTATATACCAACAAAGGTAACATCGATCGACAAAAACAAAATAACAGGTGTCGCGAAAAAGAAACCAATAACTACACATATCAGGAAGATCAAAAGACTTAGAAAAAATCATACTTCTTTTCAGCCTCCTGATCCTGATCATGCAAGCCCTAGTGAACCCTTACCAGGCACTTCAGGTATACAAAACCCCCAATAATGGCTACTACATAGAAGAAATAGCACCCTCATTAGTCATTGATCATTATCATACCACATATATACCTTTTAATATATATAATATAAACATTACATTGTCCCAATTACTACGCAATGTTTTAATTTTACAACCTATGGTGAATAAGCAAAATAATAACTTTACTAAAACACAATTTTTTCATGTATTTAAAGCCTTAAATAACACATATGATACATATGCAAAGTTAAATGTTCGCGAAATTATGAATCGCAAGAAGCGCGGGTTGATGAACTTCATCGGCAGTGGTATCAAGTTCATTACAGGAAATTTAGACAACACTGACCTAGAAACGATTACTCAAAACTTAGAAATACTCAAGCATAATCAACAAAACTCAATGCACAAGATCAACGACCTTAGTTCATTTGCAGGGAATATTATGAATAAATTCGAAGAAAATATAAAAATTATAAATAAAAACTCCGAAACTATCAGAACTGAACTTTCAAAACTAAATAACGAAATTAATTTAATTTTGTCGTTACAAGACCAATATATACAAATAAATAATTTAAATCAATTTTTGGAAAAACTTTTACGAATTTTCTCCTTTGCACATTTGCAAACTCTAGATTTAGAAATTTTTAGCTTGGACGAAATAAACGAAATTTGGGAATACTTAAAATTACACTACCCTAAAAACACCCTATGGTCTATTAAACACATTTCAGAATTAACCTTAATCTGTAAAACCGGGTTTTTAATTTTAGACGAAATGGCAATTCTCGCAATTAAAATACCCATTTTCGAAAGAAATGTATGCGACTTAAAAATTGTATACCCCATTCCAAGTAACGAATCTAAAATTTTAATTAGCCCTAGTAAATATTACTGTAACGAATTATGGTATGATAATTGTAAAGAAATTAACTCAAAATGGATATGCTTTAATCCACTTGTTAATAGTTGCTTATTGCTCAAAAATTGTCAGTATGCTACTGTTCAAAACAGCTATCAGGTGCATACACTAACTTATAAAAATTCCTTATTGTTTTGCACAAAAACACCAGAAACAGTCTACGAAGACTGCTTCCAGTTTCAAAAAGAAATCCTTCAGGACTGCTCCCTCATCCAAAGTCAGTGTGATGTCATCATTAGCCAACGCAAATATTCGTTAGCTATAAATAATATATCTATTATATATCCAGAAGCAACAAATCTTCAGCCAACCAACTTCTCCCTAAACCTGCAAATTAGGCACTTAGAAGATCCAGCAAAAATTCGAGAGGATCTTTTAGAACCAATTAATTTTGAAAACCTCATCCCACAACAACAAATGCATACTTATTTTATCTTTTCATCAATATGTATTATTTTTATATGTAGTTTAAGTGTTGTTATATATCAGTGGAGAAAACACAAATATTTAAAGGCCATTCCTGTGAAGACCCTACAGAAAATCATCAACGAGGACGTTGAAAGAACTCAGGGTGGAGGAATAATATCCCTAGACCAACCATAAATTGCTGAATGTACATATCGCCTCATATAAAAGCAATAATTGTATTTATTTGTTAACATTAATTTTGTGTAAAAGCTAGAAGGCTGTTCAAGTTAATCGTTCACCATAGTTCCTAAGATTGTAAATTAAGTTAAGGCCGTTTTGTGAAAAATAAAGTTTTTTTAAAAGGAAGTTCGTTGGTCGTGTCATATAATTCGGGCACCAAACAGGTAGGTACCCTTTGCGGTCAGTTTCGAGGGATTATGAAAACTGCAATTTGGGCACCAAAGATTTAATTAGGATTTAAGTACGTATTAATGGTCAACTCGAAATCAACCCTTCCACATTGTTAAATATTTATAGTTCCCAGAATAAGTAAGGATATTGTTCTCATGTAACCTATATAAAGCCCCCCTGCAAAAATGAAACACATTTTATTATTCTTTGGTTATTGAGATTGTTATAGCGCGGATCGTGTATAGTTGCAATGGAAACCAAAATAATTTCCAGTAATAGAGGAAAACCAGTGTTAGTGTTTGATAATTTTAAATTTAGTTTTACTAAAGACATAAAGTCAACGAGCGAAAAGTTTTGGAGGTGTACTAATCGGCAGTGCAAAGCAACGGTACATACCCTCGGGTCATCAAACGACATCGTAATAACTAAACATCCAGGACAGCACAACCACGAGGCAAATTTGGCAAGCCTAACACGACAAGTTGTAAGTGCTGCTTGCAAAAGGAAAGCTACAGAAGACCTTGCGGAAAAACCTATGAAGATCATACGCCAGGAGTTGCAAAGGGACCTTCCGAGTAACTTAACGACAAGGGATGTCCAATACATAAGACACAATATGTACAACAGCCGCCGACGAACACTACCAACTTTGCCGAAGAACATGAAAGAGGTACATATAGCTTTATCTAGTTTGAATGTAGTTACGTCGCGAAATGAGAATTTCGTACTAATTAATAACGAAAGAGATAACATCATAATTTTTTCTTGTGATACAAATATCAACATTGTTAAAGACGTGTCACGCATTTACATAGATGGTACTTTTAGGTACTGTACAAAATTCTTCTGCCAATTTTTCACTATACACGGTTTTGTAAATGGAAGATACATACCGCTTATTTATTGTTTGCTTCCAAGTAAGAGCGCGGAAATATACACAAAACTATTTCAACTAGTCATAGGCGCGTGTTTGTCAAAACGAATTGATTTAAATATTATAGAGGTAGTTGTAGATTTTGAGAAAGCCATACACCTTGCTATATTAAACACTTGGCCTAATGCTAAAATTGTTGGTTGTAGGTTTCACTTGTCTCAGGCATGGTACCGAAAAATTCAAACTTGTGGTTTGGTACCGGAATACAAGCATGAGGCAAGTGAAATAGGCAAGTGGTTAAAATTGACTTTTGCACTTATGTATCTCGATCCGACTGAAGTAGGTGAGTGTTTTGCTCTTGAATTGTCTGAAAATATGCCCCAAGACTCCCGAGTTGTGAAATATGCCGACTATTTAGTAGATACTTATATTTCTGAAGAGTCACTTTTTCCACCTATTATCTGGGCAGAACATTCATCTACCATCACTCGTACAACAAATGCTTGTGAGTCTTTTCACAGTAATTTTAACAACTCCATATAAGCTGAACATCCTAACCTATTCGTTTTTGTTGAAAAACTGAAAGAGTTTCAAACCGACACATATATTAAAATTCAAAGTCTTCAAAAACCTATACAAATCCATGACATGAAAGTTAAGAAAAGACAGAAATTTATTGAATCAATGATTATTAAATACCAAAATAAGGAAATCAATAGGCTACACTTTATGAAATGTTTGTCATTCCATTGTTATGTCAATAAATAAGATATTTAGATTAAGATATTTTGTACAATTAATGTAATCATTATACAATAATAAACATATTTTCGTATGCTTTAAAATAGTTATGTATTATTTACCTATTAACCTACCCAAAATTATAATAATGACGAATGAATAATAAGCTTATATAAAATAAGAGGCTCGGTGCCCAAAATGCAATTTTTGTAATGAGGACCTTTTGGGTCGGTGCCCAAAATGCATGTTGAATTAGTCCATTTATTGCCTTGGTGCCCAAAATGCAAACTCCCTAATAAGGAATATGCACACATTTTTTTATTGCATAAATCGTTTAAGGAAGTCATTACAAACCCAAAAAAAAATATTTTGAAGAAAATTACTAGGATAATTTAGCTACAAAAAATGTTTACTTTTCGGTATAATTTATTACAATTTAAAAACCAGCCACCTTTGTCCTTGAAAAGTGACGTCCGGAGATCAGCAAAAATCTACATGTTAACATAAAGCTTAACCCAAAGTCGAACAGGTTTGATTTTCTCGAAAACAGTCAGAGGGAGAGAAATCGAATTTTTTGGTTTGATAGAGGAATAGTTCAACTAGCTTCGGTAAAAAATATTCAGTTATACGGGATGTTTCGTTTCGGAGCTATTAAACGTCAAAGTGGAAATTTCCTCGATTTCCGTTGAAATCGGGTACAGGTCGCAAATGTGAATTAAATCGATGTAAGTTTTCAGAGGTTGTAGGGGACCCGGAGCTTCAGAACTCCACTGAAACTGGTGAGGATCAGAAAATGGCAAGTAATTCTTTTGAATTTTTTTAGGTCGAAAAATGCCCTTTCCAGGCCCCTCTTTGGTACCTAATAACTCGAAAACAAAACGTCAGATCGAAAAACGGATTTACAGGAGAAACCTTAAAATCTCAAATACTATTTTTGCAGTACACTTACCTAAACCTAAAATCACTGGAAAATGGAAATATATAAACTGGAAATTTAGATTTTTGACCCAAATATTTCGCGGTTTTTAATTTTTTGTGGGGTCAAAATGTTTCAAATTAAAATACCATATAGTCATCGGAAAGAGCTCGTCAAAGTATGCGCTACCCATATTTTTTAATTTCTTCATTCTCTATAGGAAGGGAGCAATCGCCGATTAAATTTCGATTTTTTTAGTTTTTGTGCCCTAGACATCGGTACATTTGAATCACTCTGAATTTTTTCCTATCTATTTTTCCCCAATTTTTCAACACTATCTTGTAAAGGGATAATCGTACTGTAAAATGAATACCGAATGGGTCATCCAGGAGCGTATTTAGGGGGTAAAAATAGAATTTTCTTGATTTTTTCCGACAAATCCTATTTTTAACCGACATTATTCCACACTATTTACCCTATTTAATTATTCTTTTTGGGTTTATTTTATCCATTAATTATCTAAGAATACCTCCCACTAATTTAAATCGCTTATTTTTTCGGTAAAGTTATAAATAAAAAGGTTTATTTGCATCGGGGACATCGAAAATTTGAAAATTTTTGAATTTTCCAAGATTGCCATGACAATAAAGAATTGCAGTTTATTTACTTGAAATTATGAAGATATGTCAAAAATGACAACGTTCGTTGCAAAATTGAAAGGTTCCTGGACCGATTTCGGCTTAAAGTTTACATGAATAAGATTTTAGGAACCTTCTACTTTAAGTGCAGGGATATTTCATTGGATGTGTTACGCGATAAATGCCATTTTTATTGAGTTTTCGATGACTCTACAACACTGGAATTCGCCATGTACTCGTGATGAGTCATAAGTTCAGTTTTGACGACACATCCAATGGGATCACGTTTTGCAAGTTTCGAAATTCGCGCGAAAATTTGCAGTATTAAATCTTTTTTTTTGTTAATAAAGACCACAATACATGGATAACAACAACCGCCATGAACATTTAATTTATGTAGAGAATATATAAAAAAATATTTCAGATTTATTTGGGTTATATGCATATTCCCTATTACGGGGGATGCTATTATAAAGTCATTTAGCCTCGTATTTAGTATCCTGGGAATAGTCTATATATTTATAAATACCTAAAAGCAAACGTGAAAATTCTAACCCAGTTCTGATTTAACCTTTGAATTAGTTAGAGGTCTTCGTATATTAGAAATAAGTGAGCTTTAAACAAGATGCCGCGAGTTTGTGTAAATAAACCAGATATATAGATTATTGTAATATATTGATTGCCAAAGTACTCAAGTACAAACGATGTACCTTCTAGGAAACTATATACTGGTATAACAAATACCATAAATAAAACAATCTGCAATATATCAAACTGACTCGACTATCCTGCAGTACTTTTATGTACCAGGAAACTATACTTTTTTGTTCTGACAGCTCACGAAGGCCGAAGTCTAAGTACTATGTACCGTGGGTGTACTGGAAAAATCCGACTCACATCCAGAGCTGGAAACATCCGTAGGGACTTCACCAGCCCTTTAAGAGGATGGGTGGGGTGGTACCACCTCACTGGAGGAAGAAATCCTCTACCACCTTCCTTCATTCAGCACGTATACACCATACACACGCTTTATTCATCCTAACAGTAACAAACACTGTCTTATGGACACCAAATAAAATGCTATAAACTATCCCATGGACACTCTAAATTGAACTGACAACAGTTACACACAATCCCTAGGCAAAATAAGCCGTACTAAAAAAAAACTATAATTGTTCTATATGGACCCTCCAAATATAAACTGACTTGTTCACTAAAACTTCCTAAACTACTAAAATGTATCTAAACTATAAAACCGTTCCACCAATTACAAAGGTAATTAATTAATGGTACATTAATTTGGTACTCTAACGTTGTTGGTTGCAACAGATTTGGTCCCATGGACTTAGTCTTTCTTTATCTGAACCAACTTGACTCTTTGAGCTTAACAAACTTCAGTGTAATAAACTTTAGCTGAACAAACTAACACTTTAGGTGAGTCAGCTTACTTGAGTAGCGCGAAGAGCTGAAACCAAAGAAAATCCCAATCAACTCTGCTACAACCTTATTTTTTGATCTTGATAATAAATAGTAGTCTGACAACTAATGGAATATAGAGTGTATTATTAAAATATATAATATAACATATTGAAATTTATCTGTAGCTGTTTTTAGAGCTTCTAGCTTAACAAATTTTACTAATATTCACTAGAACTCTACCAGCATTCTTTAGGACGCTACCCTTCCAAGTGTCTCAAAAGAAAGATGACCGCACCCTCTGATTCATATATTATATATCCTTTCTTATGTCACACATCCGCCAGCTAGTCAATCAGAAGTCAAGTCTGCTACAACGTACTTCAAATCACCACTAAATTTTCTCTTGAAACAAACCCCACTCCAGAAAATTGTCTTTATTCTTCTGACAATCCGAAACAAAGAACTCCCGAAAACATGGCTATATTTATAAATTATTAATTATTTTTAACCTCACCTTTAACGTCACTTTCACTTTCGGAGTTTCTCCGCGAACGTACGCAGTTACTGGAGTGTATGCAGTTCTTACTCTTACTGATATATTAACTCCGAATCTTGTAGTAATACAAAAATATAATACAAAAACATAAAGGGTTTCTCTTAAGCCTAAATATGTACCATCATAATATGTCTAAAAAACATACAAAACATTGGCCTAATATTAAAATTACATTTACAGAAACTGTTTTAGAGTACACTACTCCAGAGCATAATGACACGTTAACAAAACGCGCAAAGTGAAAAAGACAGATACTGAAAACCAGTGGCGCATCCGGGGGGGGGGGGGGGGGGTTGCAGTCCACCCCAGACCAACATCCTAGACATACAAAAATTAAAAAAGTGCACTACTAATTGAAAAAAATTCACTATCCCCCCAAGACGAAATCCTGGGTGCGCTACTGCTGCAACAATTGTTTCAATTCAGGCGCGTTCATAAACAAGCGAAAGGTGTAATTCACAACATTCTTTAAAAATCAATGTAAGGGGAAAATTAACCCGTTACAACATAACTGAAAGCTTGGCAACAGCCGTTTATAATAGTAAGTGGTGAACAATAATAATATAGTTTGCCAGATTAAGAGTAACTGTTGAATCTCCTGATTGCTCGAAAATGTAAATAATGGCATCTCCTCCTTGTCTCTAAATCTATGTGTGGGTGTCAGCCAAGTTATATATTTATAAGCAATTACTTGTTATAGAGTTGCGCATAATTTATGATGATAACATATGCAAATTGTTAAAAGATACATTATTTTCTAAAAATGGATTGTTATCAAATTGTCTGTATTTTAGGGCACTCTAAAATAAGTAATTAAATTATGTGTCTTAATAAAGTCAAAAGCTTTTGTATGTCATGTAAAGCCACCTTAAAAAAATATTTGAATAGAGAGCAAATAATATTAGTCATCAGTGGCGGCTGGTGAAATTTCAAAGTTGTATATCTCAATTCCTACCTACAGGGTTTTAGGGGTTTTAATAGTGAGCCCACTTGGAATGTTTTGGTAAATAAAAAAAACATTTTGTAATTTGCGAGAAAAAGTTGAATTTTTGCTGAGCCTTCCGGGGAAAAAAATGAACGCGTTTAGGTATTTCATTTATAATTTGTTCTAAACAAATTTTCATTATTTTGTCGAGAATTTTTTAATTTTAAGAGAAAAACAGGTGTTAGTAGAACGATATAGTCATTTGAATTTTTTAAACCTAAAATATAATTTAAAAAAGAAAATTCAAATGACTATAGCTTTCTTCTAACACATTTTTTCTCTTAAAATTTAGAAATTCTCAACCAAATGATGTAAAATTTGTTTGAAAAAAATAATAAAATATCTAAACGTGTTCATTTTTCTCAGGGGGGAAATGCTTTTTTTCTTTACCAAAACATTCCCAGTGAGCTCACTGTTAAAACTCCCAAATTTCGAACGGGTCCTGTACATAGGCACAGAGCTATATGACTTTGAAATTTGACCAGCCGCCACTGGTTTCTAAAAATCGCGACCTATTGTCCAAGTCGGCTTTTTTCTGTTTTTTCTGTTTTCATATTATTAATGTTGCTTTGTGAAATGGTGTAAACGGTGAAAGTTTTCATAACAATAATTAGTATAATGAATCAAATGACAGTTATCCATCAGCGTACCGCACGAGGCACAAAAAACAACAACGAAAAATAGTTATACTTTGTTTAAGCTTAATCATTTTGCTTTTAAAATAGTTTCTTTAAAAAAGTTCTAAAATTAAATAGCTACTGCTGGATATCCCCCGTTTTGTAATTTTTTTGCTTTTAGTGCGTTTAATAGAATCTGAAAAATTATTTTTTGCAATGAAGTGTACAATAATTCAAACCTGAAATAAATATCCTAATTTCTGTCATTCAAAGACTCGTTTTAAAAAATATATAATTTGTTATCATCGAACTTTAAAAATTTAACCACCCATAGGAAACTAGTTAAAATTTGAGATATTATGTTATAGATTAAGCAGGAAAGTTTTAACATTTTGACTTATCAGTCTTATCACCAAAAACTCCCAAAGGCAAAGTCACCCCAGTTTACAGTACCTACCTTGAAAAAATGTATTGATTTTTTATTTCTCCAGTATACAGTAAAATATAGCATCCAAAATACTGGCATTGCGGTGCGGCGGCTATACATACTGTCAATTTATAAAAATGAGCTTCTTTTTCGTTCCTTTTATGATATTTCAGCTAGTTTTGCATCGCTTATCATCAATCGGTGGCAGCTGCTTGTTGATTTTAGGTTAGACGTAATTTCATCGATTTCTGCTTGGCAAGATGCCGTATTAAGTTAACTTTCCCCCCAATTTTTATTAACAAAGTTTTATTTTATGAGGGAAATAAATTGTAATTTTCTATTACTGTCGATCTTTGTGCCTGGGTTTACAATTTTGAATTTTTTATACATATCTACTAACAATCTTTTTGCTAATTTTATAATTCTGATTCTTCTGGAATTTTATAATTCTGATTCTTCTGACTAAAAAATACAGTAATGAACAAGATAAAAAAATTGTAGTCTGGTTTTTATTGCCTTTGTTAACTTTTGGTGAATTGTAACAAAATCTTCCACATATCAGGGTCATATTTTACGTCGGTGCTATCCAATGCATTTTTTATATTGATATAGACCATATTGCATATTAATAATAGCTTGGAGCTTTCTGAGTATTACAGACTATAAACATATTCATACTGTATACATAATTTTGAAAGTTTGAATTTGCCTCGATTGGAATAGTTGACTGGAAATCGAAATTAAATATTTATATAATAAATGTTATTGTATTGGACGGTCTGAACTTGAAACTAAAATTTCTCAAAAGGCAATTTGTATTTTCAAGAATAGAAATAATGATCATGACAGTATGCCAGTTATGTTACAAATATATGTGTAGTACGTAATCTATGCTAATATATAAAAGAGTAAATTGACTGACTGACTCACTCATTCATCAACTCCCAGCCAAAACTGCTAATGCTAAAAAGTTGAAATTTCGCGCATAGCGTCCTTTTACGCCGTAAAGGTCTACTAAGAATGGATATTGCAAAACTCGCCCCCTAAGGGGGTAGAAGCAACTCCTAAAAATTAAATTATTTTTTATTTTGAAGTGAAGTTCTAAGGAAAACGCCAAAACGCGTCAATTTTATTTTATTTTTTACATAAGTCTACTTTTTTCGAGAAGGAATTTTACCCCTAGGGGGTAAGAACACACTTCTACCACTGATTTATCAAGACACAGTCCTAACTACCAAAGATAAAAAGCTGAAATTTTGCATACAGCCTTAGTTTAGACGTCCACTAAGAAAGGATATTGCAAAACGGACCCTCTAAGGGGGTAAAAACAACCCCTAAAATTAATTTTTTAAACTACTTACTAAGTTCTAAGGAAAACGCCAAAAAATGTCAATTTTATTTTACTTTTTTACATAAGACTACTTTTTTTTCGTGATAGAATTTTACCCCTACTATCCATTTCTAAAGTTTTGACCCCTCAGTCTGAGGGTCAATAACAAAAATACCACGGGGCAGAATAAACTGAAAAAATTACAGCTTGTTAGGACGTTATCCAAGAGTTTCTTCCAAAAAATGTATTATTGTATTGTAAACGATATTGAACTTATTCATAATCAATTGGAAAAAAACAACGATTTTACTGCGTTAATACTGATAAACGATGTTCTCATGTCTATATATTGGTTAATTTGTTCCCTATTTAAATGCAATTTTAAAGGTAGATAGAAAAATATCTATACTTTCGTAAGAGATTGGTAGTATGTGTCTGAAATTGTATTTTTTTTTAATGATGTTTTTGTATCAGCTGTACTGTGGACAATTTACAACCTTAAAAAAATCTTTACACTCGTAGACGTGTTTATTATTATACAAATGTATTTTATTACACAAAATTCAAAAAAGCACCTTTAGTTCTTGTAAAAATTGTAATAAATATTAAAAGCGACATAAGAAAGAGATGAAAAGTCTTAAACGCCTTTACCGACATAACCACAGTACGGTGGAAGGTCACGTTTATCGGTATGTAGTCCGTAGGTCCATGTATTTTTATTTGTGCAGAATTTAATCTATTTGTTATGTATTGAAAAGATTTGTAAAATAATATTATTTATTTGATTGTGGTTGTTTATATCTACGCTTTGTTGATTTAAATTTTTGATGTTAGTGGTAGATAGTAATGTGAAATTGTTATTGTTTCACACGATTTTTACGATTATCATAAGATAAAATAAATACCTACCTGATGTAGTCTGAACCAAAAATACGGTACCAAACTACAGTCTAATAAGTAAAGTTTTGCAAACGGGGGTAAATCCAGAGACGGCTTCTAACCTAGTTGGAAATAAAATCAGAATTCGATGTGGGCACTGTGTCTACAGCCCCAAACCACTTTACTTTATTTTAAGCAAACTTAATTCCGGGACCCTCCGGGGCCCATACCCCTGGGCGCCAGCCCCAAGCTCCCAATGGATGAACCGGCACTGTGTACAGATGTACTTAACTGTCCAGCAGCTAGGCTATTTTGGAGCCTCTGTGAAAAACAACCAATATCGTTTACAAGGAAGTGCTAATTTCGAAATATTATTCTAAAAATATATTTTATAATTAAAACACGCTGGCGAAGCCCGCCGGTACGGTAAGTGAAATAATAAAACTAGGTATAAAGAATATTATCATACAATATACGAGAAATGGTGGAAGGGGAAACAAATATTACCTTTCTCGTGTTAACTTTAGCCCCCGTCCTTGTGGAAAAACTGATTAAGGAAATGATTTTCCAACTTTCAAATATTTTATTATTAATTTGTGTCTGTTGTCAACGTTGCATTCTTAATTCATCCCAAGAACTGCCTTCTAAGACAAAATTATAATTTACGAAGAAACTTTAGCAACTTTACAATAACTTCTTTCTTTAGACAGACATTCGGCATCACCATTCCTTGAGCACAACAATAAATATTGCACTGTTACAATTTATAGGATTGCCTGCAGAGTTTAGGCTGTGCTACCTTCCTCCTGATATTGCGGACCCTTCTAATCCCTCAGATATTTTTCTTTAGGCGCCGCGCAATTTTGCCGAAAAGTAAGCAGGTAGCAAGAGTTAAGAGCTTTGTCCGTTTCTTATGTTTCATATAATGTACCTAATGGAACTTTATATATATATATATATATATATATATATATATATATATATATATATATATATATATATATATATATATATATATATATATATATATATATATATATATTATATATATTATATATATTATATATATTATATATATATATATATATATATATATATATATATATATATATATATATATATATATATATATATATATATATAAGTAAAGAAAATATCGGGGAGCTGTCTGTAAGGTAGTGCTAGACACGTGTTTCGTCGTGCCCTGATGGCACCCGAACCAGAAAATGTTTATTAATTAAGGGTTTGCTTAGGTCTGTTGTCACCATATTAATAACTGACTGTTCTGCAGTGATATTTTGGAAAGATAATTATTAAAGTAAATATTAAAGGAATCTTTTAAATTGAAAGGAAAACTTTTTATTATTCTTTTTTTTATCAAAATATTGTCAGTTGGTTGGGCGTTACGCCACTTTAATGTTAAATCACTGGCAGTGCCAAAGAACATTTTGTTTGTAGTATTTTTTATTTTCGTATTTTAGGCACAGTGACTTTTATTATTTTTAAAGTCTACGTGGGATATCTTAGATAAAAAAAAATATATCAATTTTTCCTTAGATTGCTGTAACACCCAACTAATAAATCTTTTCAGTATGAATCCGCCACAATCATATATGTAGAGATTACTAAAAATATTGTGAATTTACAAATATATATTGCATTCCACCCCAAATAATTAATTTAACAATAATATGGGATTTTTTTAAACTCTCACTTTTTTACGATAATAATATTTTAAAATAATAAATCTTAAATAATTTGCAGTTCCTGTTAAAATACATACTTGTCATCAAATTGTACGCAAATGTCTACTATATTTAAAAATATGTAAAAAAACAAGAAAGCCCTACTTAAAATAGAATTATATTACTAATAAATTAGTAGCGATGGATTTCGCCTGTTGGAATTCTGTTTAATTTTGTGATTTTTAGGGCAATGTAAACAATTTTTGGGTCCTTGGATCTTTTTTCCAACTACCAACAATTGTTTTTGGCTTAGGGAACTATTATGTACGTTTATTTTATTAGGGAAATATTGTAAAAAAAAACAAGAAAAAGAAAAAATTACTGATACTTCTGAAATGTAACTGTTAACATGACACTATGAAGAAAGATGACACATAAATCAATTAACATCGAATGTAGAAGGATTGTTATATTAACTCGCTTTTTAAGAGATGCCAGAAAGACACTTGGCACTGATCACGTGATATAATTACTTTAAAATCAACCTAGTTTTAAAGTTTCATCTATATTTACCTCTTGATTTTGCTATTTCTGGCATGTTTTGCTGTTCATCTTTACGTAGCGTCCTAAAAAATCATCTTGGGAGAAGTTGAATTTATGTTGTTGCTTGTTAGAAAACATTTAAAATTTCAGCCAACCGTCAAAATGTTAAACAAGCCGAATTAGACAAATAGGACATTATTAACAAATTATTCGCCAACGATGCCGCGAGACCATTCGTAAATTTGACTTTATTTACAAACAACGATTTGCCAAATTAAAAATAGACCTTGCTTTATTTTAGCCATGTTTACACCGTTTTCCATATTGACTGGAATAACTATTTTTAGCAATGTGAATTTTTCCAGCAATACAGCTAAATTTCTGTTCATTTTTCATTTGCTTCATTTTGGAGGAGTTAAACTTATAGATAGAGTGAAGTCGTTGATTCTCTTTAAAAAAAGTTATTTTCTTGCGAAGGCAAATATTAGGTTGAATCAAAAAGGATAATATAATGTTAATAGTAGGTATGACTGAAATAGCTTATCGCCCAATTAATGCATATCATATTTTAAAACGTACCTTATGAAAAAACAAACTTATTTTTCTCCCGATATACTAGCTTATACTTCATGTTGGCAGAAAATATTTTTAAAATCAGTTAAGCTTTATAAATTTTGTAAACATGTAACTTTATCACAGTATTGATTATCCGGTTTATATCTTATTCATAGATGTAATAAAATATTACCATTTTACCAAAGTAAATTATTATTCTCTTTCTTTTATATCTAATTTTTGTCAAAGCTCTACGCTTGGTCCGATTTCCTGACAATTTTATAATTATTCCAGAAAACATTTCTTTCGTGGAACAGGCAATAAGAGAAAATCGATATATATTTTTACAGGGAACATGTACGAGTAAATAAGATTTTTATTTTTCTAATAATTAATTTATACTCTAAAACTAAAAATAAACTGTTTACCTCTAGTAAATATATTTGGCAAGTAAACACGTGCAAGCTTGTTAACTTTCATACAATTGACCAAGCACATAAACTAGTAATTATACAAATTATTGCTAAAAACAACAAATAAAATGATACATAAACATAATTATAGCTACAATGAATAATGTTGTGCGCCATAGCCGAGTGGGGAGTTACTGCAACTACACAATATTTAGATTAACCACTGCCCGTGATTGTATGCAGTTTTAATACGGTAATTGTGATTATATTAGGGATAAGTATGAATTATAAATTATGATGTGCACATTCAATTTAATATTTACGTTTAAAATCGTAATTAGAAAGAAAATTTTATTTGCCCCACTCATAATTAAGATATTTTAAACATAGCCTTAGACGGTTATCAGATTTTTATTTATGACTTTCCTTAAAAGATTGTATCTTTTAGTAAGTCCTATATTTTATTTGTTCTTTAATACTGATTTATACATGTAGACATGTACAGATTTTTTTTTCAAAGTTACTCGATTTTTATATTAAGATAATTTCTTGACTTCCCGTTAAATTGTCAGCGGTAACGCAGTGGTCAAAGCATCCCCCACAACGACGCGATAAAGCGGTAGCGGCAGCGGTACAAAAGCGATACAAAATTTTGCGGCGGTGTACGACGCACAGTGGGGCCAAATACCCTTAAATCTGGCATCAATTCACGAGGTGGGTTTACTGCAGATAATTGTTTTTAGTCAAGTTAAAACCTTTATACTCGTATATAGGTAATAAAACTACACTAAACATGTGTTTCTCTTTTTTTACAGTTTTATTTTTATTTGGTCACCATATAAGAAGTTATTATAGTACCATAAAATGGTAATTTCAGACTTATTTACTTTTCATGTTATTTCAACTAGGGCTTGCAATCCCGGGATTTCGTTAGAAATTCAGTCCCGAAAGATCCCGGGATTTAGCACTTAAATCCCGGAATAAATATATTATAAAATATATTTTTAAAAAACTAAGTAAATTAATGATTCCAGCATCATCGCAGTATTTTTTCTAAAACTAATGTTTAACGCATGATATAGCAACCCTGGAAGATTAATTTAAGTACTTATGTAATTTAAATTATTTTTAATTTTTATACTTTTATGTGTCTGCTGCATACTATGCAAACTATGTTTTGTTTTTATTTTAAAATTTCAGTATTATAAATAAAAATAATTTACATTTATTAATGTTTTTCGGGATCGGTACCGGAATTTTGTTAGATTGATCCTGAAAATCCCGAGATCCAAATATACGTCCGGGATTGCAAGCCCTAATTTAAACATAAATGATTTAATAATTCTGAATATGCATTAATGAAGATTAAACTGCAACTTACAATTAATTTGTGCTTGCGGAATGAAGTGGAAATTCCAAATGTTTTTGCTTTACAAGTTAAAGAGTTGTGAAATATATTTTTTAAATTGAGGTATTAATTTTATGTTTTTTACGTAAAAGTTAATTTTAAAACATTTGGGAATAGGTTAATAACGGCAGTTTATTTTGCGCGCAGTGTATTTTGCATAGAAGTTATAATCTGAAGAAGAATCATCGCCACTCTCCATGCTTGAATCTGCTACTGAAATACTAGGAGGAATTATCATCTGAAATGCTTCGGTATCATAATGTTTTAATAAAGAACCGCACTGTACAATAGAGTCATTAAGCTGAAGGGGGCAAACATGATAAACTGTTTGTTTTGCTGTTTGAAAGTACAATATTCCTACTTTATTAATTTATAAAAAGGTCAGTGTACAGTACTTGCTAATTGCAATCAAGCACTTGTGCAACCAAACTTGCTTAATGTAAAAGCGCTTTAACCGCCACGTTCTGATGTCGAAATTTTAGCGTCGTTACATTGTTTTTAAAAATGTCTACTGGACCAATAATTGAAAAAGTCAAACAATATGCACTACTATATGATTTGATTGGGTCATAAGGACTATAAAAATCGCAACTGCTTTTTTTCGAAAATATATATAAAAACGTTTCGGATCACGCCTTAGTTCGGACATTAAAGTATGATATTCCCCATACATTTCGCTTTCTTTATTGATTTTATGTACTAATTTTCTTTTTTTTTTCTAGAAGGATAAATAATTAATTAAAGATCACTTCTTATCTAATAATATTTACCGTTTATCTTCAACTAAAGCCAATAACAGCAACATCTCTTTTCACTAGAGGAGATTTATTTATCGCATTAGATATCCTTATTAAAATAAAAGAACTTGTAATAAGTTATCATAAAAGCATTGGGCCTGTCGTACCTCCTATTTTAGTATCACCAATCAATGAATTACTTAAGGGAAAGAAAAAAGGCCAGGCAATTAAATGGAACGATGATGCAGAAGATGCATTCGTCAGAATCAAGGAATTACTGGTGTCTGCTCCGATTTTAGTTCAACCGGATTTTACAAAAAAATTTACTATATACAGTGTGATTCGAGCAATACTGGTTTAGGTGGAATCTTGACCCAAGTCATCGATGAAGAAGAACATGTGATAGCTTATGCCAGTCGGTCACTTTCACGTACTGAAAGAAATTACTCAACTTTAGAAAAAGAACTGTTAGCTGTTTTATTTTGCATAGATAAATTTAAGCAGTATGTGGAAGGAGTAAGATTTAATGTTATTACTGACAATTATAGTTTGCTGTGGCTGAATAATCTCAAGAATCCATCAGGCAAATTAGTTAGATGGGCAGTGAAATTCGTCAATACACATTTAACCTTATTCATAGGAAAGGATCATTAAATGTTGTTGCTGATGCACTTTCCCGTATTTCTTATGAAGATGTTGATAACGACGCTATGCTCTATTTTCCAAATATTTAAAAGAAATGCAAGGATTACGCGACCCTGGGATATTCGTTTTTGTTCAGCAGATGCCCCGTCGAACATATTTTTGTCTTTGTCGTAAAAGGTATATTGGAAAGGGACAGAACACAGCGATGGAATTAATCGTTGAATTGCAAAGTTTTTTATGATCGTTGGAGAACATTGCCGAAGTTTTGTTTTGATATAAATGCAATATGCGGAATAACACTATTTACCCTTCACACTCCAGAGTGTTTTGTTGTCATAAGCGAAGGGGGATATTGTTTACAGTTTTTCTTAATATAAACAAATAGTGTGGACACAACATGACATTTCCATCCCTTCTTTCTTTCAAGGTTTTTCTCAAATTTTTTCATCTTTTTGTAAAACCTTTGAAATTTAACTCGCAATGCTCAAAAAGTGGTAACCACTTATAACTCTGCTCCAAGATGCGGAACCAAAATAAGTTCTCATTTTATTTGTTGTGATGTCAAGAAATAACATATTCGGCGCAGTCCCCCCATTAACCGAATCTTGTCAAAACTTTATTATACTAATTTATAACTACTTAAGTATACTACTTACTCCTTCCAGCTATACTAAAAACAAGGGACGGTACTGAGGCCGTGATCTAAATGGCCAAGAAGAGCGCACACAGATATTAGGTATGGTTCAGGATGAAGAAGATCTAGCGGGCTTAGGTTGTAGGTAGAAACGCGGGAAAAGTATGTTGGCTCGCTGATTAAATTGGTGAGCGATTTTCTGATTGCGCATTTTTCTTCAGCTTTGCCTTCCACGTCGATTTTCGTGGAACCTAACAATTTCTTGCTGAAGTGTTAATGTCGACTAAGTAATAAATTCAGCGGAGGGAATTTAGAGATAAGATAGTCAATCTTTGCCAAGAGAAAGTCGACGAGCTCATTGTAGGACTTGTCTGATGGGAAACGATAGATGCAACGAATAGATTTGGTGGAAGACTTAAGGTTAAGTTTTAGCCAGAGGGCATCGAACTTGCCGTATTCGGGAGGTTCGGGAGTCTGGTACAAGAAAGGTTGCTGCAAATATTGGCACATACCCCACCATATAGACAAACATATGAAAGAAGTTCGTAGACTGAAAACAGGAGATGATTAGCCGAGGATTTGGAACTGATTTGGCTTGCAGTTAGAGAAAGAATGTGGGGTTTGCATGATCGGGGGTAGTGGTAGACAAAGTCTAGATTGATATTAAGCCCATAGATGTTGGCAAAGGCGAGAAATCTCTTTATTGAATAATAAAAACGAATATATATGTTATAAACAAATAAATAAAGCTTTATTTGGAAAGATTAAAGGATCAGAAAAATTACATACTTTATATGTAAGTTAATTATTAAATAATACAATCCTTCCAAAATGGCAAAGTTCATCCTTTACTAGCATAAAGGTTGATCTTGCACTTCGATGTCACATATATTAGTCTTGCATCGTTTTTTTGTATTTGTGGATAGTTTTGCTATAGGTCGAAAGAAACTGATTTGTGCATTTGAACTGTACAGTATTTTTCATAACATCTGTAGCTGCCTTTAAACAGCATTGAACTCTGTTGAAATGTAATAAGCTTTTTGAGTTGAAAAAGTGCGCCAAGTTGTACACGAATAGGTACATTGGTTGTAACCATAACGTATCTCTCTCGCAACCATCAGGTCAGGATGTTAAGCATCACAAAAGCTTTCGTGACACTGACAGTAAACGAAATTTTTCGTGACAATTAATGGAAGCTCTCGTGACACGTATACAAGGCTTTCGTAATACTACACCTAATTAAGGACGTGATCACTACAACACTGATGTCACAAATTACCGTCAATAAAAGCAATTGATTAACTAATGAGTTAATAAATATACTTGGTTTGCCATAGCTACGGCGCTATCAATACAATTTAGATATGACCCAAAACAACCGCGTTAGAAACGAGATATGGCCACTGTTTTCTTACACACCCGGGCAGCGTTAAGACGGTCGAAATACTTGGAAGGTACAACCACGCTAGAATTATTAGACGGTAGCGACACTCGCCACTTATTCCTGTTTTTGCCGACTCTTCGCTAAACTAGTTTTATCCGGTTGCTGGCAACTCGTGGCGTCTTTACGGAGACAGTCAGAAAATTAGTCTGATTGAATACAGTCGAGATCGCGATGGTGTGTTATTGCCACGTAGAAAATTATCCATACCTCGGGATTAAATAAATTTTGGAAATATATACAGATTGATACATAGAATTAAAATATAAAGTAGGTATTTCAGTCGTGTCTCGTCGATTTTTAGTATATATGAGCATAATGGCAGTATCTTAAAACTATTTGTGCTAAAGAAACGAAATTTAGAGAATGGGATTTATAGAAATAATGTATAAGAATACGTATTTGATATACATATTCTGCTTACAACAAGGCGAAAACGGAGGTATTAAAATAACTGGATACAGATATTTGCTATTTTATTTCTACAACACCTTAAAATAAGCGTCAGTGTGTGTATATATTTATATTTTCATTTTGGTTTAACCAAAATCTGGCAAGATTTTATTTTGATATCCTTGTATGTCCCTGTGTATTTTCCCTCAATAAATAAATAATAATAAATAAAGGATTGTGGTAAAGGGGGCTACACTTATTCAGTCTTTGTACTCTTTAAGTTGATAGGTGTACCTAGCTTTTATATTCAACCGTTTTAAATATTAGTTTTATTTCATGTAGGCTAGGGGCAGGGGGGTTAAAAAGGGGGTAAATTTACTCGATTATGTTGTAAGTCGTATTTATTTGATATTGTAGATATGTCCGTGTCGAAAAGAGGCAGGGGTGGTTTTTAGTGCAGCTTCCATAATTCAACAGATATTTTAGTTCAAAACATAAAATTTTTAAATATTGCTAGTAGGGTGGTTCTTTAGCTATGTTATACCAGAAACTTAAAACTGTTTAAGTTAATGGCAGCAACCTCCGTTCTGTCCAATTACTGGTAAAAATTGCCGAAGTTATTATGCTACATTTTCTGTCGACTACTGTTAGACTAATCTTTTAAAATAAAGAAGCTAGAGCCCTTGAAAGGCACTGCGACGCGCCGGAGTATGCTAAAAAGGTGATGTAGCGTACGATTGCCCTTAAACCCAAAATTTAAACAACTGTCAAAAATATATTTTTAGCTCAGACTGTTGTGCTCAAACCACTTAAACAGATGCGAAGTAAATATGTTTCATTCAGACTGTTATGTGCTTTATTTAGCATGTTTAGGAAACAACGCAAGGCTTCATTAACTGCCTAGAAAAATATCTCTTATTATTTATTATAACTTTATAAGGCAGTTTCATGCCGAGGGAGCAAACCACTGATCCTTCAAGAATACAGAGGTCTCCAAGATATCGTCAAGACTTCCTACTAATAACCTGAAGTATCCATGAGATGTCCTTGGGAAGTGTATGAACGAGAATATCCATGGATATCTCGCAGTGGTTTAGTCCTCGTTTCATGCCCTCGGAATAAGTGTCTAATAAAGCCAGTAATACTAATGAATCGAAATACTAAAGAGTTACGTACCGCCTTTTAAATTTGTATGTATCAAATAACCGACCAAATATTTTTTCGACTACTTGTCGAACGTCCCCGTAATACGCTGCCCGGAGAACGCAGTGTGCATCGGCGTTTTGCTTTGATGCAGAAACTTCAAACGATTTTTGCTGAGTGTCGCTACTCCCCCATTTCTCTACTCTGGTACAACTGCTGCAAGTTTTCGAACGTCCTTGAATAGCGATGCAAACGCGATTCAATCGCAGGACTGATTGTATCACGACTCGATGCAAAAAGTGTCTCGTGTGTGTTAGGGCTTTTATTACTGCTGTCTTCACGTCAAGCTAAAACTTATTACTAGCTCTAGAACGTGATACCTTCTACTCTCTATATGAGTGGCTCTTATTTCTGTCCAATTTATTTTCTACAGTATCCACTAAGAGAACAAAATAAAACCATAATAGCTGGAACCCTTAAGCGTAATTTGGTTCCAAGTTTTTTGCAGAGAAGAAAAATTTGTATGTATAATAGAGCCACCAATTTCCGATTAAAAAATTTAAAAATAAAAACCCTTTAATTTTACATCTGACAGACCTGATTAAGACAAAAACTTTTATTTTTCTTTTTAGGACCTTGCAATTAAATTTCTTTTTAGGGCTGTTTTTCATGTACTTATTTCTTTGTTAATATACAAGAACATCATAGCCGCCGTTTTTTTCAGATAATTATTGTTAAATTATTTTTAAGACGAGATGGATAAAAATAAAAAAACAAACTTAGTTTAAAATAACCGGAACAGGTATAAAATAATTTTATTTTCTATTAATAACCTTACATCTTTTATGCGAGTTGTGTGCAAAACCATTGTGGCTATTTGTCAATAAGACAAATGACGCGCAAAACAATATAGTGGGAAAAGGACGTCTTACGGAAAAAATCTAGTTGTGTGAAAATTCGTTTCATTAGTGAGTGTCTACGCGATGGACGAGAAATTAATGTAAGAAAAAGTTTTACGTTTGCGAATATTATTATGGTGCGGGTACATAAGGGCAAACAAACGCTAACGAAGAAATCGGTTCAATTTTTAAAATTCTTGATAAAATATGTCATGAACTCATCGGTTAAGACCATTGATTTCAGATGGGCAGGATTTTAAGAACTTTGGATAGTGCGATTAAATCTTCTCCTGGATATGGCGTACACAACTTCTTTTTGCAAATTTGTTTTTTGACAACGGCGCGACTTTTCTCGTTAAAAATTTCCAGCGGATTCTCAATTTTATTCTATTAAGGTTTTGAATGATGAAAAGAAGAATAGTTAGTATTATTTTTAAATAACTTATTAACGAAAATATAATTATAATATATTTATAAAAAAAAATATTTTACAAATAAGTTAACATTATTATAAGCAATAACCATACAAAAATATATAATAGAACCTAAATTTTGGGTGCTCAAAAATAATACAAAAATATTAAATAATTTATTTGTTATTTCTTTTTGAAACTTTTACAAGACTCCATAGATTTTCAATGACATTAATATCAGCATGACTTGTGGCGGGGGGGGCGGGGGGGGGGGGGGAGTTTCGATGACTTTGGGACATTTGTAAAGTAGTCATGTTTTACGTTTTCGTGCGTTATGTTTTGGATCATTATCCTGGTAAAATACAAATAGGTATTTCTTTAATACCCAGTTTATGAGCACTTTGTTTCAGATTTTGTTTTAGAATGTCTATACATGCTTTCAGCCATTATTTCGTTAATAAATTGTAAATTCTCAGGTTCCTTAATATTCATGCACCGCCAAACCATAACAGAGCTACCACCATATTTAACAATTCCTTGCAAAGTTTGCTCTTTTAAAGATTTTTGGTGGTGTATCAAGGTCGTTCTCAGTATTTTCTCTGTTTTATTGTTACTTACTGGTTTTATCGATTTTACTCTCGTACCCTCTTATGGACAATGACTTAAAAAAAAAGTGATGAGCGGGTGGTGGCCGGATTTGTTACCTCTCAAAAAAAAAGGGGGTCTGATGTTAGGACCGGAAAACGCAGTCAATACGAGGCGAGGGAAATTTTCTGCAACTCAATTCGTATGCTTTTCTACCGGAGAAACGTAGTCACTGACTTTTTCAAGGCTAGCTCATTGCCGGTGAGTGGGCTGGGTAAAACTACCAAATAAAAGCGCCACCTGTTTTAATATGCCCTTTATGGATAAAGGCAGTGACTGCAGATGACCGCAAAAACAGGAAAACCCTTAGGGACTCCTAAAGAAAACAACCGAATTTCATAAATATTTTCCCATTTATTAAAATATTAAAATGTATTTAATAACTCGGCCCAGGATGGGCATAAACAATGACTTAAAAAGGGGGTGACGTTCCCACTTACTAATATTAAATAAAATTAATTAAACATTCTTTTCAAATGAATTAGCTCATTCTTAACGCGAGAAAGGGGAACCGCGGCTAACGCCTAGAACATCTCTACTCGATTTGATAACAATCAGCTGCTTTTGAAAGCTGAAAGATGTATAAAAAGTGCAGGTTAGATTAGAGAAGTTTTCAAAGTGTGAATTCACTATTAAACTGAATAATTGGAGTCACAGCAGTTTAACTTGCTAATTATTAGTTTGTATACGTGTTAAAAATCATGCCAAGAATAATGCCAAAAAGAAAAGACAGTAATTTACTAGTATGCCGTGCATAAACATAAATAGATCGGTGTGAACTGTGAAGTTTTTAGAATTATATTTTGTTTCCATGCCAAATTAATAAAGTGAAGGTATACACCGAGTGTTAGAGCCGAGTCGCAGGGTAAAACAAGGCGCAAACCCTATAAGGGTGGCATCGGCTAAGCAAAAGTGAAGGGGGCACTCGTAATGTATGGCTCAATGACTGTGAAACTGTGTCTTGATTATTGAGTTAACACACATAACTTAAGTCTATCAAACCTGTGCCCTATGGGGATCGTCTGAGGTCCGCTGTGGCTGCCTTACTCCAAGGAGTGGTGTCTGTCAGAGCCCTGCCTGTCAATTCTGGGAACCTCTCGGAGCCTGCCAAGACGAAGATGATAGGACATGGACCAGGATGGAAGCTTTCCAAATGAAGTGCTCCAGGAAGTGGTTCTTCAACAACCAGGACACAATAGGAGGAGAGATAAGATGTAAAATAAAAAGGCCTATAAGGAAACCAGGTTTCAGATCTATGACATTTGCACAATCAAGGTATGTATACATTATATCAACGTAAGTTAGAAATAGACAGCTTTAATGTTTAGAAATAGTGAGGAAAACTTACCTGAGGTTTTAGGTGGCCTTTTTCAAACAGAAATGTGGGGGGGTTCTTCCCATATAACGAGAAAAAAAACTGAAACACTACAGATTCTCTGGTGCAAAAAAGAGGATTTTGCCACGAAATTCAAGTTAGGGACCCCCACAAAGAAATCGGCAAAATTGCCAGGACTTGCCTCAATACAACACGGCAGGAGGTTTTTGTCCAAATGACACGTTTCTTACGAAAAAGGCGGCAAGTTTCCCTGTCAAAAACCTTAGGGATTTTTGTTCTCAACCGACTGACATGACACTTGACAAATGTCCAGTTGAGATAAGCAAAAAAGGTAAACAAGAAATTAATTAAGCAAATATTCATTAAACAAATATCAGGTCCCAAACAAATTCAGATAACCAACCTGTCCAAAAACAACCCCCATTTATTATATAAATTGGAGAAATGACTATCTACAATTTTTATAACCTCAACTTCTAGGACCAACTTTTAGTCAATCGGTGACTATGAACTAATGCTGTATTTTCTTATTTTTAGGTGTACCGAAGATGGCTGTAAGTACTTGGGAGATTTATGTGACTACTAGATGTTTCTGTTTGATGTATTACAGTTACTGAATTTTACCATTGATTTATATCAGAAAATAAAGATCGAAATAGGAAATTGGTACTTTTATTATTAATTAAGCAATAGCAAACCGCAGCTGGTAAGTTTTAAATTAATATTTTACAAAATTACAGGGTGGGAAAAATAAGACCGTAACACGCCTCCCCTTCCTCGGAGAAAAATTTTTTTCCTCAGAGAAAAATTTTTCTATACAGACCTTAAAACTACTAAATGTATATTTACAAAAACATAATACTATATGCCGCACCTAAAAAAAAATTACCATAGGTTAAGCAGGATTACTGCATCTGTACATAATCTTCAATATGTTCAGCCAAGAACAATCAAATATCTCTAGATGAACAATAACTGCAAATTAACTTTTAATATTATTATTTGTTCTGGGGGGTATATGTACAAGGGATATTTACAAGTAAGGCAATGTTCAGGATGAGTCATCTGGAGGATGGGCTTTGAGGTCCTTGGCATGCCATACCCCAAGGTTTCGGCCGTCGTTGTCGACCAATTCATACGACCAGGGTGACAAAACTTTTGCAATCGTGTAGGGTCCGACAAACCTAGGCGCCAGCTTGGAAGTAAAATGCTTAGAGGCATCCGAAAGCGTGTAATTTCGCTTCCAAACTTTTTGCCGCAGTTGAAATTTTTCGTCGCGTCGCCGCAAATCGTATACGCGTTTACTTTTTTCGCACGCTTGAAGCAGTCGCTTTTGAACATCGCTGAATACCTTCTCCAGCGCCAGCGACTTAGCTACGGGATCTAAAGGCGTATCATCGGCTGATGCAGAATCAGGATGAACCGGCTGGTCGTTATGAAAATGTATTTGACGACCAAACATTATGAAGTTAGGGGTCATACCGGTAGCTTCGTGCTTTGCGGATCTCATAGCTGCTCCGACTTTAGGAAGTATTTTGTCCCATTGTTTGTGGTCTTTGTCGATATAACTGGACAACATGGTTTTGAGGACACGATGTACCCGCTCTACAGGGTTTGCTTGTGGATGATAATTAGCAACATATTTGAGGGTTATCCCATAGCGCTCCATGCACTCTTTAAAAATTTTACTACGAAACTGAGTCCCATTATCAGCAATGATCTTTTTCGGAGCACCATGGATCAAAATAAAGTGATCTTCCAACCACTTGACGATGCCTGAGGCAGTAGCCGAACGCAAAGGGAAGAAGAGGACGAACTTGCTGAATATGTCGCAAATGGACAAGATATATGCATATCCAGACGAGGATCTAGGTAAGGGTCCAACCAGGTCAATACTGGCGATCTGCCAAGGTTTAGAAACTGTTGGCTGAACGCTTAAAAGTTGACCAGCAGGGGGCTTTTGTTCAGGTTTAGTTTGCAGGCAGATTCTACAGTGACGAACATACCGAGCAATGTCACGGCGCATGTTTGGCCAATAGTACTTTTGAGCAACCCTTGAAAATGTCTTGAAGACACCAAAATGCCCACAGGTCGGTGGATCGTGATGTGCCTTAATAATAGCGGACCGCTCTTCACGGGGTACTACCTTTAACCAAGCCTCGCCCGTTTCCAATGCCGGGTAGAGAAGCCTAGCGCGCTTGTAGAGGAGTCCGGAATCAAGCCACCAAAGTGGATATTTTTGAGGATATTTAGCGACTCGTCTACACATACCCAAATACCAAGCATCAGATGGTTCGGTAGGCGGATCATCAGTAGCAGGGTCATCTGACTCGTCTTGCACCAAATCAATGGCGGGCACAGAGCGCGAGAGAGCATCGGGAAGCACGTGCTCCTTACCTTTCCGATGGACGATCTCAAAGTCATACTGTTGCAACCGGAGTGACCATCTAGCAATCCTTCCAACGGGGTCTTTTATGGAATAAAGCCATTTAAGGCTATAGTGGTCAGTAATAATCGTGAATTTAGAACCCTCCAAATAAGGTCTCAGTTTTTCTACGGCGAACAGGACGGCTAAGCACTCCTTTTCGGTAGTGCTGTATTTCCTTTCCGCTTTGGTCAAGGAACGACTGAGGTAGCAAATGACGTGCTCATCGCCGTCCTGCACTTGGGATAAGACAGCGCCCAAACCATAATCACTGGCGTCGGTCTGGACTGAAAAGGGTAAACTAAAATTCGGGCATGAGAGCACCGGAGCTTTTACCAAATTTTGCTTAATAGCCTGGAACGCTTCCTCGCACGTTGAACTCCACACGAACTTAACATTCTTACGGGTAAGAGAGGTGAGAGGTGCTATCACGGTTGAAAAATTTGGCACGAAACGCCTATACCAGGAAGCCATGCCGACAATTCTTCTCACTTCGGCCACATTTTTGGGAGTTGGTATCCGCAGAATGGCCTCCACTTTTTCTGGGTCAACTAATAGACCAGATGCGTTGACAACATAGCCGAGGTATTTTAGTTCCGACTTACAGAACTGGCATTTTTCACGGTTTAAAGTGAGTCCCGCTTTTAAAAGTCGCCTAACAATCTCCTTTAAAACGCGTACGTGATCATCGAAAGTAGGAGTACAAACAACTACATCATCTAAGTACACAAACACGTACTGCTCCAAATCTACCCCGACGACACGATCGATAAGTCTTTGCCATACGGCCGGGGCATTAGTGAGCCCGAAGGGCATACGTTTAAATTGAAATAGGCCTCGATTTGGCACTGTAAAAGCCGTTAAAGGACGTGATTCCTTGGCAACCGGGATCTGCCAGAAGGCCGATTTAATGTCAAGCGAAGTTAGATACTTAGCGTCACGAAGCTTATCAAGGGTAGCGCTGATATAGGGGATGGGATAAGCATCGGGGACGCTTACCTGATTCAGAGCACGGTAATTAACACAAAACCTCCAACCACCAGATTTCTTTTTGATCATCACAATGGGCGACGACCAAGGCGACTCGGAAGGCTCAACTATTCCATCAGCAAGCATCTGCTCCAGCTCGGCGTTCACCTCCTTCTGCAACGCAGGTGAGAGAGGATAGTAGCGTTGCTTGATTGGGGCTGCATCCGTCCTAATTACGAGTTCCACCAGGCCCGTGCATCCCAGTTTGTCTCCCATAGCGGAAAAAGTTTCCTCGATAAGGGATTCCAATGTCTTACGTTGGTCAAGAGAAAGAGAATCGAAGGAATGAATGGCGGAAATCAGCGAATTGCGGTCTACTTCGGTACCAAAAGACCACTCGCCAGCATGGAGATCGGGTACAAGATTCATTTTTGACCAGAAATCCACTCCTAAGATGAGGCTATGAGGAATGGAGGGTATAACCAAGGTTTCTACAAGGACAATGCGATCCCGCAGTCGAAATGGCAGCTGAACAGCACCCAAAGATTGACAAGTTTGTCCGTTCGCCACCGTACAACTTAGCTTTACGCTTTTATCTAAGTCGCTGAGGGGCCGAATAATTTCCCATCCGGCTCTGCCGATGATAGTTCGTGATGAACCGCTATCAAGCAAACCCCGGAAGGTCTTACCAAAAATTGACACTTCCAAATAAGGACGATTGTCTCCCTTAGCATGCGATAAGATATAATCAAGAATTATTTTATTTTTGCTTAGTTCTGCTTGCTTTGGATAAAGGGAAGACTGCGAAGTTAGGACAGCCCTCCCGGATTCACGTTTTTTGTGCAGTTATTACATGTTCTTGCGGTAACGTCAGGCTTACCGCAGCGATAACAGAACCGACCACGAG
This sequence comes from Philopedon plagiatum, assembly GCA_963971165.1. Classification (NCBI taxonomy): domain Eukaryota; kingdom Metazoa; phylum Arthropoda; class Insecta; order Coleoptera; family Curculionidae; genus Philopedon; species Philopedon plagiatum. The sequence continues at coordinate 95,580,382 of OZ020191.1, forward strand.
GTTTGTTACATTGCTTGAATCCGTGACCAGATTCTCGGCAATTCCAACACAAAAGAGTGGACGAGATTGCGTCTAGGTTAGGAGAAGTGGTAGGACTATTAGCAAATTGATTCTGTGGGGGGTCATCCGAAAAAGTGGGCGGAACATCAATGGCGGCTGAATAAGACGGCTTATGGTATGCTAGTCCAGGTTCCACAAGACAACGATAATTAGTGGGAGGAGGAGCAAATCGACGAACTCTCGCTTCAGTCTCCTCGATTGCACGACTATACCCAACAAGTTCTTGTAGTGAGGAAATCGGTAGCGTTGCTAGACGCGATTGTATATAGGGTAACAAGTTACGACGAATAATTTGGAGACGGTTAGACTCCGAAGGCATAGTGGGCAGCTTTCTAAATAGATTCTCCATAGCTACCACGAAGCTCATAACTTTTTCTTGGACACCTTGGGTTCTGTGCCTGATTTCGTCCCACAATGCGAATTCGTAATCGAATGGTTGAAAGGACTCTCTCAATTGACACACCAGGTCGTCCCAACTGGTAAAACGACGAGTACGATACCACAAAAGAGCATCCCTCGCAAAAAGCTCTGGCGCCGAACGCAGAAACTGCTCTTTCGAAACGCCACGGGATAATCGAATCTCTTCTACACGCTCTAGAAAGTCATTCACACTAGACTCCGTCGTATGTAAGATTCCAGCGGCTAATATCATAATAGTGGGGTGCGGGACTCTGATGTAGTGACGGTTCGCGACAGGAACCGCGCAGAGGGGAATACTGAAAATTTTGTAGACGCTCTGCCATATCTACAAAGGGATCTGGGTAACTCAGTGTCGGGTCGCGATAAGTCGAGTTGGCATTAGCTGCCAAAGAATCGGGAACATCGTCAGAAAATCGGACATGAGAACCCATTGATTGGGAAGCCGAGTTCAATCTGGATGTGGCTATAGAAGGAACAGGTCTAACCTGGTCGACAAGAAATGGACGTCTGGTTGATTCAAGGTATTCAGACCTTGTGAGAAACTGAGGATCAGAGCTCTCAAAAGTGAGACGAGACGGTACGGGAATCACACGTCTGCGATTGGGATTCGGTGGGGGTTCTGGAGCGTTATCAAAACTAGGAAAATGTTCTGAATTATTATTAGCAGAAGAAATTAAAGGATTCACGTTAGCTAGGTTTTGAGCATTTCCGATCGGATCGAAAATTTGTTGATCTTCTACATTTAAATTAGGATCGGCGATCACCTGATTCTCGTGATCTCCAGGACCGTCGTCCAATAGCAACAAGGCATCTGAATCCCCCCTATGCCCCGACACAGGAGGTGGAAGTATTTCGGGAGCTAAGACATTATTGCCGTGATTAGGGTTGTCTGTATCTAGCAGACTTGCATTACGGGATTGCAATCCGGAGGTCTGATTAACTATCGGCGGAGTAACTGAGGTCCCATTTACCAACTGAAGTTGGGTCACGAGTTGATCACATTTATCCAAAAGCATCTTTTTCCGTTGATGCTCTGACGTTTCAACTGCTTGTATGCGACTTATTCTTAATTTAACGTGCGTCAAAAGTGTACGAATTCGTTTAAATTCATTCTCGCGATTCTGTGTATCGAAATGCGTAATATCGCGAGATAAAGTATATAGTTTGGCCTGGCAAACGCACAATTCGCTGGTCGTATCAAAACACGTTGTTTGGGGTGGAACACCACGCCCTTCACGCTCAAAACGCAGTGCCTCCCTTAGGGTAGCGCGCTTTTGCGGAAAAGTTCCCATTATAGGAAGACCTCGGATTTCTAGTTCATACCGAATTTCCTCCGAACCCAACAGATTGACTTCCATCCTAAACTTTACCCAAAAGGTTTAGTTTAACAAAAAATAGGTAGCGATGCTATATGTTGACAGGAAAGGATAGATAAAAAAAATTGAAAGCTGCAGCGGTATATCCTTGATATACCAAACCCTTCCCCAATATAATATGTTGACAGGAAAGGAGAGATAAAAAAAAATTGAAAGTTGCAGCGGTATATCTTTGATATACCAAACCCTTCCCCAACCAACAAAAAAAAAAGAAAAAAAAACTAGCACCCCTAGAAAGAAGAAGAAAAATTAGACCGAAACGCTATTAGTGCGCCAGGCAGCAAACAGTGAAAAACAAAATGCATATATTATGCCAATAATATAAACTTAAACATTAAGTTAGTGGTTATGCTAGGTACTTCAAAAAAAAATATACTTGCGTATTATACCAAATTACTGCTACAAAAAAAACGTTAAAGTCAAATACTATCAAAGTATACTAGCATAGCGATACTAAAAAAAAAATCTAATAGCATTAATATCTACACTATATATAATATATACCTAATATATAATGTATATATCCATACACCTTCAAATTAAAGGGCCACCAAAAAAGGAAAACTCAAAAACAGCGTGAAGTATGACATAAAAAACTACCATAAGGCAAAGCATAAAAAATCTACCATTGAAAGTTACAACAGCACAAAAACTACATCAGGTGTTTTAGCGTACAATTATTCAGATGTTTACTAGGCTGTTGAAAAAAAATAATAAAACAAAGCAGTTCAAATGGTACTCATCAAGTTAATAAATAAAGCACTACAAAAACAATGTCCTGCTAAAAAAAAATTTTACAAAATATTCTAACCTACCAAATGCTTTACAAATGCGGGAAAAGTTAGTGTACATATACTAGCGACAGCAAACTAAGGTAAACACTTTATAGCAAAAAAAACATAGGCATTATGGATTAAAAATTACAACAATCGAATTAAAAGGCACGGAACAAACCTACTCATAATCAGTGAAACTGCATACAAAATACGATTGTGTAGCTATCCAAATCAAGAGCGATTAGGCTATAATATTTTTTTTCCCAAAAACAGCTGTTTATTACTATCAATTAACATCACCGAAAAAAGCAATTATACTTATATAACTACTGTAAAACCTTAGATTTCGGTTTTACATGGTAAGCAAAAACAATTAACCCGTTGAAAGGCGCCATTTTCTTATAGACAATGACTTAAAAAAAAAAGTGATGAGCGGGTGGTGGCCGGATTTGTTACCTCTCAAAAAAAAAGGGGGTCTGATGTTAGGACCGGAAAACGCAGTCAATACGAGGCGAGGGAAATTTTCTGCAACTCAATTCGTATGCTTTTCTACCGGAGAAACGTAGTCACTGACTTTTTCAAGGCTAGCTCATTGCCGGTGAGTGGGCTGGGTAAAACTACCAAATAAAAGCGCCACCTGTTTTAATATGCCCTTTATGGATAAAGGCAGTGACTGCAGATGACCGCAAAAACAGGAAAACCCTTAGGGACTCCTAAAGAAAACAACCGAATTTCATAAATATTTTCCCATTTATTAAAATATTAAAATGTATTTAATAACTCGGCCCAGGATGGGCATAAACAATGACTTAAAAAGGGGGTGACGTTCCCACTTACTAATATTAAATAAAATTAATTAAACATTCTTTTCAAATGAATTAGCTTATTCTTAACGCGAGAAAGGGGAACCGCGGCTAACGCCTAGAACATCTCTACTCGATTTGATAACAATCAGCTGCTTTTGAAAGCTGAAAGATGTATAAAAAGTGCAGGTTAGATTAGAGAAGTTTTCAAAGTGTGAATTCACTATTAAACTGAATAATTGGAGTCACAGCAGTTTAACTTGCTAATTATTAGTTTGTATACGTGTTAAAAATCATGCCAAGAATAATGCCAAAAAGAAAAGACAGTAATTTACTAGTATGCCGTGCATAAACATAAATAGATTGGTGTGAACTGTGAAGTTTTTAGAATTATATTTTGTTTCCATGCCAAATTAATAAAGTGAAGGTATACACCGAGTGTTAGAGCCGAGTCGCAGGGTAAAACAAGGCGCAAACCCTATAAGGGTGGCATCGGCTAAGCAAAAGTGAAGGGGGCACTCGTAATGTATGGCTCAATGACTGTGAAACTGTGTCTTGATTATTGAGTTAACACACATAACTTAAGTCTATCAAACCTGTGCCCTATGGGGATCGTCTGAGGTCCGCTGTGGCTGCCTTACTCCAAGGAGTGGTGTCTGTCAGAGCCCTGCCTGTCAATTCTGGGAACCTCTCGGAGCCTGCCAAGACGAAGATGATAGGACATGGACCAGGATGGAAGCTTTCCAAATGAAGTGCTCCAGGAAGTGGTTCTTCAACAACCAGGACACAATAGGAGGAGAGATAAGATGTAAAATAAAAAGGCCTATAAGGAAACCAGGTTTCAGATCTATGACATTTGCACAATCAAGGTATGTATACATTATATCAACGTAAGTTAGAAATAGACAGCTTTAATGTTTAGAAATAGTGAGGAAAACTTACCTGAGGTTTTAGGTGGCCTTTTTCAAACAGAAATGTGGGGGGGTTCTTCCCATATAACGAGAAAAAAAACTGAAACACTACAGATTCTCTGGTGCAAAAAAGAGGATTTTGCCACCAAATTCAAGTTAGGGACCCCCACAAAGAAATCGGCAAAATTGCCAGGACTTGCCTCAATACAACACGGCAGGAGGTTTTTGTCCAAATGACACGTTTCTTACGAAAAAGGCGGCAAGTTTCCCTGTCAAAAACCTTAGGGATTTTTGTTCTCAACCGACTGACATGACACTTGACAAATGTCCAGTTGAGATAAGCAAAAAAGGTAAACAAGAAATTAATTAAGCAAATATTCATTAAACAAATATCAGGTCCCAAACAAATTCAGATAACCAACCTGTCCAAAAACAACCCCCATTTATTATATAAATTGGAGAAATGACTATCTACAATTTTTATAACCTCAACTTCTAGGACCAACTTTTAGTCAATCGGTGACTATGAACTAATGCTGTATTTTCTTATTTTTAGGTGTACCGAAGATGGCTGTAAGTACTTGGGAGATTTATGTGACTACTAGATGTTTCTGTTTGATGTATTACAGTTACTGAATTTTACCATTGATTTATATCAGAAAATAAAGATCGAAATAGGAAATTGGTACTTTTATTATTAATTAAGCAATAGCAAACCGCAGCTGGTAAGTTTTAAATTAATATTTTACAAAATTACAGGGTGGGAAAAATAAGACCGTAACAACCCCCTAATTTTTTTCAGATCTGAAAGGTATAAATGCTTTTTCATAATTGTCTTTACATTCATGCAAAATTTGGTGGTGTATCAAATTCGTTTTCAGTATTTTCTCTGTTTTATTGATATTTGCTGGTATTATCGATTTTACCCCAGTATCCCCTAAATTTTTTCAGATGTGAAAAATATAAATGTTTTCTCATAGTTACCCTCACATTTATGCAAAATTTCGTAGTGTATCAAATTCGTTTTCAGTATATTCTGTGTTGTATTGTTATTTACTGGTCTCGGCGATTTCACCCCTGTATCCCCTGAATTTCTCAAATCTGAAAGATGTATATTTTCTCATAATAATCACATTAATGCAAAATTAAAAAGAATAGGTTTTCTTCGTACTCATCGTTGTCCATTTTACGCGATCAGATTAAATTTGCTCTCGTCTTTGAAATTTACGTTTTTCCAAAATAATAGTTATTTTTGTATCTAGGGCGCGAAATGCTACTTTAGTGATCGAGATCTAATTTTTTTAACGAGGCGCAGCCGAGTTAAAAAAATAGTCGAGATCACTAAAGTATTTCGCGCACGAGTTGCAAACAAAATTTTTTCTACAAACGTCAAATATGTATACTTTTATACAGGGTGTTACGGGTCTGGTCGAACTAAAGCGCATTCCTTAAATTCCTTTGATAGACACAGATCCGCTGGCCAACGTATAATTTACATGCTGTGCGCGAAATGCCTATTTCGCACACTACTTCGCGCACGTGGGGTCATAGTAACAGGAAAATGAAAAAAAGTGTCACTTCGCATATTGTTATCAATGCGCGAACATTGTAATTTTTTGACGTTTGTAGAAAATAGTTATTTTTGTATCTAGGGCGCGAAATGCTACTTTAGTGACCGAGATCTAATTTTTTTAACGAGGCGCAGCCGAGTTAAAAAAATAGTCGAGATCACTAAAGTATTTCGCGCACGAGTTGCAAACAAAATTTTTTCTACAAACGTCAAAATATGATAGACACAGATCCGCTGGCCAACGTATAATTTACATGCTGTGCGCGAAATGCCTATTTCGCACACTACTTCGCGAACGCGGGCTCATAGTAACAGGAAAATGAAAAAAAGTGTCACTTCGCATATTGTTATCAATGCGCGAACCTTGTCATTTTTTGACATTTGTAGAAAAAAATTATTTATTTTTATACTCCTTGGCAAACTCCAGGCATTTGCGTTTATTTGCTTTACTAATCCGGGGCTTTTTTCGAGCCACTCTGTCCTGAAGATTGTGCTGTTAAACATAGTGGTGGCTGGGTTATGGTTTGGGAGTGCTGAGGATCCTGAGAATTTACATTTCATTGACGAAATAACGGCTCAAAACAAGTATTTAGATATTCCAAAGCAAAATCTGATACAATGTGCTCAAAAACTGGGTATTAAAGAAACATTTTGTATCTAACCGGGATAAAGTTAAAACATAGCTACTTTATAACTATTCCACTCATCGAAACTCCTGATATTAATGTCATTGAAAATCTATGTTCTTTTAAAAGTTACAAAAAGAAGACACGAGTTTACGAGTAAAGAACAACTCAAGATTGTACTTCAGGAGGAACGAATAAAAATATCTAAGGATTATTGTGAAAGACTATTGCGTTCAGTGCCGATTATTTAAATGATGTTATAGAAAATAAAGGTCTTTCTGTAAGATAATAAATGCAGTTCTAAATATTTTTGTCTTTTGACATAAACCATGAAAAGTCGTAAAGTGTACGAGTTTCATTTTGCGTTAAAATTTTATGCAGTTACTTGAATCATTTTTTTTAATACCTTTGAGCCCCTAAAATTAAGGTTTTATTTTATTTCCTTGTTGCTTATTGTATAATAAAATATTTGGTAAATGTTTGTTTTGTAAACAGTGCTTATTTTTTGCACGACTTTTTCGATATTTCTTAATAAAATTAAATCTTCGTTATCAGATCTTCGCTGCTCTATAAGATATTATGCACTGCCCCTTTTTTTTCACGAATATGATTTCCATTTTGAGTCATTTTTTATTAGGGACATTACAAAAATCACTAAATAGCAAAACCACAGTGCGCGATGTACAAAACTCAAAAGTTAACCTCACGCTTTGAACACTGACTTTTGCCACCATGCATCCATCGGAAACATCGGTCTTCAAGTATGATGAATCCCATGAGCAATATGATGAAAATACGGTGGATCTGAAAACGCTAAAATTAATTTCAGCAAACTTTCATCGGTAATTTAATAACAGATTAATGAAAATGTGATTAATGTGCTTAAAGGCACACAAACATTATTGTCACGTCATGTGAACTCACGTGATAGCACGTAAGCTCACGTGACGTCACAATAATGTGACCCCGGCTTAAGTGACATGAGTAACATGACGTGACTGCAGTGCCGCGTGGGTTCATGTGCTATTACGTAAGTTCACATGACGTGACAATAATGTGTCCCAGCCTTTAGACACCGATGGGTTAGAGACTCGTCCATATATCTTTAAAAACAACGTCATACGAATTGGCTAGGAAACCGTTGAAAATGTCTGCGAAATTCCGAAATAACTGTCAAACAGTTGTCATATTTACATTTTATGTATTTATGGACTGAAAGAAAATTCCACTCATTACAACTATTTCATTTCTAAGAAACATGATTATATTTGGAACCCAACCCACAGCGATTATTGTGGAAGGTTGTTTTCTATACTGTTCCGGAATGTTTAGAACACCTGCGAAAATATGCAAATGTCTGTACAAGTCTTGGGTTCGTTAAATGTTAGATGTTCAGTCGTGGCCAAAATAAAAATTTATTTTTAATGATTTTTTTTATTGGAAAGGAAACTTTATTTTGGCCACTACTGTACAACGCTCATTTGCTAAATATAGTGCAATATTCGCTGCAAAAGAAGGGTTACCGTTCAAATGTACGCAGGTACACATCACCAATCATTACTAGATAAAAACTAAAACATTATTCGTTTATTTACTCTATTGGCAAATCAATAAATAAAACGTTAGGGGCAATGGAATCTCTCGCATTTTACTACATTCGTTTCTTGATGCTGAAATTCGGATCGTCTGGTTAAAATACGATCCTGAGCCTATATTTATCGGTTTTGGAAAATGTATCTTACTGTCTATTTGAGACAAGCTAACGTTAAAGCGGCTAAAGATGTATTTATAAAATATATACATATTATGTGAAAATGTATGCTTCCAGAATTTCTCTCCGCCTTGGTTCATCTAATTCAAGGCAAAAATTGACAAAATCAAGCGGAGTGCGTAAGCACTGGCAAAGGTAGGTGCAGGATATGGGCGGTACCAAGGCAACAAAGTTTGAAGAATATGAACCGTGCTCAGCGAAACAACTCTGACGAGCACACACGTCAAAGGTACATGCCAGGGATGTCGCTGGTAAAAGCGAGTTTATTATAAACACACAACTTTTTAAAAAATAGTCCACTGGATGTACTTCTTGTGATAAAAATGCTCGTAAAAATGTTAAAAATTATATTTCCTTGAAAAACATTTGTTTATTTTTATTAAGACAATATTCTGAGATTAGTTACACCACTAAACTGCATTTCTACTCCAATTTCATATATACATACGTTGTAACTAATTAAAAAGAATAATCAAAAACTGTGTTGCTAAACCTTGCTAAAAATCATTCGCCATGAAGGTGTTACAAAAAAGCTAAAACTATTGAATTTGTACTTCAGTTACTCCCTGAAAAGGATACCTACTTACAGCCCTACCAAATCGACCAAATCTCCCTGCTTGTAGATCTCCTCCATACGCTAGCTCTATCTCAAAGGGTAAGTTCTGAGCGTGGCAGCTGGAGCGTCTACCTTTTATAGAGAAAATCGGTAAATCTAGTCAAAAATTGAGAGGCGCTACCGTAGTTTAGTTTCTAAAGATAGGCTCTAAATGGTGGTCTAGCGCCTTCAGTGATAAAACAAAACCAGGAAAAATACTAATATGTCAAGTCCGGTATTGGAGGTATTGGGAAAGCAAAACAAATTATTAATTGAGGCCAATACATTTAATTCTAAGAATGAGGCGTCAATAGAGACATCCGCCTTTTTAATCAAATGCAATAAATACAGGAGTGAAAAATCACCCGGAATGATTGTGAGTGTGTTTGACGGCAGCCACTATACGCACTCAAAAGTCAACTGTGCTTTAAGGGTATAGTGGCCACATAGACCAGAATCGCAGGACGTGTCCTTTAGCTCTGGAATTTCAACAGACACTCGTACCAATCATGTCAGCCGCCGAAAATGAAGATAAAGAATATATTATGTAGTTACTAAAAAATTGGGTCCGAGTCTGACTACAAAAAAAAACGATGTTAACCTTAAAGGATACAATATTCTTTACGATGAAGAAAAGAGTCAAAGTTGTTTGTAGATTCTGGTACATTTAGCGGTAGCCAGACTCGTCTGCACCCAGAAAGCCAAATGTGCCCTTCGGGTGTATGGCCACATATACAAATAAAAGTGAACAGGCCTTATACCTTTTTTATTTTTAAAGATGGGAAAAATGTTAAATATGAAAGTTTTGGGGATTTTGATGTATCATTCATATATCTTATCAGCAAAAAAATTGAGCATCGAATAAAAAAATATAGTATAAAAATCGATTTTCTCGATTATTTTAAATTGGATGGTATGATTTTTATCATATTGTCAGATTCTAGGAGAAGTTCTAGACATATTTTGTATAGCATACCCTATGCGGTTTTGCAATCGCTTTTGAAATATTTCTAATTAAAAATTATTTCGCATAAGTATACTTTAAACGTAACTATCCAGGTTGCGAACGAAAGACCTGCTACCTTTTTAAATTTTCTTCGTAGGTAAGTCAAAACTAACGTCAAGGTTGACAATACTTTTGTCACCGTGAATTTATAATTTTATTCTTGTGCAAAATGAGTAATTATATTAAACAATAAATGTTGATTTTTATTAGTTAATAATATTTGAAAGCAATAACCGGTGATTATAAACAATAACATATGTATTATAACCTGAACAGATAAATGTTAACATTGGCGAATAAATATCAAAAGAAATTTTCAACATATCCGCCATTTAATTCTTCGCACTTTTCATACATTCTTCTCTGCCTCTGAAGTGTGTTTATAATACTTTCAGCATCATTTTCGTTCAGATTTCTTACTTCATTTCTCACCTTCCTTTGAATTTCTTCAATGTTTCCGTTATGATTGCTGTATAAGACATTTTTCAAATGACCCCGAAGAAATATATCTAAAGGTATGAGGTCTGGTCTATTTGCAGGTCAATATATTCCATATCTACCAATCGATTCGTTATACTGATGGTTTAAAAAATTACGAACCTCGATTATATTGCTGACTGCTGTGTCGTTCATTTATATGAGGCAGTGTATTCCAAAGCCTTTCCAGTCATACCTCAACTCGGTCAAAAATTTTTGAAATATCTAAATATTATATTAGTTTAGGTTTATGTTATGTACTAAAATAAAAATCGATCTCACTTTATGAGTTTTTCATCCCTTGTCATTACAGATTCAATTCGTTTGTCATTTTCTCAAGGGGATCATTAATAAGTTTTAAGAGAAATTTTATAATAAATCGAAAGTTTTATGCCCCAAGGGCATACAAGCGATGGACAACCCTTAAGAGCCATGGAACCTCAACAAAGCTCCTTGTCTGGCTGTAAGATGACACTCTTTATTTATAAGCTTTTTAATATTCGTAGCAATCCTTAACAGACCTACGCAAGATATTGTATTTCAGGATTATTATCATTTCTGATCAATTACTTTTAAGAAGGAATTAAGATGAAACAAAATTCTAACTGTGGTGTAGATTGCGCATGGGATAAAGTTCTGCCGTCGCGCGGGCCCCGGTGGTTACTCCAAAAATGGATTAAACTAACACCTGCAAAATTATTCGAGTGAGAAATAGTCACTCCGTGCAAGCTGATAATTATATTATGAACCTAATTCTTGTTTTGTTTAATATTTAGTAAATTAAGTACCGTATTTTAATTATATGGGTAATATCTAAACCTGTTTTGATACACTTCATGGGCAACCTTTTTTTCAAATTTGTATGAATATTAAGCTCATTTCTTTACATTGGGAAATAACGTACTAGGCGTTTTAATAAACTTTATACATGTTACAAATAGATTTCCTAACAGCCCAAAAAGTTTTGACTCAATATTCATTTTAATCAACTAAGTTGAAAAGCTTCTTTATATGCTCTGGACATGTAACTTGCAAATGTAAAACAAACTTTGTTTTACGACGTCTGCCATAAACACTGAGAGAAGGAAAATGTGTTAAAGTAGTAACTTTATAGATTTCTAGTGCATGTTTTACTATTATTTTTAAAAAATCAGGTGCAGTCTGAATCTTGATTAAAATTTGCTTTAATTTAGGAAGGAGGAGGGAAGCGAAGAAACTCAGGTATCATATATATTCTAAATTTAGAACAAACGTTATCAAGTACATACATGAGGATTATTTTAAGTGTATTACCTATTTATAGGTGCTTCTGTAATTATACGTTATGCATTAGGTGTGAAAAGTACGTGCTTACCGTACAAACGTAAGAATCAGGGCCGACCCTTGCATTTTATCCCTGGGCAAGCTGCGAAAAACGGCTGCCACCTTTTACGGCAGTATCGTATCGATATCTAGTTGCAGAAACCAATAATTCATGAATTTGTGGTTACAATTCGTCTAAAGTCAATATTAATTTGTAAACGTTTATTTTGTTCTAAATTATTGAAACACGCAAAAAACAATATAATACGTTATTATCTATTATCTAAAAGGTTAAGTAAATATTTTTAGATTTTCATCGAATTAATCAGAATATTATTGGACAACCGAATACATTTATCGTAAAAAGGGTGATCGGTGTAAAAGTAAGGGTGTAGATGGACTTTAATTTTCATAAAGCAGTAAATACCGATTGTTGCAAAAACTTCATCGACAAAATGTTACAAGTTTTTTAGGAGAGAATAAGAACAAGTTCTTTTAACATCGGTCCGAAATAGATTCATTTCCTAGATCCAAGACGATATTATTCTTATTTCATTCTGGTTTTTCATATTTATTTTATATATTTTAGAAAAAAAGGTCATTGAAGAGTCGTACATATACATGACCACTCCTTGGAGTACCTTATGTCCATTTGAAATAATCTACATCGTAATATTTTCTTGGGCGTCACGATCATCGAACTGATTCACTTAGATTAAAAAGTCACTAGACAATAATATTCTAGCTAAGGGTCATATTTTGCTGAATTACATTATTATTAACAAACACTAAAAAAAATATTAAAAAATCTAAGACTGTACTATGCACCCCACAAAATGTTCGACATAATACTTGAGGTCAAACAAGTTCAAAATATTCGTCTATTTCTTGACACCAAAAAGTCCGCGGGTCTAGATGGTATACCAGCAATTGTTTTTAAAAAAATGCGCTCCAGAACTTGCACCCACCTTAACTCGGCCTTTCCAGATCTCCTATGACAAGGGTATTTTTCCAGATAGCTGGAAGACTGCTCGTGTGCCACCTATCCCGAAGAAAGTTTCCAAAACCCTTCCATTCAATTATAGACCTATTTCTCTTCTCTTTGTTGTTAACAAAGTTATGGAGAAAGTCATCAAACTTGCAACTCCTAAAATATTTAGAAAAACACAAAATCATCCACCACGTATCATCCAGTACGTATTTCGTCACCAAAGATCCACAACTGATCTACTTACCTTACCTTCTTCTCTTGCATTGCATGGTGAATCCCAAAATGTTGCTCTTGATATTTCCTAGGCCTTTGACCAAGTATGGCATACCGCACTCCCTAACACATTACCTTCTTACGGTCTTTCTCTCAACGTATGTACTTGAATCGGTAGATTTCTCTCTAATCGACGCATATCTGTCGTGGTGAACTGTCACTCATCTAACTTCTATCTTATCAATGCTGGCGTACCCCAAGGTCCAGTCCTGGCACCAACCCTATTTCTTCGTCACATTAATGGCCTGCTCTCTTCTGCTACCAATCCCATCCTCAGTTATGCTGACGATACTACTCTTCATTCCAACATTCACTTTTCCAGACGAGCCTCGAATCACGAGCTGAATAATAGATGCAAATCTATGTATCTATCCCTTTCCCAAGATATTCAATTAATCTTAGATTGGGATGCCAAGAACCTTGTTTAGTTTAACGCCCCCAAAACCCAGTCTTGTTTTCTATCGCGCAAAAACTCCGGCAACACTTACCACATCCACATGAATAGCCAAGCCCTACAGAACAATGAAACGTTCGATCTTGATGGCATCTCTTTCGAACATGATCTGCTGGCACAAACATATTACTTCAATAGCTACATCGGCAGCTAAAAAGCTTGGTTTTCTCTTTCAAGCCAGAAAGTACTTCTCCCCTTCCAACTTACACACTCTCTATGTTCCCTAAATAAGACCTAACTCAGAGTATTGTTTCCACATCTGGGGAGCGATATCACCTTCGACACTTAACATCCTTGATTTTATCTGAAAAAGAGTCACTCGACTTATCAATGACTCAGTTCTCACAAAAAAAGCTCCCCTCGCACATCGCCGCGCTGTTGGGAATTCATCCCTTTTCTACTGATACTTCCACGAAGAAAAAAGATATCAAAAAGTTAAAGTACCAAACGGAAATGTTCTGTGTTTTCAAAAGAACAGTCCTGGTTGTCACAAAGAAAATTTTGGATGGGGTGAAAAGGTTCAGGGCCCAAAAAAAGAGCCACTCTGTAAATTACTTTGAATAATAAGAAGGATATACCTACAGATACTCTAACAACTATTACATACACTGAATTTAAATGAATCTTAAGGAACGTGTAAAAAAATAAGAAAAACCAAAAAAATAAAATTACCCTGGATCTCGGAGATTAAACGTTTCCGGACATACAATAATGGAAACTTGTTTCTTACTTTTGGCTAAAGAATGGCATTTAAAATTTTGTCGGTAGAGTTTTGTAACACCCTGTGTATCATAAATAAGAATGATAAGAGTTTTTTTCTTCTTCTTGTATACTTTTTCGTGTTAACGCTATTTCTACACAAAAAAAATTATCTGTTTTCTGTCTTTAAGATAATGCAGTGGTACAGACAAAATGCCATATGTTTCCTAAAGTACCCCAGCTGTGCGAGAAGGGACATTAACCAAAATCAGCCAATAAAATTTGTCTAGGAAACAACATGTTCAAGGATAGGATTTATGATGTAACTATTGGCCATTAAAAAGCGATCTAACAAAACGAGCTGGATTTTACGGCCAGGTCAAATTTTTATCCCAGATCATAATTGTGCTCCTCCTGTAGCTGATCTTTTTTTATAATGTGCTAAATCCATTCTGTGGTGGTAGATTCCCTCCAAACATATTTAGTAGTATCAATATGAAAAAAGCATATTATTATATTCCAGTAATAATATTTATTCTTGGAATTAATTAGTTAATTACGTCATAACCTGTTTTTTAAATGGTTGTTTACTTCGTCGTTTACTCATTTACATACCCAATTAGCTAAGATAAAAAAAAGTATATCGTGGTACAAATAATTGTTCAAGCAACATAAAACGGTTATCATATTGTCTCAAATTGGAAATATTTTAGTTATATAAATATCATATTTCCAGAAGTAGTGCTCAAAAGAAAAAATGATAGTCATAATAGAATGGATTGTTAATCCTTAAGGTGCCACAAGTACCAGATACTAGCTGGTTGAACTGGTGTGCTTATCGAATATTGAAAGAACTAAGTATTATACACTTTTTAAAAGTATGGTAACTTTTAAAAATATAACATAAACGAAAACATACACAACAGCTCTTAACAATAATTGCAAAATATAGTTTTTGAATAAATAAACACAAACCGAATTAAACGCAAAATGTTTAGAAAAATAAGGTTATGATTACTTTAGTTTGTTGCTATAAAGCAATTTAACGATTTATTTTTAAAATTTTTATCACGGCGCTTATTCTTTTCATCTAATTTATTTTTTTAACGAAAATGTGAAACATTTTAAGGTTATGTATGCATTTTCTGTTACTTATGATGGAGAATGTAGACGGAGTCGTTAACGGCCGAATTTATACATTGTCCTTGAGGTAACCTCATGCCGTAAGGGTTTATTCAATGAATTAAGTGGATTTTATAGTCAGGATGTTTTACTTACGGTACCCCAAGGAAGAGAAAATCGAATGGAGATTCCTAGGTACCTTGAGTTTTCCTTATTGTTAGATTACCTATGTTATTCGTATTCATTTTACGAAACATTTTGAAAAAATGAAAGTAAAAAAAATAATATTGCTGTCTGTTATTTAGATAACTGTAACAAAGTTTTAATCAAGTTATAATTTTAATTGACGTTTAGAGTCATCTTTAGTAATGACATAACACATAAGCTGTCACATTTTAAACGTCGAATTAGAATAATTCTTGGTTAAATTGTTTGTGCAAATGAGGGTAAATATTTTTTTTAAAATTAAATCTATGTTTTAATGATAAATGTTTCTGCGCATGTGCAGAAAAGCATCAGAACAAGAAGATAGTAGACGGTAATCCGTTTGTAACATGTTTCTCTTTATTGGCCTCATCAGGGCCCCACACACGTGGTTGTGAGCGTCAACATATGCCAATACGCATACCCATACATGCAGATACTGGGTAACCTGGATAAAGAAAAACAAAAACCACAAATAGGAGCTCATTTGTTACTTTAGCCAAATGACCCCTGGGCATCAATTCAGCGTCAACTATAGAATCCTTTCGTGAAATAATACGCCCAAGATATGTAAACGAAGGTGAGGAATTATTGCGGAATATTACATACAGTAAAGGAGAAATATCATTTTATTTTCAGCAGCTTTGTACTGATATGTCCAAAACTTCGAATTTATTTTTATTAATTACTCAACGTTATATAAATGTCTTGGCTTAGAATGTAACGGCAGGTAACTATAGTTTACCTCCGTGGTAACGTTCAGTTGGTGCCTCGAAAATACGGGATTATTTAACTGGTCGTTGTTTTTCCTTTTCTCAGGTTGGGCAGGTGCATGGGTGGTTGTGCCTGTCGCCTTATATTCAGATGCGCAAGCACATGAAGTCAAAAACAGAAACATATGTCGGATGGATAACCATATTATAAACTTCCTTTCTCTCCTTTATTTCTGCCGACTTGCCCACGAAAATTCCTCCTTTATGTATTATTCTGCAATAATTCATCGCCTTTACTATATACTTTTTAAAAACATGGTTAAAAATTGTAGGCCATGAAAACTTAGAGAATTATGACAAAACAAAAACAACAACAGCTGTTTACAGCTGTTACATATTTCATTTAATTAAAACGCTACTCATTGTTAATATTAAAATTAACACACGTATGAATGAAAGTCTACTTGTCAGGGGTACATATAAATATGCAAAAATTGAGAATAAATTCTCTAACCACCTGAAAATTCCTTATACAATAAGGATTTCAACAAATAATGGTAAAACAGCTATTCTCCGGGCTATATGCCCCTCCGAGCGCTGAATTACATACCAAAATTTGCCGTATTTTCTTCTAACACAGTTAGATAAGAAAATACTGTTTCAAATGCAAGAAACTACCAGGAAGAAGGAAGCTTTTTCTTTAGTTAGAATGCCGTCACCTGCAGACCGGTTTCGAACTCGTTGGTTCTCATCAGTACAGGATAGACGAACATACCAACCTTCCGAAAAAGTAATCCCTTAAAGCTACAACTGTCGTACTGCATAAGCAGTGAGACACAGGCAGCGCCATCCATTAGCAGTTTCAAGCATTCAGAGTAGAGTTTACCGTAAGGTAAAATTATCAAACGTATGAATGAAAGTCTACTTGTCAGGGGTACATATAAATATGCAAAAATTGAGAATAAATTCTCTAACCACCTGAAAATTCCTTATACAATAAGGATTTCAACAAATAATGGTAAAACAGCTATTCTCCGGGCTATATGCCCCTCCGAGCGCTGAATTACATACCAAAATTTACCGTATTTTCTTCTAACACAGTTAGATAAGAAAATACTGTTTCAAATGCAAGAAACTACCAGGAAGAAGGAAGCTTTTTCTTTAGTTAGAATGCCGTCACCTGCAGACCGGTTTCGAACTCGTTGGTTCTCATCAGTACAGGATAGACGAACATACCAACCTTCCGAAAAAGTAATCCCTTAAAGCTACAACTGTCGTACTGCATAAGCAGTGAGACACAGGCAGCGCCATCCATTAGCAGTTTCAAGCATTCAGAGTAGAGTTTACCGTAAGGTAAAATTATTAAACGTATGAATGAAAGTCTACTTGTCAGGGGTACATATAACTATGCAAAAATTGAGAATAAATTCTCTAACCACCTGAAAATTCCTTATACAATAAGGATTTCAACAAATAATGGTAAAACAGCTATTCTCCGGGCTATATGCCCCTCCGAGCGCTGAATTACATACCAAAATTTGCCGTATTTTCTTCTAACACAGTTAGATAAGAAAATACTGTTTCAAATGCAAGAAACTACCAGGAAGAAGGAAGCTTTTTCTTTAGTTAGAATGCAGTCACCTGCAGACCGGTTTCGAACTCGTTGGTTCTCATCAGTACAGGATAGACGAACATACCAACCTTCCGAAAAAGTAATCCCTTAAAGCTACAACTGTCGTACTGCATAAGCAGTGAGACACAGGCAGCGCCATCCATTAGCAGTTTCAAGCATTCAGAGTAAAGTTTACCGTAAGGTAAAATTATCAAACGTATGAATGAAAGTCTACTTGTCAGGGGTACATATAAATATGCAAAAATTGAGAATAAATTCTCTAACCACCTGAAAATTCCTTATACAATAAGGATTTCAACAAATAATGGTAAAACAGCTATTCTCCGGGCTATATGCCCCTCCGTTTGTTTGTTGAAATCCTTATTGTATAAGGAATTTTCAGGTGGTTAGAGAATTTATTCTCAATTTTTGCATATTTATATGTACCCCTGACAAGTAGACTTTCATTCATACGTTTGATAATTTTACCTTACGGTAAACTCTACTCTGAATGCTTGAAACTGCCAATGGATGGCGCTGCCTGTGTCTCACTGCTTATGCAGTACGACAGTTGTAGCTTTAAGGGATTACTTTTTCGGAAGGTTGGTATGTTCGTCTATCCTGTACTGATGAGAACCAACGAGTTCGAAACCGGTCTGCAGGTGACGGCATTCTAACTAAAGAAAAAGCTTCCTTCTTCCTGGTAGTTTCTTGCATTTGAAACAGTATTTTCTTATCTAACTGTGTTAGAAGAAAATACGGCAAATTTTGGTATGTAATTCAGCGCTCGGAGGGGCATATAGCCCGGAGAATAGCTGTTTTACCATTATTTGTTGAAATCCTTATTGTATAAGGAATTTTCAGGTGGTTAGAGAATTTATTCTCAATTTTTGCATATTTAAAATTAACACCACTACTAACTTTCTAAAAACTGGAAATTTATTTCTTCCCTTGAGCAATTTAAAATACCAGCACAACAAGAAATTTAATTTTAGTTGGTACTGATTAACTTGAAGTCTTTTGGGATTTACAATGCCTGAAATAAACCAACCAACCAACACGCTAAGAACAATTTGAAAACATTTTTAAAAAGTATTCATTTGTACTCGCCAGAGGCGGTAGAGAGTTTTTTATTGGGAGTAAAATAGTAAATAGTAAGTGATGAGCAAAGGATTAAGCTAAAAAAAATTTCGTAGCTGTGGAAACTGGCTTAAAAACACGTTTTAATTTGTACATACATGCAACAGTGTATGTCCGCGGATTGGGTTGACAGACGACAAATGAATAAAAATTTTCATAGACACGGAAAAGTAATTTTTAAAAAACGCTTTGCTGGCCAAGAAAATGGGGTTGAAAATAAGCAAATTTTCATATTTTGTATGAAGTGCCCAAGAAATACAAAAACAAGAAATTATGTTAAAAATAAACGTTATTATCAGAAAATTATTATTTACAATTTTCTCGAAATAGATCAAATTTAGAAGAAAATGTGAACATTGCTTTTGCTGATTCCTGAGCGGAGATTCTGTAAGTGAAATAAGAGTAAAGAGAATATGGACAAAGGACGGAAAGTAATCTTTATCCCGTTATACTTTGGTACTATAAAATGGCTTTTCTTACCTATTGGGCTATTTAAGTCACCTTTAATAATGGATATATTCAAGCTAATCTTGAAGATGTAATTGAAATGTAAATGAAATCTGCATACGGTGCTCATAAAGTGAGTTTTCGCTGCTAGATTGAGGAAGAAAGAAGTTTCTTGATATACGGTTTAAAAGAACGCTAATCTTCCAAGTCATTTGCATCTCCCCTTTGTTTTATTTAAATTTACCCTTTTAATGTAAATACGATAAATTACATAATAATATGTAGTGACGCGTACTTGTATTGCTACTTGCAAAGGTGATATATTCTTAAACAATTTTAGCTCTTTCCATTATTTACAATTTGTTCTTATTTCACATATTTTATAATATTATATTATCCACTAGAAGAGTAGCTAAAATTGCGGATCCAACAAATCGAACCCGTTCTTGTTACTTGATAGCAAGTTACTCTAATTAAACAAAAACATCGTATGCTGATCCCAACTGAATGTCCAGCATTAGCTTCAAGCTGCTTACAGCTAATGCCAATTCAACAAGCCCTAAGAAAATGTTTTTTTTTCATATACTGTGTCGACCAATCAGACACATTCTAGGTCACACACTCATTGTTCAACAGGGGCCGCACCCACTTGCTCTTTTCTTTGTCCGTCTATGTGTCTGACCAAATAGCTCACTAAAAACCTCAGGTCTTGAATCCAGACCCTCCACTATGATAGCACTTTGTAACCATAACAATTACTATAACTCCTAACGTAACTCCTAAAAGACAGTGTTCTAGGACATACTACTGATATAAAATCGTACTCTAAAATACGTATCATATACAAATTATTAAAACACTGTAATCTTATCGAGTACTTAGAACTCCTAAAGTACAGTATACAGTGTACTAGGAAACTGTACCGGTATAATAAATCCCCTGAATAAGTTAACCTGCCATCTAGCAAACTGTCTTGGCTATTCTGCAGGACCTTCATGTACCAGGAAACTACACTGTCCTGCGGACACCCAAAATAAACTGACTTGCAGTCACTAAACACTTTCTAGACTCTCAATGAGCCTATACTACAAAGCTGTCTCACAGATTAAACTAATTACCTTGGTACCAACTTGAAAATCTTTCTTATGGAATTTTTTAACCAGCTATAAAAAATTATCTAATATTTGCTGGAATTCTCCATACTTCCAAGATGTTAGGGTGTGGCAACTATGCACCACCAATAACGGCCCTTCTTCCTCAAGAGCTAAACTTTTACGAATTCCGTAACAATATTTTTATTTTTTCAATGGAAAAATCCCATTTATCCACACTTCCGGTTTCTACAGAAAATGTCAGTATGAGTTTATATAGCAATAGTATAGTTTATATAGCAGCATGGTTTATATAGCAAACCCAATAGATTTTTTTAATTTTAATAATTTTGATTCGTAATTTTCCTTTACTGCAAGCTTGCCGTAGTCGAATTTTACATTTTGATTTATACTGTTTTAAACAAATAAAAATACTTTGCGTTTCTAAGAGCAAAACTCAAAACCTACTACTGTATAGATCTGGAAGACGGAAAAACTAGTAATTAATAAACATGAAATAAAAATTATTTTTACAAGCTTTTATTTAACTTAACCTGTTAGTTTATATGTTAGTATGTTTAGGTCAAATATTGCAATTAAAATTTCGACGGGTACTAGTTAAGCTAGAGCTTTGAAATTTTGCACACGTGTGTGAGTCCCTTGACAATGCAGTATAGTATATTTAATATTATTTTAAATCCAATATGGCGCACGCCCCAAGAAGGCGGATTACCTTTTTCTTTACAATCCCCTTGATATGGGTATCAAATGAAAGGGTTTGACGACTAGAATACGAGAAGCTATGTGACGTCATTCTAAACCAAATATGGCGGACGCCACAAGTATATTTAATATTATTTTAAATCCAATATGGCGCACGCCCCAGAAGGCGGATTAGCTTTTTCTTCACAATCCCCTTAATATGGGGATCGAATGAAAGGGTTTGACTAGTAAAATATTATAATCTAGTGACGTCATTCTAAACCCAAAATGGCGGACGCTGCAAGATGGCGGATTACCTTTTTCTTCACAACCCCCTTGACATTTGAATCAAATGAAAGGGTTTGACGCGTACAATACGATAATCTGTGTGATGTCATTCTAAACCCAACATGGCGGACGCCACAAGATGGCGGATTACCGTTTTCTTCACAATTCCCCTGATATGGGTATCAAATGAAAGGCTTTGACGAGTAGAATCGATAACAGGTAAAATTCTTGTAAAATGATGCATTATCAGAAATGCATAGGTTAAGACGTAACTTAAAATTGTAAAATAAAATCATGTAAAAAATACTTTTTAAACACAAGCTCTTATTATTTAGATGTACTAAAATGAAAAAAATTAGTATAGTTTTTCATTGTGGCAATACTAAATGCTAAATAAGTGGAAGTACCTCACGAGGGTGGATCCTAATAAAACCATTATCAGAGTTATCAGTGAAACATATATAATATATTATGTTAAATTTATTGCCTTAAAAGCTTGTCGCGTGAATAGAAAAGAAAAAAATACATACCTACTTAGAGTACTTAGGTATCTACTTACAATCTCTGCCAAACGAAATTAATGCCTGTATGAACTTTTCGCAAGCAACGAGCTTTTAAGAAAATAAATTTAACATATTATATCATATAGTTTTCAGTGATAACTTTGATACTGCTTTTATTAGAATCCACCCACGCGAACTGCACTCCACTTATAAATAGCATTTAATATTGCCACAATGAAAAAACTATATACTTATTTTTTTCGTTTTAATACACCTAAATCCCAAATAATAAAAGTTTGTTTTTAAAAAGTATTTTTTACAAGATTTTATTATTTAAGAAACTTATGGATTTTGGTATAATCTTATAGCGTTTTCTGTAGAGTTCGAAAATGTTAAAAAATAAGCATATTCTCCCTTAAAAAAATTAAAATATTGTGTTTTTTCTTATTCAATGGACTAAATTTGAAACACTCTGGACAGACTTTTTAAAATAATTTACTTCTTTATCAGAAGTTTTTAGTACTCGGATAAATTTTTTCTAATAAAAGTAGTTACATATTCACCAAATCTAGGGTAAAATAAATCAAATTTGTAAGTAAAACCAATTATCTCGAAAACGGACTGAGTTAGTCATAGGGTATGATAAATAAAAATATTGAGTTTTTAATAATTTTAAAGTTTAAATATTTGCAGGATGTGATATTAAGAAATTCCAAGTTGATATTGATTGCCATGGCAACTAAAAGAAGTTAGAGGAATGATTATATTTTATTTAAAGTTGGCACATCAAGAACCATAAATTCCCCAAATGTAAAAATTTAATATAAAGTACTTCCCCATAAACTTTTAATTCAAGCTCGTTTTTCACACACTGTACAATGTACATACCTAATAAACAAAGTCGTTTTTTTATTTTCTTTAAACTAATCTCTTTGGGCATATGTAAATGAAGGGGCCACCGAGAGTTCGCTATAGATAGGCCCATTAGTGCTTAAATAAAACGTATTTTAAACGTAACATTAACATGAAAATAACACTTTGCTAACGTTTAGCTGTTCAGTCTACTCAGGTTAGCAATTTCACAAATACTATTAAATTATATGCATTCTACTGAAGGTCACAGTTAAATTGATTATATGCATTGGTGTTAATTACTGTTCTCTGATTATTACGTTTGTCGCTCTAAGATTGTGCCATCAACTAATTAAGTTTAAATGATGTTAACATGTAAATATTATAGGATGGTTTATTTATGTCTTTATCTTAGTAAATATTTTGCTCTTTTATTCTGTCATTATTGCCAGTGGGCAGCACTAAAAAATTCTGACACAAAATAAATTATGTGGCTTTGTCGCATTAAATTATAAAATAATTTTTGGTGCATTTTTTTTCACAGTTTCTTATATTTATATATTATATAAAAGGAATATAATAGTAAGACGAATAATTAAACTTATTTTTATCAATCCCTGTATATTCTACTAATTAAAGTAATCAAATAGGTAAATACCAAAGGACTGTGTAATTTTACTCAGTAACAAACAAAACCGTTCAAGCACGAAATTGTATAAGAGAAATACTGAACAAAAGATTAAGCTTTTACCACATAAATACTTTAAAGCTCTTTGTGAATTGCTGAGACGTGTAGCCTGTTCTCTCTATTGAAGGATATCAGGGGTGACAATCGTTAATTTTTAATTTGTTTTCTTGGGTACTATTTAAGATATTTAAATGAAACCAGCAGAAAATAGAAATCACCGGCTTTACTTTAAATATATTATTTATCGTATATTTTTATTAAAAGTATATTATTCATTAGGGGTATAATATTTATTAAAGGTATATTATTTAGTATATTCGTCCACCAAAAAAATGTTTTATTACTTTCTAATTATTTCAAATCCGCGTAAAGTTCCAGTTAGTGAAACATAGCTGAAAAAATAAAGTTTATTAAATACAAGTAGACGCCAAAGAGCGACAAGTATTATGCAATATTTCAGAAATTACATATGCAATTAGTATACAGTACATTTTTTAAAGCGATCCATACATGTTAAATTTTTAACCCAATGTTAGATGAATTAGAATCATAGACATAAAAATTTGACAAAGGTAAATTTCATGATCTTAAGATTATGTAAGTTTTGCTAATTGTGCTAAAAAAGCTCCAAAAGATACTTTAAAAATCCATTTATTTTTTGAAAAACATTAATTTTTTACACCCTTTGTAATTAATAATTCTTGCCCTTGCATACCAGGTGCAGATGGCACACATTTCCTAGCGTTTAGAACTTTAATATTACAATTTTGATTAAAAGAAAGTCCAATTTGTTACCCTAATTCTAACAGGACGTATCCCAAAAAACGTAATTTTACCGGGCGATGAAAAATGCTTTATTTTATTTTAGGGTCTATTTCAAAAGCACCTAGTGGTTATACTAAGAGCGTTGTTTATTCAGGTTTTTCCTTATTACTTATGTTTTGTATCATTAAATTTAATAAAAATCAAATGATAGGGTAGGATAAGACTTATTACTCATATGGCTCATTGTTGAATAAGACCTGTTCATTCAAACTTGTAGATTTATCCTAAATGTGTTTATCTTTTCTATAAAAAAACATTTATTCAAAAAAAAACATATTATGCAATATTATCTTTTATAAATAACAGCAGGTAACAAAAAACTTTCTTATTATCTATAATTAGTTCTTCGAGGTGCTACTGGAGTCTTCTCCTACGTTTGGCTTTTAATCTGCATTTTTTTAGTAATCTTTTGCTTCTATAGATTATTCTTGTTTGTATTTTAAATTATCATAAAAAGTGGGTGTCTGATGGTAGGACTTTTTTCATTTTTTTTTTGTTTGTTTATAAAGTGGCTTAAGATTTATGTTTACCTCAATTGCTTTTTGCCTTTTTGGATGGTCAAGATTTTGTTTGGGATATCTATTTCTTAAAGAGGTAAATCATTAGGGGCAGACTAAGTTGATGCAATGGACACATCTTCATGATTATTTGTGGTGATAAACTCTGGAAAATCTTTTATTTCAATGAGGATGCCATAATCACAGTCCCAGTAGTCACGTATTTCGTTTATCGGTAAATTGTTAGGGTAAATTATATTTAGCGCAATCTGCACCTAACATTCATTTGGATCTAGTATTTGTTCATGTGGTATTCGGTAACGCATTCATTTTTAAAGTCAAGATCTTGTTGCGAAAGATTGACTTTACTGGGCATTAAAATATTATAATTGACTTTGTCTGTGTTTTCTAGTAAAATTTCATAGGACACAATTTTTAGATTATTAACATTTAATTCACTACTTTTGACTTCAAGAGCCAGTGCTATCATTTTTGCTGCTATTTCCGATATCTAAACCAATAAAACTTCCTTAGAAATATGCCATAAACCACACAATGTAATTTGCATACTCAGACGTATTTAACAACATATAATGTAAGAAATTGAAATATGTCTTAAACCCCATCGTTACAATAGGTCGTAGTTAACGATGTATTTAAAAAGCATTTTTTAATAAAATGAGGAATATTTATTCAAACAAATCTGCTATCTACAGCAAGCACAGCATTTCTACAAAATATTTATAATACTTACATTTAATTATTATTAATTTAGTTAATTAATTAACTTAAAACCGCGAAACCAAAAATAAAATCGTAACCGCACCATGCGTACAACAGCATTGTCTATAAGAAACTGTGTGATAGGTCCTATTGGAAATACATAAATCAGTTGATATTTATACGTCTTATTAAATGGCATCAGAAAGAAAAAAATATTTGGCGTTGTCTGTGCTTACGACATATTAAAATTATGTTCGACTGATGATTACACCAAAATCTCATTTTTTATTTTTTTGGGATTGCCCTATTGAAAGTAAGGTAACGATTTACGCTATTATTGATCGAATTTGAATTTCAAACTGTATAAGAGAAATGTGTTACAGAAAAGTTGCCGATAACTTTGCAGCAGCTTATCCGGATCATCCAGTACCTAGCAAGACAACAGTGCTACGATTGCAGGAAAAATTTATGACTGTATCGTCAGTTTACAAAGCGAAAAAAAAATCCACTATAACCAATACCCCTCGTGCCTTTGATTCACATCGGAATTGTACCGTATGCTTGCACTATGCATCCCAAAAAAAGGGCTACGAGACACGAGTCGAGAGCAGGAGTTCTCAAATATGAATTTAAACGTGCTGATGTTATGTTTGCCAATCAACCTAGCTGGAGGTTGTAAATTTTTACATACTTATTCCTCTTTTTCAGAATAGGGTAATTCGGGATTTTGCAATTATGTGATCTTCATTTTTTATACATAAATTGCTTATGTATTCCTTAAATACCAGGCGCGACTCGTCCATAAGGTCATTTGGTTAATGACCCACCTAAATTTATTTTTAATGGTTCACCTAATAAGTTGTTTTTTAAAACCAAACTTTTCTTTAGAAAAAGTGCAAGTTCCATGCGAAAACTCCCCAAGAACGAATCAAGTCAAGCCATCGTCGAAAGATATCCAAGCTTGCACCGGGCTCGGTCGTATTTTAAATTAATAATAATAAAAATAATATTAATAATAATAATAATAATAATAATAATAATAATAATAATAATAGTAATAATAATAATAATAATAATAATAATAATAATAATAATAATAATAATAATAATAATAATAATAATAAATAATAACAAAATTAGCTACAAAGCTATTCAATATGATTGTAAAATATAACATGCAATTTATTCTATATCCCTACCCTATATATCCTGACCTCATAGGTTTATATGGACTATATAAATGCATTAATCTCAGAGAGAGATAAACATATTTGCGTTTTAGGAAGTTCAAAAGAGACAAAATTTGTCGACGGCCCACCAATAATATCGCTTTCAGCGCGCACGTGGCCGTCGACGCTGCCGGTCCCGGGCCAATACACTCGAACCGCCCACTCTTTAAACAACATTTGGGTTGGGCAAAGAAAAACGAATTTCCTAATATGCGCATTGTGTTTGCATTGTATTTATTAAAGAAAACAGTGTTTCGGCTAGCTTTCCTATTTTATTGTGGAATTTCAATATGTTTTTGGATTTTATTTGATATAGTCACAGCAAAAATACAATTTTAGTACCTGTTGCATAGTCGGAATAAATAATGAAACGGATATACTGTTGAAAAACTTTATTGTGAATCGCCAAAAATACATGTTTAACGAAAATGGCTTCATGGTACAACACATTCCTTGTATTCCCTATTTATTCTAACACATTACGAATAATAATAATCATACTTTTAGTACAAGGCGCGACCTCTATTGAGGAGACGTATCAAATCGGGAAGCCGCTAACAATCTTAGACTAAAACACACAAAAAAGCAATACTAAACGTCATAAACATATAGAGTAGCACTGTTCAATATACTATAGTACCTATTTTATGTTTTTTGCGGTGTTTACTTGTAGGTAAATAATTTCTTGGAAAGACCAGGCACATTATTAAAAAACCTTTGTTAATTTAAAAAGTGTATTTTGATTGTTGCGTTGATATCACCAGTTGGCCACAAAATTTTGACCCGCCTGTAAAAAAGAAACTCACGTGCCGCGCCTGTCATATACACATAGTGGGAAATTTAGACGTGTTCGTGTTATAAAACGGGGAAATGGCCTCTGGTGACGTACTCCCAGGATGGGCGACCCAAATTTAAGAAATAAATTAAGCGTTGGCACCGCTGCAACAATTTTGCTGATTTGTCATCAAAGTTATGTTATTATAAACTAAATTATACATGAAACGTTGTAATATTCTAAATTTATACTGAACTATCACACCGAAATATTTAGAGAACTGAGAAAACAGTCGACGCATACGTATATATATATATATATATATATATATATATATATATATATATATATATATATATATATATATATATATATATATACAGGGTGGTGCAATCAAGATGGGGTGGACGATTGTGAGTAAACGGTGAGGATTTCGAATTTTTTTTTTTTGGATATTATAGATAGTCAAACCCGCTATGTTTTAAAATTATAGCCATAATACAGGGTGGTCCGACAAACTCGTGGCGAACCAAACATATGTTTTTTTAAATGGGACGCCCTGTATATAATTGTTCCAATTGATTCTCCTGTTCGTTACGATCATTTTGATATAGGGTTTATTGGGTCTAAAACTTATAGTAAGGGAATGGGACGCGGTTAAAGTTGAAAAAATGCTCACAGTTCGGCCATTTTTTAAAAAAATTTGAAACAGGTATGGAAAAACCAAATATTCCATAAAACGTTACATATCCTTGAATACATTAATCGCTTGCAATTTGTTTAAAATTATTCACTGTTATACAGGGTGGTCAAGTTTTGCAAATACGCCCTGGACTCATTTATTTTAAATGGAACACCCTGTATATTTTATTTTCATCTTAAAGATAACATTGCTAGCTTTCAAAAAATACCATACATGATGCCTTTCTGACCAACAGTTTTTTAGTAAACTAGCCGTGAAACCAAGGTTTCTTCATTCTAATACCATTATACTGAATTTACGTTGTTTATTATTAAATATCTAATATTAGGAGGCCATGATACTATCATAAATGAAACAGGATTGACGAACTTGTCAAAGCTACTGCCGTACAATCCATTATTTACAAGTTAAGTGTAGGTGGCCCAATAACTATGAGGTAAGAAGACTGAGACCCGAAAATTTTACATATTTATTAGAGATATTTCAAAAAACAGAAAATATTGTTTTTAGGAAATGTAAAATAATTATTAAACCAGTTATAAACAAATTTTTTGAGAAACGAGTTGCCAGTATTGCTTGAAGATTTACGTTTAATGGTAAGGGGATCCTTATGGTTTGAACATGATGGAGCGCCCCCGCATTGCCATAGGAATGTAAGATATTTTGTCGATAAATTGGAAGACAGATCGTTGGATTGGGCGAGGTGGACCAGGTAAGTGGTCAGCCAGACCACCCGACTTAACACCACTAGATTTTTTCTATGGGGGCATGTTAAAGAAGAAGTCTATAAAGAGGTTCCAACCACAGTGAAAGATACGAAGACGAGTTCGCAACGTTTCAGAACAGACTTTGAGAAAAGTGAAACTTTCATTTATGGATAGACTCGAAATGTGCCTTCAGCAAAATGGTGGTTTAGTTGAAGACCTTATATGAGCTTTGTTAATTGTTTATATTAAATTAGGTTTACAAGTAAGTACATACCGAAGTAATTTTAAAAGATGTTTTTAAACTATTAATAATACTGATAACTGATTATCTTTGTTTATAACTGGTTTACTAATTACTTTACATTTCCTAAAAACAATATTTTCTGTTTTTTGAAATATCTCTAATAAACATGTAAAAGTTTCGGGTCTCAGTCTTCTTACCTGATAATTATTGGGCCACCTATACTTAACTTGTAAATAATGAATTGTGCGGCAGTAGCTTTGACAAGTTCGTCAATCCTGTTTCATTTATGATAGTGTCATGGCCTCCTAATATTAGATATTTAATAATAAACAACGTAAATTCAGTATAATCGTATTAGAATGAAGAAACCTTGGATTCACGGCTAGTTTACTAAAAAACTGTTGGCCAGAAAGGCATCATGTATGGTATTTTTTGAAAGCTAGCAATGTTATCCTTAAGATGAAAATAAAATATACAGGGTGTTCCATTTAAAAAAAATGAGTCCAGGGCGTATTTGCAAAACTTGACCACCCTGTATAACAGTGAATAATTTTAAACAAATTGCAAGCGATTAATGTATTCAAGGATATGTAACGTTTTATGGAATATTTGGTTTTTCCATACCTGCTTCAATTTTTTTTTAAAAATGACCGAACTGCGAGCATTTTTTCAACTTTAACCGCGTCCCATTCCCTTACTATAAGTTTTAGACCCAATAAACCCTATATCAAAATGATCGTAACGAACAGGAGAATCAATTGGAACAATTATATACAGGGTGTCCCATTTAAAAAAACACAAGTTTGGTTCGCCACGAGTTTTTCGGACCACCCTGTATTATGGCTATAATTTTAAAACATAGCGGGTTTGACTATCTATAATATCCAAAAAAAAAAATTTTCGAAATTCCTCACCGTTAACTCACAATCGTCCACCCCATCTTGGTTGCACCACCCTGTATATATACAGGGTGTTCCTAAATGTCGTGCTGATAATAAAGAGGGTGATTCTACAAGCGATTTTAAGAGAAAAAGTTCATGTGACCATATGTCCTAAATCGTTTAAATTTTAAAATACAGGGTGTTAAAGTTTAACTTTTTTATTCGTTTTTGGCGTATACCTTGTACATTTTTTACGATATTTAATTTAAATTTGGTATACAGCCTACCATAATTAAGCTTTATGAAATGGTAATATTACATTTTAAGAAATTATACAGAGTACTCCTTTTTTTGGGACACGGTTCCTTTAGGCCCTCCCAACTTTTTATTGGAACGCCGCTGGTTATTTTTGCTTCTGGAATCGTATTTCGCATTTTATTTTGTAACTTTTTTATGTCTTGTAATTTTCTGATATTTTGCATTGTTTAGAAGATATTATACCTCACATCTTCTCCTCATTAATCCTCGCACTCAAAAAAAAAATCAAGATTGCTATGGATACATTTTTATTAAGTGTTTTCTATTGTAATCTTGGACAGTACTATCATAAAGCTTAGTTATGGTAGACTGTGTACCAAATATTTAAATTAAACATACCTAACTAAGCTTTCTGAAATATTAATTATTCTAAAAATATATTATTAATAATACAAGTTAGTTAACTAATTACAATAATTGTTGAAAATGGCTCCCTCCTGCCATTAGGCACGCCTCAGATCTTCTTCTCATTGATCCCCGCACTCTTTCAAAAATACCGGGAGTGTTTCTAACCGTTTCAAATCCAGCGATTATGCGATTTCTTAAATCGTCCACAGTATCCACTGGTGTTACATACACTAAGGACTTAATATGTCCCCATAGGAAATAATCTAAACTGTTTAAATCGGGTGACCTAGGAGGCCATGGTTGTGGTCCTCCACGACCTATCCACCTTTCAGGATACATTTCATTTAAATATTCACGTGCCAGAACACTGAAATGTGCTGGAGCGTCATCGTGCATATACCAATGTTGGTTTCTTAATAAAAGTGGTACTTCCTCAAGTAGAAGTGGCAATTCTTCTTGCAAGAACTGGCGATATGACTGACCATTAAGGCGAGCAGGTAAAAAGAAGGGACCTATCAAATAATCTCCAATAATACCAGCCCATACGTTTAATGAAAACTGCTCTTGATAATGCGCTTCTACTATGGCGTGTGGATTTTCCTGAGCCCATAAATGATTGTTATGAAAATTAGTTATTTGATTTCTTGAAAAGTTAGCTTCATCTGTAAAAAGGATTTGACTTTCAAAATGGGGATTTACTGCGTAGGTAGGTACCATTGACAGAAATTAATCCGTAAAGGAAAATCCCGGGGAAGCAGTGCTTGCACTCTTTGAAGATGGTATGGGTAAAGTTGCTGGTCCGACAAGATTCTCCAAACAATTTGATGACAAATATTTAAATTTATGGCAATCTTTCTAGTGCTGGTTTCTGGATGATTATCTATTTCATTTAATACAGCTTCCTCGATAGCTGGTGTTCTAACAGTACGAGGTCTTCCTGCGTTAGCTGTATCTTTTTGAAAATGCCCAGTTTCATGAAGGCGTCGATGAATATTCGAGAATGTTCTACTGTCAGGTATCACACGATTCGGATATCTTTCACCATAAATACGTCTGGCTTCAAAAGCGTTTCCATTGGCAAGGCCATAAATAAAGTGCATATCAGCCATTTCAGAATTCGTAAAATTCGGCATATTTATTAGGTAGATAAATTTCAATTCAAAACTGTAGCTTACACGTTAACTAATAATTATTGACTTACTTAGCATAAAATGACTTCTGTTGTAAATACGAAAGAATTGTACTGTCAAAGATGACAACAGAAAAAACTTAATAAAAATGTTTTCATAGCAATCTTGATTTTTTTTGACAGGGTGCGAGGGTTAATGAGAAGAAGATGTGGTATAATATCTTCTAAACAATGCAAAATATCAGAAAATTACAAGACATAAAAAAGTTACAAAATAAAATGCGAAATACGATTCCAGAAGCAAAAATAACCAGCGGCGTTCCAATAAAAAGTTGGGAGGGCCTAAAGGAACCGTGTCCCAAAAAAAAGAGTACTCTGTATAATTTCTTAAAATGTAATATTACCATTTCATAAAGCTTAATTATGGTAGACTGTATACCAAATTTAAATTAAATATCGTAAAAAATGTACAAGGTATACGCCAAAAACGAATAAAAAAGTTAAACTTTAACACCCTGTATTTTAAAATTTAAACGATTTAGGACATATGGTCACATGAACTTTTTTCTCTTAAAATCGCTTGTAGAATCACCCTCTTTATTATCAGCACGACATTTAGGAACACCCTGTATATATATATATATATATATATATATATATATATATATATATATATATATATATATATATATATATATATATATATATATATATATATATATACAGGGTGTTATGTAATTCACTGCATATATTGAAACCCGTAAATGCTGGTATGAATTCAGACTGAATAAAAATATTTATAAATGGCGCTTCATGATAAAAAATGGTAGATATCAGACCTCGAAAAAAAAAATTTTTGTGACTGCGCGCCACTGTTCAAAAATACATGGCCATATAAAAAACAAGGAGAAACGTCAGTTACAGAAAAAACTCTTTTGTTTCAACGAGAGACGTTGCCACGTGTATCTGGAATATTCTTATGTAGCTAATAATATTTTTGTTATCTTTAAAGTAAGAAATCATACTAACTCTTTTAAAACATTCAATTTCAAAAAGTTAAAGTACTACAACACACAAAAAATCCAAAAAACAGCTGTTCAAACCTATGAGTACCTATACAAAAAAAATTAGTTCAAAATTAGCTTAAAACAAAGAAAATTCTAATACTTACGCATGTACTTTTTTTTATTTACCTATTTGTAATCATATTTAACAGAATATTTGGCATTTATTAAAAGGTTTATTTATAATCGTCCTTAATTTTTAAGCGAAATTTCTCACAACTTAAATTATGTACCTAATTACAAACTTTACGTTCATAAACCTCTTCCACTGTTGAAATAGTTATTCGAATCTTCATCTGCCCAATAATTTTACAATACCATTTTATTTTCTTTGATTTTAAATATCCCAGAAAACTTTCTTTTTCACATTAATAATAAAGTTAATATGCTGTTTACTACACCTAACAGCTACCGAAATGGATAGTTTTCTTCAACTGTTCTGTCAACACTATAAGCGTATACGATATATTTTTAATAATAACGGCACTGGTGAAGAGCTAGACACTTTTTTTTACTAAATAATAAAGAATTATAGATAAAACTGTATGGAAATCCAATCCACGACAAATAACGCTGAGTCATTGTGTCATTGACCACCGGCCACGGGGCCGCCACGGCTTTAAAACCGCGTGGGACATCTGGCGGTAAAAAATACAAGCTACCAAAAGTCGTGTCGACGTCGTTCTTAGCGGCGTTTTTGAAATTCTGGGAGTAATTTAGGTAGTGTTTTTATTTAATATTGCGAATAAATATGTCAAATGTCTAAAAACACATTATTAGGACACAGAAGGTCAGATTCCATTTATGCAAAGATTTTCTGAAGAATAAGAAGGATTTTAAATTCGTAGTACCTAGGTATCACTCATATCACTGTTTTGGCATCCCTGCTTGACGAAGGTCAACTGTCAAACCGGCCAGGCACTATGGCGGTCTTGTTTACTTTTTTCGGTCGTTCTCGAGATTTTTATAGCATTTTGAGGTCTTTGTGTGATCAAAAAACATTTAATTTTAAAAACATTAATTATTGAACAATGCCCAAGTGCATAGTGCATATTTGTTTTAACAGGGACAAAAATACGGGATAAAATGTTACATTTCACCGGTAAGTAAAACACTTTAATTACATTATGCAAGCATATTCACAGGTATATTGCTTAAAATCAAAGATTAAACATGCTAAAATAGACTTAATACCACCATTTAACTTGCAAGCTGGTTGCAGGCTTGCTTAAATAATGGAGTATTACATATTGGACCTTCTTTAATCAGTGTGTAGGTTATGTCTTCGATATCGACATTCTTGAGATAAAATGTAGTATAATAACCAGAAATATTTCATCTGAGTATAAAACTAACTTCAAATAAAGTTTATGTCATCTATAATTATAAATAATTTGTTCAGGTTATTATTCTCTTCCTTAAAACTTTCCTTAAACTAATTATTTCATGATGGGTATATGATTGTTGTAGGAATGCAATGTAAGAATTAGTATGTTTTAGATTGTAGTAGTACTTTTTCTTTTATGTACAAAGTACCAAGGAGTCCCTACAAGAAGAGTCAGTGGCTTTTAGCCATTAAAAGGAACCCAGATGAGGCATATTAGACAGGAGCACGGTGTGTTCAGAACATTTTTTGCCTGAAGACTTTGTCTCCTGGGGGCGTCTGAGGAGGCTTAATTTTGGAGCTGTTCCATCTCAAATTTTACCAGTAACCTTTCTGAGAAAAGGAATGTATCAAGTTGATGATGCTGTCATCAGAGAATGTTTTTAGCTGTGAAATGGGTAAACTAAAATACTTTTATTTTTCGTTTGTATTATGAGCAGTTTCTTCATGATTACATAAATCATATTTTACAGTTTTTTTTAATTTATGATAATTCCAATTCGATTAGCATAACTATGTTTTAACAGTTTCTATAAAATAAGTTTGACTCAACTTACTTTCATACTAATTTAGAAATTTTTGTCTTTTTTTTTTAATTCTGCACCACTTACTAATTATTTAGAAAAATAACTCAGTTTAAATAAAACCAAAAGAAATTTTGTAAGCCTCACTTTGTATCTCACAAACTTGTAGTTACTGGACACTCTAACATATAGGTACACTCCCCGACAATAAATTCCGGACAAAGATAATTTTAGTCTGGTTGATAGCACTGTAAGTTTTAAATTGTTTTCCGATTTTAGTGAAGTTTTTACCACACTGTAGACTTGTGGTTCAGAATGTTAGCCTGAATTTTAGTTCTCCAAAAATACTGTTGGCTTGATCATTATACAGGGAGAAACCAAAGGTACTTCTTTACCCTTAATTTCTTAACGCCCTGTGGAAAAACTGACCCCTAAAATTTAGCTTCATTATGTTGTGTTTTGAAGTGTGACCTTTTCTTAACACAATGTTTTTTGGTTCACGTCATTATCTGCTTTTTAAGAGAAGATGCCAATTTTTAAAGAAAGTGTTGCAGTTTTTCAATTTTATTAACAATTTATAATGTTACATTATCTTATCGACTAGCCTTTGATTGCATAGTAATGTTAAGAGCATTCTTTACCCAAGTGTCACTATACTGTCATTGCAGAATACACTCTTTAAAATGATTCATTTAAAAAAATGAGACCAGAAGATGTTGCACGTGTTGTTGAATTAAATGATGATGGCCGCAATATACGGTACATTGCGGAATTCCTAGGCAAAGCAAAAAGTACTGTACAAGGTGCGATCAGTACCTACACACGACGTGGGGGATCAGGGAGAACACGTATTATCAATCGACGTGATAACCATTTCATAAATCTAACTGCATTATGAGATCGTAGCGTACCATCTACCATTATTAGCCGTAGACTTCAAGATGTACGTGGTACCATAGCCTCTGCACGAACCATCCAGCGTAGGTTACAGGAAGGGGGATTGATGACCCAACCCAACCCAACCTGCTTTACTTCCAGCCTACCATACAGAACGATTAAATTTTGCGCATGAATACAGAAACTGGGGAACAGAAGAATGTACTATTCACGGATGAATCACGCTTTTGTCTGCGCTCACCTGACGGACGTGAACGTATCTGGAGGAGACCAGGTGAAAGATTTGCCCAATGTTGCATATCTCCTAGAACGCCTTTTGGAGGCGGTAGTGCCATGGTGTGGGCCGGGGTATCATTATATGCCCGTACGGACCTAGTGGTGATAGAAAATGGTTCTTTAACTGCTGACTTTTATATCCAACAATGTTTAGCTGATCACGTGGTACCCTTCGCCCAATTTGTTGGACAAGACTTTATTTTAAAGCAAGATAATGTCAGGCCCCACGTTGCATTGAAAGCATGCCACATCGCATAGTAGAAGTAATAAGAACACGAGGTGGCAGTAAGCACTATTAATTTTTAGATATTTGTTTAGGCTAGTCGATAAGATAATGTAATGTTCTGAATTGTAAATAAAAATTAAAAACTGCAACACTTTCTTTAAAAACTTGTATATTCTCTTAACAAGCTGATAATGACGTGAACCAAAAAACATTGTGTTAAGAAAAGGTCACACTTCAAAACAAAACATAATGTAGCTAAATTTTACCGCTCAATTTTTCCACAGGGCGTTAAGAAATTAAGGGTAAAAAAATAACTTTGGTTTCTCCCTGTTTAATGATCAAGCCATCCGAATTTTTTGAGAACTAAAATTCAGGCTAACATTTCGAGACACAAGTCTACACTTTAACAACAACTTTAAAACAATTAAAAAAGTTAGGTACAGGGCTATCAATCTGACTAAAATTATCTTTGTCCGGAATTTATTGTCGGGGAGTGTATTTATACATATTTTTATAACTAATTTGCCCTGGAAGTGCCAGCTTTAATGACTTATGAGCATACCTGCTTTATAGAAATAACATTTTTAACAGACCATACATGAATTTGATAATATTTTTGATAAATAATGAGAACATTACTTGACTTATCTACATAAACCTTGTTTATCTATTGCAGTTCCCTCAATAATTAAAGAAACTGACAGTATTGAGATGCTTATTCAGCAAGGCTTGTCATCAGCTGCAGATCAATCTCCACGTTGTTAGTCTGAAGTGTCAACCAAGTAGTAGCAGTCTAGGAAATACTTCAGATATCCAACTTAAATATGTTTTAATATCAAGGTAAGAGTTATTTTACCCTAATTATAGTACATTCCAGGGAAAGTAGATTGTAGACAATAACAGTTCGCTTTCATTAATTAAATTAAGGGACGTGTCTAATTTATTGACCAAAATAAAAATCAATTGACCAGGGGTATAGATTAAGCCAAGCAATCCCAAACTTTGTAAAATTATTATACGTCCCAAGCTTTACCACCCACCATAATTTCAAGTCAATGGCCCTTAAATAGGGGTACTCTGCTCTTGACATTTTTCATAAAAACTTATTGACTGGGGGGTCAATCAAACACAATCTTTACCAAACTTGGCAACATGATTGTATGCACCAACCCTTAACTTCAAGCATGATTTGATGGCATTAGCCCCTAAAATAAGGGACCTTTGCTCTTGACAGTTTTCAAATAAGCCTATTGACCGGGGATCTACACCCAGTAACGAAGTTTTTTGAAAAATGCCAAGAGCAAAGTCCATAGACTTGATATTGTGGTGGGTTGTCACAAATAATAATTTTACAACGTTTGGTAAAGATCGGATCAATCTCACATGCTACAAAGAAAAAGGCGCCTTTCTTAAGTATTCTTAAAGTTTTTTTTATAAATGTCTAGAAACCCTTTTTTATTTTCTAATTAAATCTGAATGATCTTAATTGTTGCTTGAAGCATTGATTGTATTATTGTTTTTCTTTTTAGTTGTGAAATAACGACGCCATTCAGGATCTTCAACATCTGACTTCTTCAAACTATTCCCCAGTACCAGAAAAGATAATGGATTGGAGTATGGGGGGCTGACCCCGCTTTTATATGCCACAGAAAATATCTTATGAAGTTGGCCCCAAATGAAATTTGTTTAAAAAATTAATGGAGTTCTGAGATTCCTGTGAATAGTTGTAGAGTTCTTTTTGATTTTTATTAATATTTCTGTTAAAATAAAAGTGAAAACACTGTTTTAAAAATGGGGGGCTAACTTCACGCAGCCCCCCATCATTGCAAAAATAAGTTTCGCCACAGTGCTTAATAGTTCTAAAGGAGGTCTACAGTTCTTTATGATTTTCGAGGCCAGATATCTTACCAAAAAAATTCTAATACATGTTTTGTGCTTTTTGGGAAGGAAAAAATTCAACAACAAAATGCAGAACTGTTGAACTATGGCAGCACTAACGGGAACTCATGAGTTTTAAACCAGAACCCTTGTTAAAAAAATTTTCATAGGGGCCAAATTGTAAACTCTACACTTTTTTAAGTCAAAAATTTAAGTTGTAAAAAAACACCATTGTAATTTGTAATTCCACAGAACTGTAGAACTATTGCAGCACTAACGGGAACCGGAACTCTTGTTACTATAAACGTATTTGATTATTGCAACAGTACCTAAATATGTTACAATTTCACGTGTTGTTAGAACTGACTAGATAAATGGATACAACTTAAATTTTTGACTGTTAAGAAAGTGTGAAGTTGGCCCCCATGAAATATTTTTTTAACAAGAGTTCCGTTTAAAACTCATGAGTTCCCGTTAGTGCTGCAACAGCTCTACAGTTCTGTAGAATTAGAATGGTATTTTTTTATTTACACCTTATATTTTTGATTGTTAAAAAAGTGTGAAGTTGACCCCCCATGAAATATTGTTTAACAAGAGTTCTGGTTTAAAACTCATGAGTTCCCGTTAGTGCTGCCATTATTTTACAGTTCTACAGAAAGATAATGACATTTTGTTGTTGAATTTTTTCCTTCTCAAAAAGCACAAAACATGTATTAGAATTTTTTTGGTAAGAGTTCTGGGCTCGAAAATCATAAAGAACTGTATAACTCCTTTATAACTATTAAGCACTGTGGCGAAAGTTTTGTTTCTGCAACAATGGGGGGCTGCGTGAAGTTAGCCCCCCATTTTTAAAATAGTGTTTTTACTTTGATTTTAACGGAGCTATTAATAAAAATAAGAACTCTAGAACTCTTCATAAGAAACTCAGAACTCCATTAATTTTTAATAAATTTTGCATTTGGGGGGCCTACTTCCTGTATAATATTTTCAGTGAAGTCTGTACATCACTGAAAACATTATTTCTCACAAATTTAAAAATATACCTTGTTTCATTATCTTTTTTATAGCTAACATTTTTCATTCTAAAAATGATGTATATGTATGTAGCCGTTTAGCGTAATTGGACTTTTCATGAAATGTCTAGACAAATAGTGAAATACAACCTAAAAACTAACAACTTACTCCAAAGTAAACAAAATTTACTTTTGAAAAAAGGTACTTTTAATTTTTTTATAGATCTATTTGCTGCCTACCAAGTTTAAATGGTATTTGCAAAGCTTTGATGGCAAACTGAAACTGAAATCTAGTAATTTTTGCTTGTATAACTATTGTTTTAATACTTTTAATGTTATTGTAATTTACATATTTTATGGATTAGACTCATTTCTAGGATAACATCACTGTATTTTTTTGGCATTAATAAAGATCTGCTTGTCTTTGTTTTTTTTAATACATACATATGTACTATATTTTATTAAAATTTAGTTTTACCAAAAACATTTTAAAATGTTTTCTTTAGTGATAATTATGTAATATAATTATAACAATGAGATAATGAGATTTTGTACAAAATCAAAATCGTTTTAATTTGTTTAAAGGCACAACTATAGAGATGGTAGTGACCAGTGGCATATGGTGAAATTTCAAAGTTGTATATCTCTGTTCCTACATACAGGACCGGTACCAATTTTTATTGGTTTTAATAGCGAGCCCACTAGGAATTTTTTTGTAAAGAAAAAAAAAACGTTTTGAATTTGCGAAAAAAAGTTGAATTTTTGCTTGGGTTTACCAGAACATTCTCAGTGGGCTCACTATTAAAACCTCCAAATGTGGTACGGTTCCTGTGAGTAGGAACAGAGATATACAACTTTGAAATTTCACCATATGCCACAGGTAGTGACCTAGGTTACTAGCCATTATATCTAGTTTAATAAAAAGCATGAAAAGGTAGTAATACCTGTATCTATACACGATAGCTCAAGCTCCTATTTTGTAACAAACAACATAAAACTTTAGATGTTTTATTTTCAAAAAATGTTAAGTAAAGTAAGTGAAGTTAACTTATTGGTAAAACTGAGCTGATGCAATTTTTGAACAAAAAAAGTAAAAATCAGGAATATCGTTTATTACAGTTTTTTACCCAACATAGTGAAATTTCTATAAAGATGGGTTATCCTCCACAAAAATCTAAATACAAAAAACAAAAAGTAACACCACTCTATCCTCCCTTTGACAGACTTTCTCCCAGATGTGAGGTACATTTCTTCGCTGTAAATAAAAAATAGAATTATTACTAAACAATAACTTGAGAATGACAAAATAATTGTCAAAATATTGTGTTTTATTTAATACAGGTATTATATTAGGTTTGTTGCAACAAAAGTTCAAAAGTTTACTGAGTTTGCACAAAGCTATTTTACTGTCACTTTACAAGTCGATTTAAACATTTTATAGTGCAGTGTTCCTAGAACGAGTGAATTGTGTTCCAAGCTAGTTCTGAAGCGGTCTTAAAGTTCCAAGATAATTCTGAATCAGTTTAACGTGCTATCTAACTTCACTTATTTTATTTTTGTTATTAATCAAATTAGTAATAGAAGAACACAGCAATTTTTCTTCCATTTCTTGTTGACATACCTATATTAATAAAAGCGGCAATATTTTCTAACAGATATTTTTTTGTGATTTTATAGGTTAGGATAAACAAACAAAATTCTCAACCAGTTCTAAATCGTTCCAACACTAGTCAAGTCGATTCTAGAACAATAAGTTCTCGCATGGATTCCAAGCAGTTCTGAACTGTGAACTTTTCAATTGGAACAAACCTAATGTAAAATGCAAAAATAATATTTTACATTCTTTGCCCATCTAATAAATTACACCAAAATCTAATGTTACAGACTCTTAAATTTACTTACCTCTGAAAATTTCGTTTCAAATCTCCGTTTCTCTCTGCTCTGTTAACTGCGTCTTGTTTACTTTTGATAGTCCCATAGTAAAATAATTGCATCTGGATGATTCCCATCCTTCAGGGCAGTAGGTGTTTCTAAAATTAAATGTAAAATTGTAACTGGTGTACTTTTGTGTTTTGGTATACATACTTATTCACTAGTCTTGATACAGACTATACAAGTTTAACAAAAACAGTTTTTAGGTATATAAAATAAAGGTTTAAAACTGTGAGAGACAGTTAAATGTAAACGAAAACGTGTCTTAAAGTGTTTTACCTGTTATTAAAGATGTACTGGAAACTTCCTTAATTTAGGATTGTCTCTTATTAGGTATACTAGTTAACCATCCTATGTCTGCCTAATAATTCATCTAAATGGGTTAAAACCTTGTGATTTAAGACTACACGTACAGAATAAAAAACAACCCATCTTCATTCATTTTGAAGCGACTTCCACAACAGGTTAATGACATTTTCGTGTAAACATTTCTTATAAACGTGTGGTACACCTTACAATCGCAACAAACAGTTTTAACCAACGAATACGAATTGTTTTAACACTTTTATACGCTAAAAAACATAGCAAAATGTAAATAAACCAAGACGCGACAAAAAATACAGATGTTTGCCTTCAACCTTCAATTCATTTTGACACATCACTCATTTGGCATATGGCGTTTACTAGGTTACGACGTGGTGATTTTTCTATCTCTTTTATTTCCATATCGTTGAAGAGAGACTGATCTATACCAGGTTACCAAAATTGCGTTGCTTGATAAACGCCAAAATATGGCTATTATTTTACACATAAAGTGACAAAGAGACAAGATACATGTTTCATGATGAAGGGAGATCGAAACAGAAGGATTTCTTAATGTCACCAAAGAGTCATGCGCCATATTTAAGTTTTTCAGCAGCACACAAACCACGCAATGAATGTTTTAATTTTTTTTTCGTTTAAAGTTTTAAATAATGTAATTTCTTTTCACTACCTAGAAAATGGTCTTCGTCGATCCGTTGTTAACCAATATTTTGATCAGTTTTATCTAGTTTGTGCTTAGTGAGTAGCGTAATAGGGCTGAAAATTAAATTTAATTTAAAACACTAATAATATTTACGTATTGTATTATGGTAACGGATGGTAGCGGATCTGGTTATACTTTTAAAGTAAGTACTATGTAGTTGTGCTCAATTAGTATTTTCGTTTTGATTTTTAACTTTTCCTTGGCAGAAAGTTTAAGCTACTTAGTAGGAATAACGCTTATAATCATTAATATCATAATATAGGGTGTCATAATTATTAGTTAAAACTAAAGCTACTGACACAAAGGATTGATTTCGCAGTTTTTACTAATTTTTTTTGTTTTCTCTTCGAAAAAGGTTTAAATTTGTTTTACCTTTGTCTTAAATTACAGTTAATAACAGAAAATAAATTATTCTTAAAGATTTATAATAATGTCTGGCAACGTTTAAACAAATTCAATTGTTTTTAATTTTTCGCGCGCAAATTTACGTCAAGCGCCTTGTGTACGATCAGCCAGATGCGGCGAATATAGACTGGTTTTAGGGTATTTTTGAAAATTTTTAAAATGTTCGATTTAAGAAAAAAAAAGTATGGGATATGTCTGTAGACTACCCCAGGAGTCACCCATTCCAATATATGCAGTGAATTTCATAACACCCTGTATATATATATATATATATATATATATATATATATATATATATATATATATATATATATATATATATATATACATATATATAATTTACCAGTTAAAACAATTTAATCCATAGTTACTGATTCTGACCTAATTGTCTCCATAATAGGTCGTGAAATGGCGCATTAACTTGAAAAATGCCAGGTCCGTACTGGTAGAATATCCTGATGATGATACTATTCTTCACCAAAACGTCGAAAAACATAATCAAGTGATACACAGTTGTAAAGGGTATGAAGTATTCTTTCAAAAAATGCAGCAAAAAATCTAGGTCCGTATTTGAAAAAAACAAGTTAGCATCAGTAACTCAGTAAAAACAAATGGTATAAACAAAACCATAATGTTACTTTAGAGAAGGGAAAAAATCGTGTGATTTTTGTTAAAACAACTTTTTTCTAACTATAATAGTTTTCGAGATATTTAAGAATAAAATTTTTTACTATTTTTAAAAAATCCACTGTAGATCAGAAACTATAGAGAATTTGGCAACTCCGTAAACGGAATATGAATAGGGACTAGAAAGGGCACATTTTCTCTAATTTAACCGACCTCATATCTTTTACCATTTCGGAGATCGCAATAGTGGTATCACCTATTTTAGACACCCTGTATATATATATATATATATATATATATATATATATATATATATATATATATATATATATATATATATATATATATATATATATATATATATATATATATATATATATATATATATATATATATATACAGGGTGTCTAAAATAGGTGATACCACTATTGCGATCTCCGAAATTGTAAAAGATATGAGGTCGGTTAAATTAGAGAAAATGTGCCCTTTCTAGTCCCTATTCATATTCCGTTTACGGAGTTGCCAAATTCTCTATAGTTTCTGATCTACAGTGGATTTTTTAAAAATAGTAAAAAATTTTATTCTTAAATATCTCGAAAACTATTATAGTTAGAAAAAAGTTGTTTTAACAAAAATCACACGATTTTTTCCTTTCTCTAAAGTAACATTATGGTTTTGTTTATACCATTTGTTTTTACTGAGTTACTGATGCTAACTTGTTTTTTTCAAATACGGACCTGGATTTTTTGCTGCATTTTTTGAAAGAATACTTCATACCCTTTACAACTGTGTATCACTTGATTATGTTTTTCGACGTTTTGGTGAAGAATAGTATCATCATCAGGATATTCTACCAGTACGGACCTGGCATTTTTCAAGTTAATGCGCCATTTCACGACCTATTATGGAGACAATTAGGTCAGAATCAGTAACTATGGATTAAATTGTTTTAACTGGTAAATTTTAATTATAATAATGATTACTAACCAGGACCCTCGAGTTTGTAAAATTGGTCCAACGCCTGAAAAAAACATAAGCTTAGTTTTAATTATAACAAATCCTAATAATTAATTCTTAGAGGCGTGATTGGCTTCGTGTGGTCAGTCCAATCGCGTCCATCAACCTGCTCGTCCGCCCGTCCATATGTTATAATTCAACGCAACGTCAAAAAATAAAGCAGAAAACGGATTTTAAATTCGAATTCCTTATAATCCGAATCCAGTAACTATGACAATGGATTTATGCCAGAATATAGTTAAAGGTCTTTAATTTGAGATAATATGGTTTGCTTTCAAAGCCAGTAAATAGTAATTCAACTGTACCAGCAGAATGAGTTGCAGCAGAAATGAAATCATTAGGTAAAATAGG
The DNA here is from genome assembly GCA_963971165.1 of Philopedon plagiatum. Classification (NCBI taxonomy): domain Eukaryota; kingdom Metazoa; phylum Arthropoda; class Insecta; order Coleoptera; family Curculionidae; genus Philopedon; species Philopedon plagiatum. The sequence continues at coordinate 95,624,854 of OZ020191.1, forward strand.
ATTATTTATTATTATCGTTTGAACTGAAAGGTCATTTTTGGATACGAAAATATTAAAAACGTAAATAATGAAGACGTATCATCAAGGGTGCCTTTTACAATATGTAGTAAACTTAACCACCAGTTAGGTTCTGTTAATAAAGGCCGCTAATTATATCTGATCTGAGTCTGCTAAACTTTTGCTTTCAATAACTCATTGGCTTAAGTGCAATTTGACAAACTTTAATGGCCAAAGGGTTTTGGTTAGTAATCATGAACATAGTTTAAAATTAATCAGTTGAATAATTTAAACCACAGCGATAGGTTGTGAAATTGTGCCCTAACATGGAAAATTCCAGGTCCGTATCGATAGAAAAACCAGATGATGTTATTCCTCATCAAAACGTCGAAAACCATAATCAAGTGATACATAGTTGTAAAGGGTATGAAGTATTCTTTTAAAAAATGCAGCAAAAAATCCAGGTACGTATTTGAAAAAAACAAGTTAGTATCAGTAACTCAGTAAAAACAAATGGTATAAACAAAACAATAACGTTACTTTAGAGAAGGTAAAAAATCGTGTAATTTTTGTAAAAACAACTTTTTCTAACTATAATAGTTTTCGAGATATTTAAGAATTAAATTTTTGACTATTTTTAAAAAATCCCCTGTAGATAAGAAACTATACAGAATTTGTCAACTCCGTAAACGGAATATGAATAGGGACTAGAAATGGCACATTTTCTCTAATTTAACCGACCTCGTATCTTTTACCATTTCGGAGATAGCAATAGTGGTATCACCTATTTTAGACACCCTGTATATATATATATATATATATATATATATATATATATATATATATATATATATATATATATATATATATATATATATATATATATATATATATATATATATATATATATATATATATATATATATATATATATATATATATATATATATATATATATATATATATATATATATATATATATATATATATAGGTATATATACAGCGTGTGCCCGATATTCCTTAACAAATGGGAAATTTTTTTATTATGTATTTCTCAGAGTTTTCCCTTTAAGGTTACCTTTTGCTTGTCTCCAAATCAACTTTCGATATATCAACTTTAGTTTTACTTATACAGGGTACCTCAAAAATATAGTAATGTAACTTGTAAAAATTCAAAATGTAAAAATTTTTAATTTTTGAGATATACAAAATAAAGTGATCTATACCCAAAGAAAAAAGTAAGTCTCATTTTATTCCAGGTTATACAGGTGAGAATACGACAAATGCAATAATTTTTAATAATTTACTATTTAAAGTGTGAAAAACCCAAAAAAACTATCCTAAAAAACATGTTTCCGTCGCATGCAGATGTTATTCACCGCAAAAAATATTTGACAAATTATAGGAACAAACAAAATTCTTATAACATATTTTCGGAAGACTCTGTAGGTATATATTTTAATAAAAATATGCCTCTACATAAAAATTATTATCTTAATTATTAGGCATAGTTTTATTTTATAGAATTATTTACCTTTTCTTTTCACGTAAATAATAATTGGCAGGCAATTTACCCATATATATTTTAAATTAATTTGTCCCTTTATTTATATGTTTGTTTTAAATCATATACTTATTAAATTTGTATTATAAGCAGGAGGCAAAGTATATTGCCAATAGAATTTATATAAAATCGCCTATAACTAACGTAAACTCTATATTGCGCGTTATAAATGTCAAAAATAACTCACAGCGTGACGTCATGCGCGAACCCGGACGAATTTGACACGGTTTGCTTGGGTTTGCTTACTCGGCAGAGTATACTGCACTGAGTGGGCGATGGTGGTGTAGGTATTCGTGTACGTAAGAAAAGTGTGCGTATCGTACGGATATGATGCACTTTAAATTTTAAAAAATGTTTACTGTGCGGCACTATCACGACATGGTATTCATTTATGGTTAAGTTCGGGAAAATTCTGTTATGGCTGCATGTTTGTACAGCGAACGATTTCCAAATAGATGACAGCCGAACCCAAGAACGTTTCCCAACGTCCTTTAGATACCGGCAGTGTTGTTCTCCATTTTAAAAACAGAGGACCTCAAAGACAAGTTACAGTCCAAGATGAGGTGAACATTTTGTCCATCCTAGAATGAGATCCAGGTGTAAGTACCTACTAGGGTGACTGCAAGGCAAGTTGGATGGTCTCAGATTTAGTGTTTGCTGGCACTTTTTTTGTAAAAATTAAAATTAATTTTTTAAGCGTTGTTGATATCTTTAAACGGTTTTTATTTTTAAACAGTAAAACCGACGCGGCTTCCGACATTGGATTAAAATTAAGTTATCCGAAAAAGTTGCTATTTTTGAACCACAATAACGTGCTATGTTGCGATATTGTCAGAATTTTCTATACCTTTGATACCACAATAGCTCAAAACCTATAAAAGATAGATCCGCATATTATTAGGACTTTTTGTTCCCTTAAGCCTGTATTTTTACATAGTACAATATTTGCACTCATAGCCTTTTGACCCTGTATATATACTTAACCACTCCGAAAGAAGTGTCATAATGAAATTGAATTCGAAAACTTAGAACTGTTATAAAAGTTACGCAAAATATAAATAAAAATTCCCTGTGTATTGTTGTTGGTCTAAAACGGCCGAAGGAGTGCGTCGCGGTGTTGCCGTATCCTTAGTTGGATTCGCCACGTTACCCACTAAGTACGTTCAGATTTTTTTCGTAGGATAGCGTCAGTAGGGAAACATAAATTTTTGAATTTGGTCGAATTTTATATCTTAATATTTTTCTTACAATCGGTTCAACCGATGTACTTTTTGTGGGCATGTTTCGACTGACTGATTGTGCAGTAATAATATCATATTCACTGAAAACGCTGAAATGACTGAACAAGCCCATTATCGAGGATTGACACAGAAGCGGGCGAAGAAGACATTAGGGTACCGCTTGACTGTGAATGGCGACACTGAACAATTTATCTAAAGAACTCGGTTTCTTGTATTTATTATTGTTGTTTTTATTGTTAAAAATAAACGAAATACAAAATGGTGACACAATAAACTTTTAAAGGGCAGGAAATGTATGTAACTCAACCTGTAATGCAAAGGTAAAAAACAATATTTAGGAAAGGTGTAAGAAAGTAATACTTTTCAAAAATAAGTATATCTATAAGTATTTTTTGCCATAGCTGGCAAATTAATATCTTAAAACCTTGAAATTACACATGTAAAGTTTTATCTCTATACTTTTAATTGGGGCCTAACGTGGGATTAAAATGTAACATGTAAAATCCTATGGACCGCTTTAAAATGCACTGTAGATGAAACATGTACAGGGTTATTCCGTACATTTAGACAGCTTCTACAGAGTTTATTACAAGAGATAGAAAAAAATGTAATACAAAAGTTGCAGGGCGTGTCCAATATCGCTAGAAAGTGTTACGTAATAAAACAAATAAACATCACAAAATTAGTTAAAAATACAAACTTGGTTAATTTTACATAAAACACCCGGTATGTTTTAGAAAAATTTAGTACACCTTTTGTCTGATTTCGAAAATATATATGCTGATATTTGGTTCAGCCATTTTCGAGATTCAAAAAACTTGATTATACAGATTTACCAAATCGCAGTTGCATTGAACGATAACGGCATAACTCTATTAATAACTGATTTTTTCGCTAAGTGACATATTTCGTGACTTATATTAAAATGGGCTACATAGAAGAGGAAAGGTTCTAAATAATTCGTTTATTCTATAAAAACAATAAAATGGTGGTTTAAGCTCAGGCGAAGTATCGGCGCATTCATCCTTAAATGCCAGTTCCTGCTAAATTCACGTAGTCGTAACATCGTTTTTCTCGCTTACTTTAAATTGGATGTTATGATTTTTATCATATTTTTGGATTCTAGGAGAAGTTCTATAGTCTGTACACCGAACGTACGGAGTAACAAAACTACCTGATATTCAGGTTCAGGTAAAATCAGGTCAAATTTTCGGAATTTAAGCGGTCCTCTTTACACCCTACAATATTCAATTGGTGCTGGTGTTTCATTTATATTCTGAGTTCTGTGGCGTACGGTCTATAATTTTGTTTGTTGGTTGAGTGCTTTTTAAAAATATTGTGTTGCTTCTTTTTTCGGTGTGCTTTCTTTAAAATCGGGATATCTGGCAGCTCTATTTGAATAAGTAACATTCACTATGAATATCGTATTGAATGAGCCTCAATTACCACCAAAGAAACGGATAAAACGATCTTTGTCCGTTTATGAAAAAGAGAAGGGAAATGGAAGGTAGGAAGATATATTACCTAGACGAGACTTGGGTCAATGCGGGACACACTGTTAGTAAAGTATGGGTGGATGCTTCAATAGAGCATCCCAGGCAAGCCTTTCTGGAAGATCTTTCGACAGGATTAAAAAGTCCTTCAGGTAAAGGGAAACGCCTGATTATTTTACATATCGGATCCGATGGCGGCTTCGTAGAAGGCGGCTCATTAGTTTTTGAGTCAAAGCAGATGGGTGACTACCACGCAGACATGAATGCTGATTTATTTGAAAATTGGTTCACAAATATTCTAAGCCATCTAGAAGAGAACGCTGTCATTGTTATGGATAATGCTTCGTACCACAGTAGGCGTATTGATAAAGCTCCGAACACCGGAACAAGAAAGGCCGAAATACAAGAATGGCTAAGAAGGCATATTATTTCATTCGAGGAAGATATGGTCAAGGCAGAATTATTAACTCTTGTTAAAGAAAATAAAGGTGCTGACAAATATGTCATTGATGAATTGGCCAAATCCAATCGCAGAATTTTACGCCTGCCGCCGTACCATTGTGAATTTAATCCGATCGAGTTAATCTGGCATCGTGGCCACAACAAAAGTCCACAACACAAAGAAAATCATTTCAATTATTCAGCCTGCTTAGTTTAGTAGTAAAGTCACTATTATAATATTAACCATTATATTGTGGCAAACCTTCTAAAACAAATTAATATATTTTCATTAATTTACCTATATACTACGCCACTGATGATTTTCGCATTATCACTTCTGCAAGTACTTGTGCAGTGTAAACCGGGCCGTCTGGCACCGCCTAGTCTGCTCGTGATTACTCCGTACGTTCAGTGGATAGACTATAGACATATTTTGCATAACATACCGTATGCTGTTTTCAATCGTTTTGGAAATATTTCAAATTAAAAATTATTTCGCATAGATATACTTTAAACGTAACTATCCAGGTTGCGAAAGAAATACCTGCTACCTTTTTAAATTTTTTTCGAAGATAAGTCAAAGCTAATGTTGACAGTAATACTTTAGTCATCGTGAATTTATAAATTTATTTTTATGCAAAATGAGTTATTCTATTAAACAATAAGTGTTGATTTTTATTAATATTTGAAAGAAATAACCAGTGATTATGAACAGTAACAAATGAATTATAACATAAACAGATAAATGTTAGTATTGGCGAATAAATTTCAAAAGAAATTTTCAACATGTCCGCCATTTAATTCTTCGCATTTTTCATACATTCTTCTCTGCCTCTGAAGTGTATTTATAATACCTTCAGCGTAATTTTCGTTTAGATTTCTTACTTCATTTCTCACCTTCCTTTGAATTTCTTCAATGTTTTCATTATGATTGCTGTATATGTCATTTTTCAAATAACCCCTAAAGGTGTAAGGTCTGGGCTATTTGCAGGCCAATGTAACGTTCCATATCTGCCTGTCCATTCTTTATACTTTATACTGAATTATATCACGGGGAGGCGCTCCGTCCTGTTGTCATATGTCGACGTTATTTAAGTGTCAATTCGTCGAGAATATCTTCGATTCCATTTTAAAAAAAGATAGCGCTGGCCAGTTAATGCTCCCTAAGAGAACAATTTTATTTTGTAATATCCCACACCAGACGTTGATTGAATTACGCCCCTAAAAAGCAATATCTTCGACCGTAAAGTCAGGCGGTGCCGTGAAATTTTAAAGTTATATATCTCTGTTGCTACTTATGGGACCCTTGCCAAGTTCAGGTTTTTTAATAGTGAGCCTACTAGGAATATTTTGGAAAGAAAAAATATATTTTGCAATTTGCGAAAAAAAGTTGAATTTTTGAATTGACCCACCTGGGTAAAAAATTAAATAGCTTAGATATTTTATTTATTATTTTTTCTAAATAAATTTTAAATTATTTTGTCGACAATTCTTAAATTTTAAGAGAAAAAAATGTGTTAGTAGAAAGTTATAGTAATGTGAATTTTTTTAAACCTAATATATAATTTAAAAAAAAATCAAGTGACTATAACTTTCTACTAACACATTTTTTTCTCTCAAAATTTAAGAATTGTCGACAAAATGATGTCAAATTTGTTTAGAAAAAATAATAAATCAAATACCTAAGCGTGTTAATTTTTTACTCAAGTGGGTCAATTCAAAAATTCAACTTTTTTTCGCAAATTGCAAAATATTTTTTTTTATTTACCAAAACGTTCCTAGTGGGCTCACTATTAAAAAACCTGAACTTGGCATGGGTCCCATAAGTAGCAACCTTTAAAATCATTTTCATCTGACCAAACACGAACATTTCGTCTATTAAACATTCCCGCAGTTGAGAAAGTTGCTTCGTCTGTCCAAAAGATAATATGGAATAAATTAGGATCTTGCCGCATTCTTTCGTTATTATTTGTGACAAAAGTATAAATCCTTTATTTTTGATCGAAACTAAGCTTTTGAACCGACATAATTTTATATGGTCTATACTTAAAATACTTTAACGTTCTTTGAACTGTTCCGTAAGTTAACATCTTATCTCTTCTTTCATATCTGAGATACCGCACACAATCGAGAATTATTATTTTTGGATTCTCTTGAAAATATAATAAGATCTCTAGGTCCCTTTCTTCATTTCTTTTTCTTCTTCTTTTTCCATTCCTCCTTCTATTTGTTTTTATTATGGTGTTTAATGATGGGGTTCTTTGTCCCTCTTCAATACTTTTTTCATATTGTTTTTGAGCCGCTCTAACCTTATTGTAATTTTTTAAATATAATTTTAATATTTTGTACCTCTCATTAACAGAATAACTCATTTTGCATAAAAATAAAATTATAAATTCACGGTGACTAAAGTATTATTATCAACCTTGACATTAACTTTGACTTACCTACGAAGAAAATTTAAAAAGGTAGCAGGTATTTCGTTCGCAACCTGGACAGTTACGTTTAAGGGTATATTTGTGCGAAATAATTTTTAATTTGAAATATTTCAAAAACGATTGAAATCCGCATAGGGTATGGTATACAAAATATGTCTAGAGCTTCTCCTAGAATCCAAAAATATGACAAAAATCATAACATCCAATTTAAAACAAGCGAGAAAATCGATGTTTTATACTATATTTTTTTTATTCGATGCGCAATTGTTTTGCTGAAGATATACGAATGATTCATAAAAATGCCCAAAACTTTTGTATTTAACATTTTTCCCATCTTTAAAAATAAAAAAGTTATAAGACCCTCCGCTTTTATTTGGATATCCTTGTATATCATTTTTTATTATGAATAACGAAAAATGCACTTGATTGTAAATAAATTTAACACATTTTTGTGGCTTCAGTGGTTAAGTATTAAATTGTTATAAATTTATTTTGCAATTAAAGCGCTTTAAAATGCCTAGGAATGTTATATCGCGCGTAATTGTTCTATTGCAACAGGACATTAGGAATAGTGAAATAGCTAAAATTGTTGGTGTTACTCAGGGGGCTGTGTCAAAAATTCAAAAAAAGTTTCAGGAGACCAGCGATGTTAAGGATCATTCAAGAACTGGTAGAAGAAACGTTACAATTGCAGCACAAGACCGACAAGTCTCCATACTTGCATGAAGAAATCCAACGCTCGCAACAACTGGATTGGCAAGGGAGCTTGCTAGACTTGAAGGCGTAAATATGTCAAGGCAGACAATATCACGTATACTTAGGGCTACCAATTTACATATGTCGTAGAAGACCCTTGCGCGTTTCTAAATGCACACTTGTGCAGAAAACACAAGGTTATAATGGGCACAAAAAATGATGGCTATAGGTCCAAACTAGTATAAGGTTATGTTCTCTGATGAAACTAAAATTGGACTGGTATCCGATTCACTGCGTACGCTAATTTGGAGGGTTCCAGGGCGACACGCGAAATTGGTTGAAGCGCAACCCCATGTTCCGTTTCAAGGAGGGAGTGTCATGTTTTGGGGTGGCATGGATGGTTCACGAACTCCACTAGTAGTTTTGGAGATGACAATAACAGGGGCCTTATACATTAATGATGATAATGCACCTCCTCATCGAAAAGGAGCTGTCCAAAATTTTTGCGAAGAAGAGAGAATAACGCGATTAAGATGGCCTCCAAATTCTCCCAATATGAATGTAATAGAGCATGCTTGGGATATACTTAAATCGCGTATAAGAAAGAGGAACATGCCCCCAATAACTACAAGAATTAAAAATTGCTGCTAGGGAAGAATGGGAAAGAATTCCTCAGGATCAGCTCGATCATTTAATCGACAGCATCCCAAGGCGTTTACAGGCTGTATTGATACTCATGGAGGAAATACTGACTATTAATTTGAAGAAAACGACACATTTTAGGATCGTTTTTTTAGTTGTGTCAAAAATTGTTATTTTATAAATTTTAAGAAAATACATTTTTAGCACTTTTCTTTCAGAAAGAGTTTTACTTGATGAAACCAACATTTTAGCGAATACTGTTTCCAAAAATAAAAAAAGAAATAAAAAATATAGGCATAAATACAAGAAATCTAAATATTCCAAACTTCTGGACATATGTTTATTTTCGAAATCACAAAAACCTTTCCTTTCTAAATGTTAATTCATTATGTACGTATATGTACTGTACTTTATGTATGTATTTTTTAGGGTTTGATCAAAACGAACACCGTATTAACAACATTTTTTATCCAACTATACATCTCCAAAAAAGTTTAATTATACGCACAACGAGGATAAAATACGCCTGTTAATGAGCTGTTTCCATTTGCATGTAATGTTTTTATAAATATACCTTTAGCAATATTTTTTCGAAAAAAATGGTAAATGTCCTGTAAATTCTGAATCAGTGATTTCCATGTGCGTAACATCAAAAGTACTCGAAATTATTTCATGAAAAAAGGAACAATGATCACACAGAATATAAGATGTGACCTAATAAAAATAAACTCATTTAAATCGGTCGCCCTTGACGAATCTCGAACATTAGCAAAGCGTATCTCCATCGTATGAAAAGACGCTTTGCTGACTTTCCTTTTTATACATTTAAGACGAACAACGATATTAACATACTACATCAGCTTGCTTTTACTTACAGCTTCTGTGTCTTAAACTCATAAATAAAAAATTAGACCACTTTTTATATTTAAAACTTCCTCGAGAATCTGAGAATTGGATAAGAAATACCGTTATCGACAGGACCATTTGTCCGGAATTCGTAACTAAATCGCTGGAATTTTCAGTTTGAGTTTTTATGTCTTAAGGCATAAGACGATATGCAAACTACAACTCTAAATTTTAAGTTTTGCTATTTTTTGGCCACATACGTTAATTTTAAAATCAATAGTTTGTGTATTGCACTGGAACTAAATAATAGTTGAACAAAAATGTTTATAAATTAGTGTAGACTTTCATACGAAGTAGGAGAAACAAAGATTTTCATTTACAAAAAAAGAAATTTTAAAGAAGTAAGAATTTAGGTGGCGTGTGCGTTTTTAAGGAGTTATTACTTTACGTTCTCACTATCATCAAAGATATATTATGTACAACTAGATGTTCCACTGAGGCTACTTTATGGCACACCTTTTGCTATTGGTCAGTTTAAATGGTCTTCTCCTATGACATAAAACGACGCGCTTCGAATACGTCAAGTCTTATTCCACTGTATTTTAAAAAGAAGAGAAGTAATATCGTAACACTTTTACTGGGTCTCGACCTTAGACACGAGAGGTGACGGCCTCACAGTATTTTATTATTGCAATCCGAATGAAATATGAAATCTCCTATGGTTTGACCAGAGAAAAATAAGGTAGAGAGAAGAATATCTCGTACGGATTTCATTCATAAATACGATTTGCTTTCTATGACCTCCAAACCGACGTCGAAATAAGCTGCCATGGGCGGGCGCTGCAGATTTTGGGTTATTATAAAGCACAGTGAGAGTGAGTATTGAGACGCGCCGCAGAAAACTCTCTCTGCTTGCTGTGTTGCTACCGCACTGGCTAATGTCGGGGTGTATTGTGAGAATCGTACGCGCCAATCTCGGGGTGTTGCCGTTTGAAGGCCATAGCGTGGTCGAGCTGGCGGGAAGAAGAGATATTATTCTCTCTATCTTATTTTTCTCTGGTTTGACTAGCACAAAATACGAATTGGCTAGCCGACCTTCAAGCTTCAGTGGCGGGCGGTTGAATCGAGCCGTTCGGCACCAGGTGTAAACAATACCTAAGTATTTTTGCAAATACGGTTTATAAAAACTGCATTAAACAGTATTATTATGAGTAGAGACCGGATTTCAATATTACATGACGCGGGGTCGAACTCAGGTAACTCATAGAAAAGATAAATGGAATGAAATTAATATTAGATGGTTTCAGTGTGTTTTTATGAATTATTGCTCCTAAACAATAACAACATGTAAGCGCGCCGCGTTTATGCAATACTTTTAAAATATTCTTAGTTAACCAATGTGATCGATGATCGAAAGTTGGTACAACTCAGTGCCGGTTCATCCATTGGGCGCTTGGGGCTGGCGCCCAGGGGCCCGGGCCCCAGAGGAGCCCGGAATTAAGTTTGCCAAGTTAAGTTAAGCCAAATGGACACTTTTGAGACAGCTCTATTAACATTGATTTGGGCAAGAATTTTGGAAAGAGTAAATGCAACAAGCAAAACTTTAGAAACTATGGACCTGAATGTGTCATTTGGAGTAGAGTTGATGACATCTCTTTTGACCTTTGTTGAAGAAACAAGAAAAGGGTTTAACGAAATTGAATTAGAAGCAAAAACTTTTTTTTGCGAAGACGCGGATATCTCTAACATATCCTATAAAATTGACATTCAAAGAACAAAAAAAAGAAAAAGATTTTTTGACGAAACAGCTGAAAATGAAACAGTTTTAAAGGGAAAAGAGAGATTCAGAATTGAAGTATTTCATGTCATATGCGACAATATTTCGCAAGATCTTTCAAAAAGAATTGATTGTTACAAAGAAGTAACAACAGCCTTCAGATGCTTTTTTACCCAAGATAAAGAAGAAATCAAGACGTCAATCAATCTTCTATGCGAGGAATATAAAAAATATGTTGATGAAACCAAAGAGAACTTAAATAATGAAATTACTCATTTTATCGAATTGTGTAAAAATTTAAATAAAACTACAATTTATGAAAAATTTGAGGTCATCCAGAACGTAAAAGCAACTTTTCCCAATATTTTAACTATCTTGCAAATTTATTTGACCATACCAATTTCAAATGCATCAGGCGAGCGGTCTTTTTCGGCCTTAAAACGAATAAAAACATATTTAAGGTCAAATTTGGGCCAACAAAACCTGGATGCCTTATCCCTATTATATATAGAAAATGCTGAACTAGAGCAAATTAATGAACTGCGATGAAATTATATATGAGTTTGCTAATGCCAAAGCGAGGAAAAAAAGATTTAATTTTGTTTTGTATTTTCTAGAATGTTTTATTTCTTTGTTTGTTTTTGTTTTGTATTGTTTGCAATATTCTGTTTTTTGTATTTTTTGAAATACTATTTTGTGGAACTGTTTTTCATTTTGTTTTTTTCCAAGAAATGTACCTATAATATTGTAGTTTATATAATAAACATTTAACAAAACATGTTTTTACTTGGTAAAAAATGTTTTATTTCTTTGTTTGTTTTTGTTTTGTATTGTTTGCAATATTCTGTTTTTTGTATTTTTTGAAATACCTATTACTTTTTGGAATTCTTTTTTCATTTGGTTTTGTTCTAAGAAATGTACCTACATTATAGTTTATATAATAAACATTTAACAATTAAAACACGTTTTTACTTGGTGAAAATAACCAACAGCAATGGGGGCCCCTATGTCTCCAGTGCCCAGGGCCCGAAGTTAGGTTAAACCGGCACTGGTACAACTAATAATTAATTATGATTCAAATACTATCTTTTGATTCAAATAGCATTATTTAAAAATCAAGACGTTAGTAGTCTTGCGACATACATTAAAAAGGTCAAAATGGCACACAATACACAATTTTACCGTCCGCGGCAAAGTGTGAGCGCACATTTTTGTTTCGTTTTTGTGGGGAACTTTTTTCCTAACTTTTTTTAGATTTCTTTACTTCTCGTTTTTTTTGACATCTGCGCCGTGGACCAAAATGCGTACCACGCGCAAACCGGGCGTGCTAGACTTGCGCACGGAATTTCAGGGGTTGTACTTTGGTGTCTACATTCGAACGCATCCACTTTTAAGAATATATATCCAATTGTGCAGCTACAACAATGTATTTAACTTTGTAACTTTTGTGCCCAACTTTTCTTTCGGCTTCTTTATTTTTCGATTTTTTTTATTTTTCGTTTTCTTACATCTGCGCAGTAGACAAAAATGCGTACCACGCGCAAACCGAGCGCTAGACATGCGCACGGAATTTCAGGGGATGTACTTTGGTGTCTACATTTGAACTCATCCACTTTTAAGAATATATCTCCAATTGTACAGCTGCAACTATGTATTGAACTTTTTTACTTTTTTGCCAACTTTTTTTTTCGGCTTTATTTTTCGTTTTTTTTTTATTTTTTCGTTTTTAACATCTGCGCAGAAGACAAAAATGCATAACACGCGCAAACCACGCATACTAGATATACGCACGGAATTTCAGGGGATGTACTTTGGTGTCTGCAGTCGAACTCATCCACGTTTAAGAATATATTGGCCGGCGAAATGATGGATTGGGCGGTGAAGCTTGATCAGGTAATAAAACAAAAATTGGTCTGCGTTTTAGATTTGAACAAGCAGCTTCAAAATCTTTTCAGCAGTAAAAAAAAATAAGTTTGCAACTAAATGAATATTTGGTCTGTGCGAAATAAATTACATTTTTTTTTTGCCTGCTCCAAAATCAAGTTGACTGCTGAAAAAATATTGTAACATTACAAACTGATGGGTAATCTTATACTGTTCTGGCTGCTCTAAAATTAACTTAGCGTGTAATAAGGGGTAATTAATTACTTAAAAAATAAAGCATTTAATTAGAAAACTCCAAATATTGATTAATGTAAAAGCACATATATTTCATGGTATTATTAGTAAGGCTGCCCACCATGAGCGCCCACAGGAATTTTAAAGTTGTATATCTCTGTTGCTACATACGGGACCCATACCAAATTCAGGTGAGCCTACTAGGAATGTTTTGGTAAAGAAAGAAAGTTAAATTTTTGCTTGGCCCCCCTGAGAAAAAAATGAACACATTTAGGTATTTTATTCATTAATTTTTCTAAACAAATTTTACATCATTTCGTCGACAATTTTTAAATTTTAAGAGAAAAAAATGTGTTAGTAGAAAGTTATAGTCATTTGATTTTTTTTTAAATTACGTTTTAAGTTTAAAAAAATTCAAATGACTTTAACTTTCAACTAACACATTTTTTCTCTTAAAATTTAATAATTTTCGACGAAATGGGGTAAAATTTGTTTAGAAAAAATAATAAATAAAATACCTAAACGTGTTCATTTTTTTCTCAGGGGGGCCAAGCAAAAATTTAACTTTTTTTCGCAAATTACAAAATTTTTTTTCTTTACCAAAACATTCCTAGTAGGCTCACCTGAATTTGCTGAGTCCCGTATGTAGCAACAGAGGTATACAACTTTAAAATTCCTGTGGGCGCCCATGCTGCCCACCGTTAGTGCCGCTCCAGTAGCATTACATCGCGGGGAACTCGGCCGCAGCAGCAGTTCAATTTTTGGAATTCTTTAAAATTACGGTACGCCGCCGGGCCACGCGGCACGCCGTCCGGTACCCCCTACGAGCGAGTTGAACTCGCACCTGACCGTCTTTTTTTTATTTCATCGGCGCCTCTGGTAACAGATCAAAAGTGGCCAATCTTAGTGATGATCAAAAGTTCAACAGACGAATAATTAAAGAAACCGATCGAACTAACGAATCTCGCCGCTATCTTCAAACCCTTGCCAACTAAAAATATTAAATACAGGTCATTTGACTTTCTGGCTTCTAAAGTAAATATTTTGCAGAAAACGAAACGCTGCTTAAAAACTGCTGAACGATATTTAAATACCGAGCACATTTTATTCACAGCCTAATTTATTTTGTCACCAGCCGACTAATAATTTCACCGCCCAATTAATAATTTTACTGCTCGAATAGATTTCGGACTGCCCAACGGGATAGATATTTGTTACTTAAAGTTTTATTATGCCGACCACATGAACTATATTTTGCCCATCATTGTTTCACAGGCAGTTTATTTAAAGTATTGACAGAAAATTATTATACCACCCGAGTAATTTTTTTGCCGGTTGGGCTTACCTACCTACTTATTTAAATCGCAGCAGAAATAATTACTAGCCAATATATAACTCCGATTGTAAAGCTAGAACTAGGTATTTAACTTTTTACCTTTTGTTTCCCAACTTTTTCCTCGACTTCCTTATTTTTCGCTTTTTATTTTTGGTTTTTTGACATATGCGCAGTAGACTAAAATGCGTACCATGCGCAAACAGAGCGTGCGAGATATGCGCACGGTATTTCAGGGGATGTACTTTGGTGTCTGCATTTGAACCCATCCACTTTTAAGAATATACTCCAATTGTACAGCTACAACTATGAATTCAACTTTTTACTTTTTTGTCGAACTTTTTTTTCGGCTTTATTTATTAATTTTTTTTTTATTTTTTCGTTTTTAACATCTGCGCAGAAGATAAAAATGCATACCTCGCGCAAGCCAAGCGTACTAGACATACGTACGGAATTTCAGGGGATGTACTTTGGTGTCTAGAGTCGAACTCATCCACTTTTAAGAATATAATATAACTCCGATTGTAAAGCTAGAACTTGGTATTTAACTTTTTACCTTTTGTTTCCCAACTGTTTCCTCGACTTCCTTATTTTTCGCTTTTTTTTCGTTTTTTGACATATGCGCAGTAGACTAAAATGCGTACCACGCACAAACCGAGCGTGCGAGACATGCGCAAGGTATTTCAGGGGATGTACTTTGGTGTCTACATTTGAACCCATCCACTTTTAAGAATATATCTCCATTAGTAAAACTACAACTATGTATTTAACCTTTTTTTTTCTTTCACACAATCACGGCAACGCCAAGGAATTAAATTATTTTTGTCAAATACCGTATAAGTACGTACTTAATTTTCGTCATCGACATCTCTGCTATTAGACCCAGCTGGCCAAGTCTACTCATTACTTTACAGACAGAACTTAAAATATTTTGTTGATACAATCTATATTTTTAAACATTTTACAGGTATTTATTACAAAAACAGAAATTACCGAATTAAAGTATAAATTAGAAAAAAATTATAATATATTGTTATTAAATATTATAGTTATAGTGTGTAAATTGTAAACGCATCATATTATTTACACAGTATACAAATGCATAGAGATATACTTACCAACACTCATTTTTTTAAATCTCAAAATGTTAAAAGAAACTCTTCAACCCTGCACAACAAAAAAAAAATCACTTGCAGATCACGCAAATCTTTTAGCAAGAAATAAATGACAAGATACGTAGCCAATCAGTGCAAGTGCCGCTGTAAACAAGTACAGCACCGCTAAAACTTATGAAAATTTTTAAAAGTATATGTACTTATTTTGTGTTTTAATTAATACGTATTAATAAAAAATTTAAGTATTTAGTAAAAAAAATGTTCTTTTCTTTGGACCGAGGAGTTTAAGCAGAAATCAGTTAATGCACTGGACATTAAATGTCATATACAGAGAGATTAGAGAAGCTTTGCAAGTCAACTTGCAGATGCAAGATGTAAGTATTTTAGAAAATTGCTTATTTAGCCCATTCAGAATTTCTATGATATCATCTAACCTTCTGGTATCTGCAAGATGACTTGCAAGGTTTCTGTAATCGCACTAAGTCAATTTCTTATTCCGTCGATTCTCACAGTCGCTGATTTATGAACGCATAGAACTCCTTGGGTTAACCCGCCACTGGTGGCGTGTTAACACCATCTATTAAAACGCGTTCGTACTACTAACTGCTGGCGCCTTCTATCAATGTTCGCAGTTACTTGCTACAAATCGATTTGGCGAATGTCGTTACATCGCCATCTACCAGTGATCACACAAACCGAATAAACCGATTCGGCGCCATCTACTACAGATCACGCGAAGCTAATTTATTAAGGGGGCTACAACGCTGTATTCTGTATAAATTATCTAGTTGTACATATATCACTGCTATTATATAAGTAGTTCTGCTAAAATTCTATACAGGTTTTTTCTTTCGAGCCAGAGAATACTTCTCCCATTTCGACTTAGACACTCTCTGTTTTCTATATGACCTAATTTAGAGTAATATTCCCACATCTGGGGAGCGGAATCACCTTTGGCACTTAACATCCTTAATTCTATCCAAAAGAGTCAGTCATTCGACACATTAAGGGATTTATCCCTTTTCTACCAATTGTTTCACACCGACCGCTATACTTCCCCCTTGATAGTTTCTAACAGAACAACTAGAGGCACGTTACGTATGCATCCCTTTATTGTCCAGCTACAAAAGCCTAGAACATCCCACTTCTCTCTCTCATTCATACCTAGGGTCTCCAGATTATGGAACAAATTGATGTTATCCGTTTCCCTTTCCAACCTCCAACCCCGCGTCAGTAGATTACTTTTTCCGTTTCTTCAGACGCCCATGGTACGTTAGTTCTTAGGCTTGAAATCTACTTGGGCTGTCTCAGATTAAGAAATTTATACAGGTTATTTATAGTTCAATCCATTTGTGTCTCGTTTCACTATCTATTAGCACTTTATAAACATTTCACGAAAATTCTAATAACCCTAAACAGTTGCAAGATATGTAGCCGTTTAACGTAATTAGCGGTATCATGAAATGTCGGGACAGTACATAAAGCACGGCCAGATAGTGAAATAAATTATTGTTTTATTAAATGACTGGAAATTTTAGACATTCACGTAACGCTAAACTGTTTCGGGCCTTAAGTAGTGAAATTGTATCAAATTACATCAAGTGGGTAAATATTTTAGACATTTAATTTAATGGTAGAAGTAAAATTCACCGTAAGTAAAATAAATTGGTCTCGGTCACCAGGTCTCCGGTGACCGAGTTGGTACGGCGCCAGTTTGCAACCGAGAGGCGCGGGTTCGAATCCCGCTTCGACCATGGATATTTTGTAATTGTTGTTGGAAGGTGGTAGAGGAATTCTTCCTCGGCCGAGGTGGTACCACCCCACACAACCTCTTAAAGGGCTGGTGAAATTCCTACGGATGTTTCCAGCTCTGGATGTGTGAGTCGATTCCCCAGTACACCCACGGTACATAGTACTTAGACTTCGGTTTTCGTGGGCTGTCAGAAGATAAAAAAAATACATATTTGTTTTGATAACAATTTGTATCTCTGGACACATATATAATATATTATAAAAATTAACTCAATAAACAGGCATTAATCAGCGTGAATTGGCCTTTTAGTGTTGTTAATTTTGTTAACATTGTCAATTTTGTAATTCAGTTATGAAATGTCACCTTTTTGGACATTGGTTTTCATTGTCAAATGTGGTTCATTTTGACACAAGTTTTAAAATGACATTTCATTTTAACACAAGTGCTAAAATAATTTCATTTTAACACTCATCTTCAAATACGTTTAATCGCCCATAAACACATTTCATTATACAGCACATCCATTCAATTTCACATGAAACAAATATTTTATTACCAAATTTATTAAGAATACAAATTACTGACTAATAATAAAAAATAAATACTTTTATACGACAATTTTACAACAAAATTAAATGCTTTATTTCTTATAAATGTTAAACGTGCAATTTTCGAATGTATTGTCACGAAATACTGCTACCATTGGTTTACTCATATTTGATGGTATTTCATCCACATTATTCTCAACAATTTAAATAAATCAAATGTTTTTTTAATAATTGTTCGTAATAGTAACTGAATTACAAAAAATATTGTATGAAACACGATGCAAAATACCTCCTTTTTTGCACACGATGTGTTAAACCACTCGCTGCGCTCGTGGTTCAATCTCCACATCTAGTGCAAAAAAGTCGCTCATTTTGCAACTTGTTTCATAAATAACTATTATATTACGGCCTTGTCTCGTAAATAAGACAAGTATGTAGTATCTCTCTCATGGGTCGAATCTCACACGTTTTTAAAGCAACAGAAAAAACCTTGAAAACCCCACCAGCCCGACCGCTCTGCACAACTCCGCAGTACCCCACTTCAGTCTTTCTTCGTGTGTCGAATCGAGCACGTTGGTTGAACTTCCGCTCTTGTGTGTTAGTGTACGTAATTATGCCCAAGGAGAAGAATGAAGAAAACCGCAAACGCCGTCATCGCCGTCGTCGTAGCTACAGCGACGAGGACCGCGTTATCGAATCGCGGCTGATGCAGATGCAAAAACAATTGGACGCAATGAGTCGGAGAGAACGGAGAGCGAAGGGATCGGTGACTCCTGATAAAGAGGCAGAGCTTTATACTAACTCATCTTACGATGACTTATCATCCTGCCACCTACCTTATGAGGAAGAATATTTTGATAATGGTGAGTTTTTTGTCTTATTTGACATAGAATAGGTTGTCTATAGATTCATAGATTGTTATTATTTTTACCACTGTCTTTGGTTGATTATTATTAATGGTAGTTTGTGTGTTTTTGGTAACACTGCCTAATACATAGCAAATTTTTTGGTTGTTTTTGGTAACGACCTTCATATTTCGTGTTTTTGGTAACACATCCAAATTAGGAAAAACTATTTACTTTTGGTTGCTTTTTGGTAACAACCTGTATATTGCGTTTTGTAATAACCTGCATAATTTGTGTTTACTAACACATGAAAATTGGGAAAAAGCAATTTCCTTTTGGTTGTTTTTTGGTAACAACTTGCAGGTCCTGTGTTTTTGGTAACACACCGCACACCAGATTTCTCATCGCATTTTCTTGGTTGTTTTTGGTGACAGCCTACATGTGTTTTTGGCGACACATGAATTTTAGCTGATTATGGGTATATCTATGTATGTGCGTACAATATTCCTGTATGAAGAACAGAATTATTTTATTCTATTTATTTTTTATTGTTCCTCTTGGTAGGAACCTATTATTATTTATTTCCGTTTATAACTTTTGAAAAAGACTTTTTCCTTGCTTCAGGCAACCTTGAAGCCGTCGAGGATGATAGCCAGATGTTAAGTGTCCAAGATGACGCTCGGTCCTCAGTTCCCAATGATTCTACTGATCAGGAGATTGATACAAGTGGATTGCAGGAAAATATTTTGCATATTTTAGGGTTTGAACCCACGCAGAAGGAAACGCATGGCCCGCCTATTCATTCAGCTATCAAGCCTCGCTGGATGGATATTTTGATTAGCGGCCTGAGTGACGATGTTAAATCAGAAATCCTTAAAAAATATGTAATTCCTGAAAATCTTCCCGATCTTAAGGCACCCCTCTTAAATCCAGAAGTTAAAGCAGCACTTTCCCCACAAGTTCTACGTAGGGATGAACGTTTAATTGCTAAACAGGGTCAACTTTCTAGTTGCATTGCTGGGCTCGGCCGAGCATTGACTTTAGTGCTTTCAAAGGAGGGAGAGAGGGCCGACCATGATCTCCAGATTATAGAATATTTAAGCGATACAGGTCGACTTTTATGTGACTATTTTAACTCGGAAATGAAAGTTCGCAAAGAACTAATCTTAATAAATTTAAATAAAGACTTGCGCGATGTTTTGGCGGAAGCGCCAGTTAGTAATAAGTTTTTGTTTGGCGATTCCCTAGAAGATCGCCTTAAAGCTGCAAAAAATTTAGAGAAAGCTGGCCTGGAGTTAAGACAGTCTAAACCCAAGTTTATCAAGAGGCCACCTGTTGTATCATCTTCTTTAAACTTAAAGGGCCCCTCTCGTGCATCAAGGGGATCGCGAGGGGGATATGTGCAAGCAAGAGCTTCTTACCAGCAGCGCCCTCTGTACAATCCTTATCAACGTCCGACCAATGTGCAACGATCATTTCAGCAAAGCTCTCTCGTGAGGCGACCATCTCTCAACAATCAAGACCAGATTCGCCATCGCCAGGGCAGAACAAAGGTGGAAAACAACAGACAGAGGCGGTAATTTCCAAGGTAGAGTCTAGTAGCAGTAAAATTAGTAATTGTTATGCTGGTAGATTGAGGAATTTTATAAATGAATGGCAAAAGATTACTTCTGATAATATGGTATTATCATATGTTCAAGGTTTACAGTTACCCTTTTTAGTTTACCCTAAACAAACTATCGCTCCCAAGGAGCCTTCCTGGTCATTGTCCGAGCAGAGAGCAATTGAATGCTCTATCTTGAACTTACTCAATATCGGTGCAATAAGTATGGTAAAACCTTGTGTTGGGCAATACATTTCTAAAATATTTTCAGTGCCAAAGTCGGATGGCAGCAGTAGACTTATACTAAACCTCAAATCTTTAAATTCATATATTTGGTCAGACCATTTTAAACTTGAGGATCACAAGACGGTGACAAAAATAATTCAAAGGGGCATGTTTATGGGGTCTATTGACCTTAAGGATGCTTATCTTATGGTTCCAATTTTTGAACCACATAGAAAATATCTGAGGTTTAGATTCCAAAATAAGCTTTACCAGTATAATTGCATGCCGTTCGGTTTAAATTGTGCTCCTCTCGTTTTTACCAAACTTTTAAAACCAGCGTTGTCCTATCTTAGAGGTAGAGGTTTCCTGTCTGTTTTATACTTAGACGATTTTTTGATTTTTGGGTTTTCTTACAAAGATTGTTTAAAAAATATACAAAGCACAATTTGTTTATTAAATAATTTAGGCTTTCTTATTAATTATGAGAAAAGTAAATTAGTACCTTCCCACCAGGTAAAATATTTGGGTCCTTTATATAATTCCCTTGATATGTCTGTTTCTCTTCCTCAAGAAAAAATTAATAAGGTTATTAAATTATTAAAGAAATTTTATAATCTACAAGAATGCACAATTCGAGAGTTTGCTGAATTTTTAGGTACTCTTTGTTCTATCTGCACTGCTGTGCAATACGGTTGGCTTTATACAAAATTATTTGAGAGGCAGAAATTTTTAGCGCTTAGACAGTCTGGAGAAAATTATGATTGTAAGATGACTCTACCTCCAGCTTTAAGAGAGGATTTTAATTGGTGGTTACGAAAAGTTCCTTGTGCCAGAAACAAAATTAAAGTCGATTCTTACAGTCTTGAGATTTTTTCGGACGCTTCTAAGACAGGATGGGGTGCTTTTTGCAATGGCCAGAGATGCCATGGTTTTTGGTCGGATTTAGAACGGGCAGACCATATTAATGTTTTGGAGCTTAAGGCGGCTTTTATGGCACTAAAAAGTTTTGCCTCGGAATTATCAGATTGTAATATTTTATGCCGTGTGGATAACACTACAGCCTTGGCCTATATTAACAGGATGGGCAGTGTTCAATACCCTGTTTTAAACAAATTATCTCGGTTAATTTGGCAGTGGTGTGAAGCTCGCAATATTTTTATATTTGCTTCTTATATCCCCTCACAAGATAATGTCGAAGCAGACACTGAATCTCGAAAGAGTTTAGCACAAGAAACCGAATGGCAGCTTAACAACTCGGCTTTTCAAAAGATTGTTTCAGCCTTTGGTTTTCCAAACATTGACCTTTTTGCATCAAAGAGTAATAAAAAGTGTAAAAAATTTGTATCTTGGCGGGGGGATTCGGAGTGTATTGCAGTTGACGCCTTTACGGTGGATTGGAATGAGTATTTTTTCTATGCCTTTCCACCTTTTTCATTAATTCTTCGTGTTCTGCAGAAAATTATCAAGGATAAGGCTAGAGGCATTGTTGTTGTCCCACTCTGGTCCTCTCAGCCATGGTACCCCCTTTTCTGCTCCATGCTAGTAAATGAACCTATTGTTTTTCAACCATCTAAAGATCTGCTTTCTTTTAATAGGCTGTCCCATCCGATTTGGAGCAAGATTACCCTGGTGGCAGGAGTCTTATCCTGCAATCATTAAGATCTGGGAACATTCCTCAGGATTCTTTGGAAATATGCTTAGCATCTATTTCCAATTCTACTATTCGTCAGTACAACGTAGGTCTTAAGTTGTGGTGGAATTATCGAAAAAGCAAGGGCCTTGATATACTTTCTGCTTCGATCACAGAGGTATTAGAATTCTTAACAATTCAATTTAATAAAGGGGCTTCTTTTAGTACTCTGAATTCCCTTAGAGCAGCTCTTTCTCAAATTTTGGGGCCTTTTCTAAGTACGGACTTAAGAATTAAAAGGTTTTTTAAGGGAGTCAACAGCTTAAGACCTCCGTTGCCTAAGTATGGTACCACATGGGATCCTTCTATTGTTTTAACCTATGTTAAGAAATTAAAATCGGATTCCCTTTCGTTACAAGAATTATCTCATAAACTGGCAGTTCTTCTGGCCTTAGCAACTGGACAGAGAGTCCAGACTTTGGCTAATATAGAAATATGTAATATTATTAGATATGAAACAAAAATTGTAATCAAAGTGCCTAATAGGATTAAGACTTCTGGAAAGGGTAGGCTTCAGCCCACTCTCATTCTACCTTTTTTTGATTCAGATATAGATATTTGTCCTGCGAGGACTCTCCTTTTTTATTTAGATAAAACAAAAGTTTTAAGAGGATCGTCGACTGATCGTCTATTTATTACTGTTAGGAAACCGTTTCATGCTGCGTCCTCCCAGACGATTAGTCGATGGTTAAAAGATATTTTGAAGAAGAGTGGCCTGGATACTAACCTTTTCTCGGCCCATAGTACCCGTCACGCTTCGACTTCCGCTGCTTCAAGAAAGGGTATCTCTTATGATACCATTCGTTTAGCGGCAGGTTGGACGGATAAATCCAGCGCTTTTGCGCGGTTTTATAATAGGCCATTAATAGAAAATGATAATTTTGCAGAGGCTGTTTTTAGTTGTTAAAGAGTTTGTTTCTTCTTGTTTGTATCCTATAGAAACAGATTTCTTGTTTTTGTTATAGGATATGTTAGTTTGTTTTCAATGTTTTGTACCTATTATAGATCCATAGTATCTTACTGTGCTATTTTTCTATCATAGAAAATATTTTTGTCGTGTATTTCTTAGTTCCAGATATGTAAGTTTTATTTACATGTTTCGTACCTGTTACGTAATATATTACCTTGTTTCTTCTTAATATTGTTGCAAATTGCTTTAAACGACTACATACTTGTCTTATTTACGAGACAAGGCCGTAATATAATTGACAGATCAAACGAACTTACCTAAGTGAAGTTCGATCTTAATTATATTAGGCCTTGTTGAAGTAAATAAGTCCCACCCTACCCATTTTATTCCTTACCCCTTATGTGGCAACAATATTTGGCTTTAAAATAACTGAAGTGGGGTACTGCGGAGTTGTGCAGAGCGGTCGGGCTGGTGGGGTTTTCAAGGTTTTTTCTGTTGCTTTAAAAACGTGTGAGATTCGACCCATGAGAGAGATACTACATACTTGTCTTATTTACTTCAACAAGGCCTAATATAATTAAGATCGAACTTCACTTAGGTAAGTTCGTTTGATCTGTCAATTATAGCAATTTTATGTAAGTAAATAAAAATGGCATTCGGTGGAGTTGGAACACCGGACATTTGGCACAGAACGCCAAACACATTACCCGTGCACCAGTACGATGAATAAGGTCTAATTCACGCCAGCACTTGTTTGGTTAATTTTCATCCTACATTAATCACTCATATTGTGTAGTTTAATTCATTAGTTTGTTACATGTTCTATTATTATGTTATTTAGTTGTCTTATTCTTACACTTGTCAGTTTAAAACTTTTGGTTGTCAAATTAGACCGGTGAGGTGAGTAAACATTTACGGCAGAATCTCCAACGCTAGATCGGTCCTATTTCACAACCAAAGTTTTAAAGTGACAAGTGTAAGACAACTAAGTTTTATACTATGTATTTGTCTTTGCGTTCATTCGCAAATTTATAAAGAAAAGGGCAATTTTAGTACGTACTTTTGACAATAATAGAACTAAACCCATTCTAGCAATAGGCTTCAAGATGAAAATCATTTGGAAACCAAGCAAATAGCTAAAACATGAGAATAACGCATAAGTTTTTAATAACGACTTATTAACAATGACAGGACAAAAACCTGTTAAAGCCAATCCGATCAACTAGAAAATCTTAATTTAAACCAGTACAAAATCTCAAACCTGTTAATCTGAACGATTAATTTTATGTATACTTGTATACTTGTATACTACTAAGTTAACATAAGTTATCCAGTAAAGTATCGTACGCTTATCTATATTCGATTTTTAAAATATTACGAACAATACAAAGTATTATTTAAACATTACAATAAGCATGTCAATATTTATAAATGCATAAAACAGGAATAAAGTGTAAATAAAAGGTCATCTACAATATGAGCCTACTGTTTACCAAAAATACAAGCAAAATAAATAAATCACACGTGTACCTACATTAATGGAATGTCCACTGAATAAAAACATTATTTATTTATAAAGAACATTTTAATTTTATGTTTAAATGTTGCCAAATTGTCGGATTCTTCAAAGCATTTGTGGTGAACCAAAGCCCAGTTATAGGCTTTTAGTCTTAAATAAGGTATGTTAAAATTACCTCTATTACGAGTACCAATTATGATTATAAATTTGAAATATTTTATCCCATAATTTCAAATTATTTTTTCATATAAAAGATGTAAGTCAAAGTCATTATTTGTAGACTTCTAAAGGAGTCAATACATGACTTCGCTTCCGTGCTCGAACGATATATCGTAGTATAGTTCTCTTTTAAGCCAGATTTATGGTACTGTTACAGATTATAAAGAAGTTTTATAGACATGCAAAAATTGAGAATAAATTCCCTAACCACCTGAAAATTCCTTATACAATAAGGATTTCAACAAATAATGGCAAAACAGCTATTCTCCGGGCTATATAGCTGTTTTGCCATTATTTGTTGAAATCCTTATTGTATAAGGAATTTTCAGGTGGTTAGGGAATTTATTCTCAATTTTTGCATATTTATATGTACCCCTGACAAGTAGACTTTCATTCATACGTTTGAAAATTTTACCTTACGGTAAACTCTACTCTGAATGCTTGAAACTGCTAATGGATGGCGCTGCCTGTGTCTCACTGCTTATGCAGTACGACAGTTGTAGCTTTAAGGGATTACTTTTTCGGAAGGTTGGTATGTTCGTCTATCCTGTACTGATGAGAACCAACGAGTTCGAAACCGGTCTGCAGGTGACGACATTCTATCTAAAGAAAAAGCTTCCTTCTTCCTGGTAGTTTCTTGCATTCGAAACATTAGTATTTTCTTATCTAACTGTGTTAGAAGAAAATACGGCAAATTTTGGCATGTAATTCAGGGCTCGGAGGGGCATATAGCCCGGAGAATAGCTGTTTTGCCATTATTTGTTGAAATCCTTATTGTATAAGGAATTTTCAGGTGGTTAGGGAATTTATTCTCAATTTTTGCATATTTATATGTACCCCTGACAAGTAGACTTTCATTCATAAGTTTTATAGACCTTACTTAATTGTATGTTCTGAGGTTTTTGGATTATTTTCTATTAGTTTTCTAATCATACCTTAGTTAAAACCGAGGTTAAAACCTATAGCACAATGTATAGAAAATACCACAGTTTTCGATATTCTTTTTAATGAACCTCTACTATTTGCGTGTATCAAGCACACACGAAAAACCGTATACTTATGTACGAATTAACATTGACATAGACAAACACAGAGCCATCGATATTATGATGCTAATTTAACCGGATCATAGAATTTTGACGATATTTACGGTTACATTTTTGGCTATCTTGGACCACACGAATGAAATTGACTTCAGAATGTCGGTCCCAAAGAGTATGGAGGAGTTTGAGTTGACGCCCGACAGACTGGTTGGAGCGAATTTGCATATCAGGATAACGAAACTCAGTGGCGTACCTAGGTGGAGACCAGGGAGGCAGTCAGCTCCCCACCCCCGCTCAAAGTAAATGGCGCCCCTAGCGCTTTTTTATTTTATAGCGCATTTGTCATATTTTTATACCAATTCGCCTCCATGGTGAACAGACCCCCCCCCCCTCCCCAAAACGCTAGGTACGCCACTGATGCAATTTGAACGCGATGCTTTCTGCTATTCATAAAATATATTCATCGGTGTTTAAAAAACATCGATGAACATCGCTCAGCACTATCAAGGACTAGTGAGCCCTTCTTCAACGTTAAAAATCAGCCGATTGCAGCTGGCTTCCTTAATTTGAGTCGCCTATACTTTTCTTTTTCCTTTTTAATTAGTTTTTCATGACAAACCCTCTATTTTTCTGTGTTTTTTAATAGTGCTGATACTAAAAATACCGTGGATTCTTTTAAGCATTGTGTTTTAATTAGTTAGTGGACCATTTTTTACATTAAATACCTACCGTTTGGTTAGTGTTGTATAAGTTAAACGTATAACCTAACAAATCACTTATATTTTCTTTGGTAAAATCTTTCTACAGGAAGCGTATTTTACAGAGATTTTACTCTAAAAGTAACAAAAACATTAGTTTTCATTTTTAATAGGGCGGATCATGACAAAAAAAAGCGTGGAATCTTTGTGTTTAACTTTTGTTAATTTTAATTAATAGCGGAGTGCTCTTTTTTTGCATTAAAGGGATTTTACTTTAAAGGTAATAAAACATTAGTTCTTATGCAATATAAGATTTAAGCTAGTAACACAACATTTCTGGGTGTTTAGTTGAGCGTTGCTATTTTACTTTGGTTTGATCAGCTGATCTGTGGATTATTTTATTTGTGAAATATTATTATAATTTTTTGAAATTGAGAATTTTGAAAAAGTTAGAATTTCTTTCTGTAAAGGTAACAAAAATATATATTTTTTTAAACTTTTTACATAGGAGTATGGAAGAGAGACTTGGCAACGCCACCGCAAGTACTGACGTCCAAACAAACCTTTTTTTCTGTGACCGACGTTGCTGCCTGTTTTTATTTTGCCATATATTTATTTGTGGGGCGATATCTACCTTTTTTATTATTTTTTATATATTTCGATTAATTATAATTAATCGAAATATAAAAAAAAAATAATAAAAAAAAACTTTCATAGGCCGTAACTCGGAAAATATTGAGACTTCGAATTTTTCTTACATGGCTTACTAACTTTATTTTGCCCAGTCCAAGTATCCTGATGCACTTTCCGAACACCCCGTATAGATAAGGATTTTGGATGGTTTTATATTTAAGTGACTTTTAGTAGTGAACATAATAATAATTATATTAAGATATTTTACTTCGTGTGTACCTACCTACACTTAAGTCTCATTCCTACCAAAGAGAAACGTCTTGCTTATATAGAAAATGCAATTGTGTTAACAGTAAAATTAAACGGTAGGTATATCAATTAAACTTATGTGATGCAGTAATCCATTTAATTTAGCTTTTTATCTGAAATCAAAACATTTTATACAGCATCTACTTATCATTAACGTCAGTGGTCCACCCAGAAATTTTATTCGGGGGGCTGACTAGATAGTGTTCCAGCCTTTTATATTTTATACATTTTTACTGAATGTTATATTAAAAACCAAAGTAAATTAGTTTATGTATTGTTAAAATGACGTCACAATGTTAGCAGGGGCAACGCCGCATATTGTCAAGGAGTTGTTGTAGAGACGGCAGAATAAAGAACGTTGTGAAGTTTGGGTCTGTGTTTTTTCTTCAAATAATACAAAAAAGTGAGCAAAATTCTAAACATGGTCCTTCGAGCCGGATATGTGAAGCACAGACCTATTTTGTACAGTGATTGTTTTGTTGCGTCAGTCCAGAAACAGTGAACAAATTTAATAAAATACCTAAAGTTACCGGTCAAAATACGTATAGTGTCAGTCAGCCATTAGTACAGTGGCTCAGTACAAGAGTGAGAGACGTTATACTATTGCCAAAAGTGTGTGATTTAACTGGCTAGCTGAGCCTCTGGGTGACCGACGCGACGGCGCCAGGCCCATTGAGGTATGAAGCAAGTGGAGTGACGGAGCATTTTCGTATAAGACACAGAAAAAGGTTTGGGGGTATAGTGGTTCCAGTGTGTAACAGATTAAAATTTGTGACGATTGAATGTTAAGTGTGAAAGTGGGAGTTGTAAATCAAAGTGGAAGACGGCCATGGTAGACTTAATGGTCCGGCGGCAGAGAAATGTGAGTAGGTGGGGCGCTACCTTAGTCTCAGAAGATCTGGGCGTTAGCTACCAGAGTGAAGTTAGCTACCGATGGCGTTAGCTACATATGGCACTAGCTACATATGGCACTAACTACTTCAGGCGCGCGCTACACTGGGCATTAACTACTTAGGCATTAGTTACTGCTGTCTTTAGTCTTCTTAGCGACTTGGGCATGAGCTACTTAGGCCTTAACTACTTGGGTATTAATTATTTGACCTTGAACCGAATTTGTAATTGGCCAAATCAGGTCTTTAGGCATTAGTTACCGCTGTCTTTGGTCTTCTTAGCGACTTGGGCATGAGCTACTTAGGCCTTAACTACTTGGGTATTAATTATTTGACCTTGAACCGAATTTGTAATTGGCCAAAGCAGGTCTTTAGGCATTAGTTACCGCTGTCTTTGGTCTTCTTCTTAGCCACTTGGGCGTGAGCTACTTAGGCCTTAACTACTTGGGTATAAATTATTTGACCTTGAACCAAACTCGTCAATGGCCAAAACAGGTCTTAACTACATAAGCATTAGTTATTGTCGGTCTTCTTAGCCACTCAGGCGTGATCTGCTTAGGCCACAACCATTTGACCCTGAACCAAATTTGAAATAGGCCAAAGCATCAACCTTGAAAGAGAGTTGAGCTTAAACAAAACTTGATGCCCGTAAGTATTTTATTGTGACGTATTTATTAAAAGGTTATGTATTTTAGAGGGCGGGCATCTATAATGGCCATTTGTTTCAAAGTTATGTAATTGTTATGCGTTTTTTAAGGTTATGCGTTTATATTGCTCAGGTGTACGATGATTGTTTCAAGATCAAATAAATATTACACGTATTATCGCGCATAGGCCTGCCAATAAAGACGATCAGGTGTAGCCATTTTTAATTCAGCGACCAAATCGTAAACTAGTCAGACCATAGGGCAACAATGCCTCATTTACTCTTAATACTTTGATTTTTTTTTAGGTTAGATATTAAGTATATGGAGCAATGGCGCCAAATAAGGTGACGTAGTCATGACCGGGTTACTGATTTAAAGCCGTCTTTAGAGTATGTTTTAAAAAATATCAGGTATTTTTTTTACGTGCGTGCGATATCGCATTAAAAGACAGAAGGGGTGGCATATTTATTAGAAATACTTAATACTAAACACGTATGCATGGTTAAGTTATAGTTTAAAAGTTGTATGAAATATAACATAAAAATACCTAATGCTAAACCCTTGACTGCTAGTTGGCTGGAATATATTTAATTAACACACACATCATGGGGCTTTACATATTAAATTTTTAACTTGAATTCTATTAGAAGATATAGGATGTGACATTTTTCTTTGAAGTATTAAAAGCTTTTTTATACAATTATGCGCTGTCATTGTTCTTTTCTTCTTCACAGCTCGGTGGTCAACTGCTACAAATATGAGAAAATTGTGTAGCTAGATCCAAGGGTGAGGGTAACATCCTGGTTGCCCCAGCACTGGTAACGATGCCTAAAAATTACAAAAAGTTACACTTTATACCTAATTACTTATAGAGGATATTTCGTGGGCATTCTTTGCGCAAACAAAATTTCAAACATAAAATTAAAATTGGTAGGCAAATAGCAAACAAGTGATGTCATTATTTTACAGAAGAAAACATGTATATTTGGCGTGAAAAATACTTACAAATACATACCTCGATTTTACAGGAACTGCGATTTTAGAACTCCTATTCCAGATTTTCTTATAATAAAATCTATGCTGCTGTGACTGTACTGGTCTATGTTTCCATATTTTCTTTTAATTTAGGTGACTGAAGGAATAACGGCCTTCCTTTAGCAGGCAATCTAAAAGTAATGTAATATTTATTCTGTAACTATCTATATAACACATACTGTAAACTAATTAAAAAAAAACACGTTTTTATCTCTATGCTATTGTATTACATTTTGCTTGTCTGACTCTAAAAGGTGCCATAGAAGGCCCCGTCGACAGAAGCAGCTATATTAACCCTCATTCATGGGTTGAACAAAAACAACCCATTTCTTAAAGCGATAGCCTTATTTTACAGGAGAAAACAAGTATATTTAGCGTGAACAATATGCACTTACAAACACATACCTTGGTTTAGCTGGAGCTGCAGTTTGAGGCTTCTCATTCCAGTTATAATAAAATCTATGCTGTAACTGTACCATGTTCCCACATTTTCTTTTAATTTAAGTGACTGAAGGAATAGCGGCCTTCCTTTACCAGGAAATCTAAAAGTAATGTAATATTTATTCTACAGCTATCTATATATATAGCACATACTGTAAACTAATTAAAAAAAAAACACGTTTTTATCTCTATGCTATTGTATTACATTTTGCTTGTCTGACTCTAAAACGTGCCCTAGAGGGCCCCGTCGACAGAAGCAGCTATATTAACCCTCATTCATGGGTTGAACAAAAACAACCCATTTCTTAAAGCGATAGCCTTATTTTACAGAAGAAATCAAGTATATTTAGCGTGAACATGCACTTACAAACACATACCTTGGTTTAGCTGGAGCTGCAGTCTGAGGCTTCTCGTTTCAGTTTAAAAAAATCTACATCATATATATATCGTTGAATTCATCTTGCCGAAAACTACTTTTCCATACAGTCTCGGCTCTGTCTGCGCCCATTTTGACAGATTTCTTAGGTATGCGGTGTTCAAATGAAGTTTACCTCTGAAATAATAAAAAAATCTGTCAAGTGCAGGCTATACTTGCACAATTAGCGTTCGGCGCCGCGCAACTATTTTTAATGCCCGAGTAAAGTGGTATTCGCGCAATCTAAACCTAACTCTCAATGTTCATAATTTTTATATTTCGGGCATTTCTAAAAACAGTCGGAACTATTTTAATGCTTGACTAAGTTGTATTTCAATCAAAAGATTGAATACCTACGTTTAGTTTCTATTTGAGACATTACTGGGGATATCTTAAAGGTGCCTTTAAAGTAACCTTGCAGGTTGTTTTTTTATAGTTTTTACCCTTGAGGCCCCTCTAAATTGTTTATTTCAATTAAAAAGATTGAATACCTGCTTTTAGCTTGAGAGAAACTCTTTTCGTAATAGCATTTCAGAACATTTAATATACCTAAAACTTCTTATGACCAAGATGACCAAACTAATCAAAATTTAACCTATATTTGAGAACGACATTTGTTTAAATCATATTTTTACAATAAATCCGAGTTTTTAGCCCTATGTTAAAAACAAAAGACTGTGCTAGCATCATAATAGCCTTAGGAGAAAAGAAACTTAAAGTAATAGTAAAATTTCGCAGTTCTGGAGGATTTTTATTTTCCCAATTTAAGTTTTAGCAAGAGTTTGCTTATAAAACGGCTAGAAGGGCCAACATTAATTTTCCTTCGCCATATTGTCAAAGGTGCTGAAATATATTCAGCTGTTTAGAAGGGGTAACAACTAACTTATTGTTATAAAATTGATACTCCAGGTGAAACATGAATTTTTCTTGAGATATATAAAAAATTTAAAAATTATATAGCTACCTATTTTACAAATAATATTAAAAAATGTTGTTGCATATAGTAGTATAGTATAGACTTACTCGCTTTGTTCATGGTATTTCCTAGAGATATTTATTCAATTTCTCAAATATTGTAGGGACTACACCAACCAGTTGACAAGCTGTTTCACTTAGGTTATAATGGTCTTCAGGGGCTCGGGGACTCTACAACAAATCGATTAAATTATTTACTGTTTTCAGAACAAACCTGCTGTACTGCCTAAGTTAACACACAACGTTAATGCAATATTTTTCCGAATAAAACATTTCCGTCACAGGAAAAAGCTCCCCATTATAATAATTTATATCTTTAATGAGTTTTTATCTAAGACACCCCACATAGACTTCAAGTCTAAGTACTAACGTACCGTGGGCGTCTGAAGAGAAGGGAAATGTAGTCTATTGGCACGGGATTTGAAGGATTGGAGGCGGGTACGGGAAGGGAAAACATCTGCAGGCAATTTGTTCCATAATCCGGAGCCCTAGGTATGAACGAGGGAGAGAAGTGGTCTGCTAGAGGCTTTTGTAGACGGGCAGTGAAGGGATGCGCACGTAACACGCCTCTTGTTGTTCTGTTAGGAGCAGTCAAGGGGGAATAATACCGACTAGTTCTTCAGAGTAAAATCCGTAGCGGTAGAAAAGGGATAAATCCCCAACAGCGCGGCGATGAACGACAGAAGGTAGTTTTCACGCCAATACAAAGTATTTTACTTCAAAGAAAAAAATATTGTATATGCAATAATGCCAGGCTAATGATTTGTTTTTATTGTACGATTTAAGCTACAAATACGGTTAAATCACATAGCAAGCGTCAAAACATGTTTAAAACGTATTTTGGTAGCTAATTTGGCTGAAGATTATTAATAACTTTTCCAAGAAACGGTCGAAATTTACAAAAGATGCTCCAAATATTTTTCTGTTACAAGACCCTGTCATTCTTTGTAAATATTGTTTTCTAAAATAAATAATAAAATATCTTCAAATTTTGATTAATAATATAATGTTATTGCTAAAAAAATTTAAAGCCAGGTTTAAAAGCCGACAAACCATGTAAAACGAAATTAAGCTGCCTAGCATGGCCGTCAGGTACAATGTCTTCTGACATCCAAAAATTAAAGATTATAAAGCTCCTATATTACAAATAATATTAAAAAATATTGATGTATAAGGCAAGTCGGACTTACTCGTTTCGTATGTGTCATTTCCTAGAGATATTAAGACCATTCCCCCAAATCCATCGTACGAACTATGGGAAATTCCTCATCAAACTAACCGGGGCTCAAATCAAAATGGTTCCTGCTCCCACAAACACATTTTTTATCGACAAACTACTTTAACTATACGACCAGAATTAAATAGAAAAATCGCTCCAAAAGTTTCCTTCGAGAAAACAGGTATTTCGGGAGCAATTTTATAGATACTCGCTTATAAAATTTTAAGAAATATCGTTTTAAGTACTGCATAATGCAGCGTCGACCACTACAGAACAGCTCGTCCCACCATATTATTATACGACCCTTCTCTCTCTACAACAAAAATCAATATTCGGCACTAGTACCTTTAGATGCGTCTGTCTGGGGGATTTTGGCTGAAGTACAGTGACACGCTATATAGAAGACATCTGTCATGATATTGATTTCTTAACGGTGGAACCTTAAGCTAGAGCCCCCCTAGAGAAAGCGATTGAACCTTTGAACGGCAACCAAACATGCAGAACGAGTCCTTTGTGATTATATTGATTTTCTTTCACTTAACTTGATAATTAAATAAATTGATAATAAATAAATTGTTGTATATACAATCCTCTTCATGCTATCTGACAAAAAATAAAGGAGAGGATCAATAGCGACAAAGCCAAACAATTTTAGTCTTATACAAGTTTTGCATAAGTGCCCGGAAATGTCTTAAAAATTTAAATAAAAACATGTTTTTGTAATATATTAATTTCTATTGTTATATTAAGAGCGGTAAAAACCTTTTTAGTTCTATACAGTCTGGAGCATTCAGTCGTTTGTATGGGACAGTTGTACAAAATTAATCTGTAATTAGGTAAGCTGACTTTTTTTTTAAAGGAACAAACCTAACAATATGTGATTGGCGTGAATGGGCTAATGTGCTACTATTTGTAGTAATACACAGATATTTTTAATATTTATGTGAAAAATGGATGCTATGACTAAAAAGACTGCATTTAAACAGGGCAATGTTTTATATCAGAGTTATTTATAGAGAATTTAATAAGCTTTCAGTAGAAATAAAACGCAGCATTGAAGACATTACGTTCAATTAGAAAAAATCTAAATATTTGAATAGGAACAAATTTGAATGGGTGTGCTGGTTAATACGTTTAAGGGGAGCGACAAAGCCAAACAATTTTAGTCTTATACACGTTTTGCATAAGGTGGTTGGAAAATGCCTTAAAAATTTAAATAAAAACATATTTTTGTAATATATTAATTTCTATTGTTTTATTAAGAGCGGTAAAAACCGTTTTAGTTCTATACAGTTTGGAGCATTCAGTCGTTTGCATGGGACGGTTGTACAAAATTAACCTGTAATTAAGTAATCTGACTTTTTAAAGGAACAAACCTAACAATGTGTGATTTGCGCGATAGCCTGATGTGTTACTATTTATTGTAGTATTGCACAGATATTTTTAATACCTATTTGTGTGAAAAATGGATGCTATGGCTAAAAAGACTGCATTTAAATGGGGCAAAGTTTTATGCTAGAGTTATTTATAGGGTATTTAATAAGATTTCAGTAGAAATAAAACACAGCATTGAAGACATTACGTTTAATTAAAAAAAAATTCAAACTATATGAACAGGAACAAATTTGAATGGGTACGTGCTGGTTAATACGTTTAAGGGGAATATTTTTCAAGATAATATGGAATATTGATTCCAATTTTACATAGTGCATGCTTTTTGAAGCTTATTTGATTGCGAAAATCTCTATTTGGATATACCGAATATAACTATTATAAACAAATGCCCCGCCTATGTTTATTTACTGTTTAATTATAAACAATTATCCCTTGCCACACACTCACGCAAATAATTTGATTATTATACTTTTAGGACGCCCCAGCTCGATGTTTTAGGATAAAGCAATTCTTTCAAAGCAAAAACCATGTTTATTTAAACAAATTAATTCTATATTTTAAATTTCTTTATTAATTACATTTACTTTACAATTTTATATGTTTACTTAAACAAATTAATTCTATATTTTAACTTTCTTTATTAATTACATTTACTTTACAATTTTATATGTTTACTTAAACAAATTAATTCTATATTTTAAGTTTCTTTATTAATTACATTTACTTTACAATTTTATATATTTTTTATATCCGAGTTTATTATTTAAATACAGTCTGTTCTTTGCTTCTTGTATCCATAGGGCTCAGAGTTACCGTCAGGGAGAAACTTTCTCTTTACTGAATTCGGTCTATAAAGCTTGGTTTCCGTATTGGTTGTTACAGTATGGTCTTTCGTTCGTCGAATGTTCTTTGATATAATAGGTACTGGGTCTGTCTTGTGGAGAACCATATTTTTTATTGTTTCAAAATTTATTAATTTTGATGCAGCATAATTTAAAGATATGCCTTTTACCTTGCAAACTACTTCCTCTGTGTTGCATTTTGTTGAGTGAACTTTAAATGCGTAATTCTTAGGACCTCCGGAAACGAACTTGGTAATATAACTACCGGAACCATAGCACTCTAACTCATTAGTCAGATCTCCGATAAATTCACCTGTTGGTAAATCAATTTGACCCGGTCTGGACACATAAATTACAGAGTCCGTGTCATAATAAAGAACCCTGTCTTCGAGTTGTTCAAGATAGTTGTATAACTTCAATCTAGCCTGCGCCGTTACGAAAGCAGCAATAGACACGTTAACAGTAGATAGCGGATCAGCTGATTCTTCTGTGTGCTCATAACTAACAATCAATGTTTTTTCATTAACGGGGAAAACGCTATTAACATAAATTCCAGAATTAGTAAACAATGTAAAAAAATCTGATGGTGTGTTTATAATTTTTGTTTTAGGTAGATTTTCCCTCTGACCAAATTTTCCCCAAAAGGAGTTAAGTATTAACTTGGCCAGGGACCGGAGCCCTGGATTCGCGATTATTTTGGAATACTCAAGTTTAACATCTTCTCTCTCGAAAAATTCTTTAATATACCGGTTTTTTTCTTTTTCCGTGGTGCAAACATCCGGCCACCCTGATGCTTCCTGTTTTATCTTTATAAACTTATTCATCATCGCTGTAAATAAGCCTTCCTCTCCTGTGTCTTTACAGAACCTCTGAACCTTATATCTCCAAATTTCAAAAATTTCTAATATCTGATATCCCTTCTCAACTGCTTTTAAGACTTCGTCTATCACCCAAGTACCTTCTATGGACCTTTCTTTATCGGTATGGGCGCAAGAACTATTTTGGTTCATTTCTTGTCCGCATGTTTGACATAATACAAACATAAGTTTATTGTTCGCCTTTAGAGGCAATACGGGATGGTAAAGGTCCTTAGGTGGAAGCATACAGCATTTAATAAGTCCATCAGTAGAATTCAAATCCAAACGATTGCAATCTGCACCCACAAAAACTTCAGGGTGGCCAATGGGAAATTTACCGTATTTACAGACGTAAGGATACAAGCTGCAAACATCAGCGTATTTTATCTTTTCTCCTTCTGTTATTTCATAATACTCCCTAACATTACCAGTTCGGCCTCCAAAAAAGGCGTCTCTAGGGTTTAAAGGGCTCGTAAGTAGAAGTGGATGTCTCTGAGTAAATTGTCTGATCTCAGGCTTTGATTCTAACTGCTGTCGAAATTCGCACTCCCACATTTCAGTTACCAAATAGCCAAATTCCTTTAATCTTTTAATTTTTATCTGTGTTGTCTCATAGCGCAAACTTAAAGTTGTTGTTGGGTCGTCGGAAAGGGATTCATCTCTGCCAAATTTGTAACACCTAGGACAGCCATGATAATAACATCCTTGAAACTCAAATATTTCATTAAGGTCGGAACAATACCCGTCAACCTTTATACCTCGTAGAACGGCTTCTTGACCTTTGGCTGCATGCACAATATTTATTTTTCTTTGGTTCTCTATCCACAATAACCACTCAGTTGCAATACGACTCTGATTATCTCTCCAGCGATAGCCGTTTTTAGGAATAATCCCAATGGTGTTGGGCTTAAGAAAATTCCTTCTAAATACCTTATTACAACAGGAAGCGATTGTAGTAGCCTCTGTAAAGGGACATACGCTGGTGGTGTTTAGCATTTGATCTCTAAATTTCAGGCATGCCTCGGTTAAAATCTCTACATCGGAAACACAGTAGTCAACAATATCTTTTTGCATGTCAAATACAGTATCTTTGTGCTCTTCATACCATTTCAGAAATTTAGCTCGTTCGTCCTCTTTCATTGTTTCTGGAGAGTAATATTCGATTGGGGGAAGAGTTCCAACATAGTTTTCGTTAGCCTTGGTATTAAACAGGTGAGGAAAATATCCTTTTTTAAAGGTGTCTGGGAGACCGAAAGCTTTCGGCAGTTTTGCTAAAGCCATGGGAAAATAATTTATCGAGTCTATAAATTTGATATTCCCCACTAACATCATAAGGATTTTGGTTCCTCTCATAATAAGTTCAGGTGTTAGATCTGTTTTAGTCAGGATGTAATTTAAAATGAATTGATGATCAAATGCTTGACCATTGTGCGCAATAACAATTACTTCTTTAAAGTTCTTCCTGATCTGTAGCAAGTGTTGTGTAAAGCCCTCTACCACGTCTAAACTTTTAAGCTTTTGCAATCTGATGCCACACCTCGTACAAATATCAATCGTTCGTGATTTTATGCACTCGTCGCAACGCTGTTGAAATATACAAAGATTGACACTATGACTGATCACACCGGGTTCCATTTCCTCTTCTTGCTGCGTCTCCAAATCATAAAATACAAATATTGTATCTTTATTTTTTTGTTTTCCTGTATCAGGTTGAATGTGACAGAGATGATTGTCGGTAATGTGAGTACGACAGATCTTGCAAAATATCTCCCCACATATATGGTTTCTGGTGCGTCGAGTTATTTTAAAGCATTGATTACAACTTCGAAGTTCCGCGCAGACAGTAGTTTTTTCCCATGAGCCAACTTTTAGATGATTTTCGTAACAGTCCTTTCCTTTAAAATACCGATAACAAGAATCACATTTAACTTTAATTTGATCATCAGGACAGAGGGAGGCTTGGAGACAAGATCGACATGTTTTATTACATCTATGTTTATGTTTATGATCATAAGGAATAAAACACTGCTCACAATAATAGCTACAGACAAAGGCGGCTGTCAAAGAAGTTATCACGTTGTAATGATTATTATGGTGCAAAAGATTAAGTCTCTTGCTACTTTCTGTCGACCCCTCGAATAAAATGTCTCTTCCCTTCGAACCATAGCTGTAGACAACAATTTTATAGTCCTTAAGATGTTCTTGAAACTTTTCCAATTCAGAAATTCCAGCTCCTTCTTTCGGAATGGTAACAAGGGCGACCTCCAATAAAGTTTTACTCATCTCTGTTTGAATTTTTCCAACATCTTTTCTAATTTTAGCTAATCTAGGATCTTTGTCCA
Organism: Philopedon plagiatum; assembly: GCA_963971165.1. Lineage (NCBI taxonomy): Eukaryota > Metazoa > Arthropoda > Insecta > Coleoptera > Curculionidae > Philopedon > Philopedon plagiatum. The sequence goes on from OZ020191.1 coordinate 95,663,609, forward strand.
CGCGCGCCATTGCAACAACTAATGCCCTTGGCAAACACATATTGTCCGTGTTCTTGATGGCGATAATTCCTTTTCTCATGCCGCATTCTTCTTCAAAACTGTTGTAGTTCTTTCCTATGCCTTGACCAATCGGTAATCGTACACTTGTTACTTTAAGGCAAAAGGATTCCGTATTCAGACCCGACGAATTTGACTGATAAATGTTGCTTATCACATTCCAAACATCCTCATAATTTACTTCTGCGGCTGGTTTAAAACGAAGCCATCCTTCACCACGACTAAAATCCTTGGAACAAAAACTAAATCCAACATAATCCGACGGTTGTAGGCCCGCCGTAGATCTCTGAATAACTTGGTGAATCGCCTTTCGCACCCAGCCAACCGGCTCAGCTCCTTCGGGCACAGGTTTCAGTCTAAACTCCAATGCACGACCAGTAACATTGTATCTTCCAACTTTCTGAATGATATCCTTAATAACAAGAAACTTTTCCATTTTAACTAGGCACGTCCGTATACTTCAGGAGACTAATGCAAAATGACTGTTTACCACCTCTATTTATAGCTTCGGTTTGGTAGAAAGGAAGGGTGTTCAGAAAACAGGGGTGCGTTCCGAAAACCAACTGAAGCTCTGCAAAAGAGTTTAAAGTTTAGTAAAATTAAATTATTGAGTACTTACTAGCAATATTAATAAATACGAAACCAAGACCCAGCGTTCGAGAAGAATGTTCTCTGTAATAAACGTTTACGGTTTTATTGTGCTACAGAATAATATTGAAATGTAATGACATCGGTACTCACACCTTCAAATATTTTAGTTACCAAGAAAAAGACTTAATTACGGCAATGCATGTCTGTAACAATTAAAGAATTTACCCGCCCTTTGACCCCTTTAAGGAAAGAAAGATAATTTTACCCTAAACTTATTGTTTTGGATGATATCAGAAAGATATCGGTCAATATGAACAAGCAAGGTTCGAATTATTAAAGGCAATAGTCGTGAATCCAGTTCGGCCAGAGCAAAAATATTTTAAATCGTAGACAGAGGACGATATTTACACAACACTTTAGGTTGTTTTCAAGCTGAGTTAAACAGATAAAATGAGCACTAAGCGGTACACTTGATATAGTCAAGATAGCGTTTTCCGATAGTTTTGATTCAGGAAAAGAACGAAAGAACTTTGGTACGATGGAAATGGAGTTCCCTCAACGAGGAGATTTATTGGAGTGGTTTACCAAAACTGTAATCGAGGCGTTAATTACACAAATAAATAACCAAGAATTTATAAATTATTATTCCTCGATGCAACCTGTTTTTTGTGTTTTCCGATAATTTTTATTTTTGTACATATTAAGAACGACAAAGCGTAATATATGGACCGTTAAGACCATGTCTGAGAGAGCCCCGAACAGCTAGATACGTCATAGTATTTTGTTTATGAAGAAGCAAAAAGGTGAGACAGATTACAATGAACTTTACCGCATTATCTACGACGATCTACGAGATGCTGATGTCATCTGTGTTAAGGGTAGTGTAAAGAAGATATTTTTACTTGAAACTTTTTCCACGCTGAAATATCTGAAGAATATACCCGATACTGTTAATATCGAATTTACTAGGGACTGGGTTAATGTACCGAAATTATTTAAATCGTTAATGCATTTTTTTCCTCTTTCCAACTTCATCCATGGACACACTGTATGTAGTATCTTTAAAGTTTATTTTATTTACTGCTTTACACTAATATATGTATAAGTACCACATATTCTTTTCGTTCGTACTCGTACTTGCTAATATAGAAACAATATACAGACTATTTTCTTCGGAAATATAAGGGTACTAATATTGCTACTAATAATAATCAGACATTTATTTGTTAAAAATAAGCATCCTATCTATCCCCCTTTTCGGTCTGAATTTAAAATAAAAGTTTCGTCCAGAAGTCTTTAAAAACTGCATACGTAGATCGATAGAGGCTATTTTCTTTTGACATAAAGTCACCATTATTACTGGAAATAATTAGGTGTTTATTTGCTAGAAATATGCGAATAACTCTTCTCTTTTAAGCTCGAAAATTAATATAGAAATTAATATCCACACTCCGTACAGACTATTTTCTTTAGCCCTAATGAAGGTCATTAGGAAGACTTTTGGAGGTTTTAAGGTTCGGTTGCAATTCAAACAGTTTCAAACATTAATTAACATACGTCACGTGTTGAGGATGGCGTCATAAGACATAGGTGTGTATATGTAAATTTTGTCAGCTGTTACCTATCGTCCTCGATGTGACAACTGTCGCCTGTCACTTGTCAAACGTTAATTAAAAAAAAATGCCTTAAACAAATTTATGAAAATGGCGAAAAAAATCTAAAATCTTTATTTCTCACTTTTTCAAATTTAAAAAATGCCAAAAAATGGTACAAATAAATCCAAATATTTTTATGATTTACACTTTTGCCGTAAAGTGTCGGGAAATGCCTTAAAAAATTTATGGAAATGGCGAAAAATTGAAAATCTTTATTTCTTATTTTTTTCAAATTTAAAAAATGCCAAAAATTAGTTTAAATGATTCAAAATCTTTTATGCTTTCCACTTTTGCCGTAAAGTGGCGGGAAACGCCCTAAAAAATTTATGAAAATGGCGAAAATCTCTAAAATCTTTATTTCTCACTTTTTCAAATTTCAAAAATGCCAAAAAATGGTTTAAATAAATCAAAATCTTTTACGCCTTCCACTTTTGCCGTAAAGTGTCGGGAAATGCCTTAAACAAATTTATGAAAATGGCGAAAAAAATAAAAAATCTTTATTTCTCATGTTTTTCAAATTTAAAAAATGCCATCCGGGCAAAATATTTACTGGAAAGATAAATTATTCACAAAATAGCAAAAAATTAAAGTAATGTTCTATACGGTACTGGCAAGCAAGTGCAAACACTAACAAGCTTAAAAATAATTACTTTGTTTCCCTAATAAGAACATTATACGGGTAGTAATAAAATTGATGTAAGTATATAATGAATGATAAATGAAATATTATGATTTAAAATGTGATAAACGCAATTACTGTTACGTACCTTTAACAAACACTTGTAGAACACACCACAGATACAATATCTCTAGGCAATAGTTAACGCATACAATGTACGTGTGACTATGAAAGCTATTTCCGAAGTGATCCATATTTATCAGAAAATAATCCAAGGCCAAATATTCATTTAAAGCGGGAGGAATACATCCGACGGCCTTGAAAACATGCATCACAAATTAATGTATCCTTGAAACAAGCATCGCGTACACCTGGTCATCAGCAAACAAAGAAACAGCTGCTCGCGTTCAAGGCCAAGTTCTTGTGCCGACAACCTTGAAAAGATGCATCACAAATGTATCTTTGAAACAAGCGTCGTACATCTGGTATTATATATCATTTTAAAATCTCCCTCTATGCATATTGACTGTTTTGGGTCTTAAAAGTATAATAAACAAATTCTTTGTGTGTGTGTGTGGCAAGGGATAATTGTTTATAATTAAACAGTAAATAAACATAGGCGGGGCATTTGTTTATAATAGTTATATTCGGTATATCCAAATAGAGATTTTCGCAATCAAATAAGCTTCAAAAAGCATGCACTATGTAAAATTGGAATCAATATTCCATATTATCTTGAAAAATATTCCCCTTAAACGTATTAACCAGCACGTACCCATTCAAATTTGTTCCTGTTCATATAGTTTGAATTTTTTTTTTAATTAAACGTAATGTCTTCAATGCTGTGTTTTATTTCTACTGAAATCTTATTAAATACCCTATAAATAACTCTAGCATAAAACTTTGCCCCATTTAAATGCAGTCTTTTTAGCCATAGCATCCATTTTTCACACAAATAGGTATTAAAAATATCTGTGCAATACTACAATAAATAGTAACACATCAGGCTATCGCGCAAATCACACATTGTTAGGTTTGTTCCTTTAAAAAGTCAGATTACTTAATTACAGGTTAATTTTGTACAACCGTCCCATGCAAACGACTGAATGCTCCAAACTGTATAGAACTAAAACGGTTTTTACCGCTCTTAATAAAACAATAGAAATTAATATATTACAAAAATATGTTTTTATTTAAATTTTTAAGGCATTTTCCAACCACCTTATGCAAAACGTGTATAAGACTAAAATTGTTTGGCTTTGTCGCTCCCCTTAAACGTATTAACCAGCACACCCATTCAAATTTGTTCCTATTCAAATATTTAGATTTTTTCTAATTGAACGTGCTGCGTTTTATTTCTACTGAAAGCTTATTAAATTCTCTATAAATAACTCTGATATAAAACATTGCCCTGTTTAAATGCAGTCTTTTTAGTCATAGCATCCATTTTTCACATAAATATTAAAAATATCTGTGTATTACTACAAATAGTAGCACATTAGCCCATTCACGCCAATCACATATTGTTAGGTTTGTTCCTTTAAAAAAAAAGTCAGATTACCTAATTACAGATTAATTTTGTACAACTGTCCCATACAAACGACTGAATGCTCCAGACTGTATAGAACTAAAAAGGTTTTTACCGCTCTTAATATAACAATAGAAATTAATATATTACAAAAACATGTTTTTATTTAAATTTTTAAGACATTTCCGGGCACCTATGCAAAACTTGTATAAGACTAAAATTGTTTGGCTTTGTCGCTATTGATCCTCTCCTTTATTTTTTGTCAGATAGCATGAAGAGGATTGTATATACAACAATTTATTTATTATCAATTTATTTAATTATCAAGTTAAGTGAGAGAAAATCAATATAATCACAAAGGACTCGTTCTGCATGTTTGGTTGCCGTTCAAAGGTTCAATCGCTTTCTCTAGGGGGGCTCTAGCTAAAGGTTCCACCGTTAAGAAATCAATATCATGACAGATGTCTTCTATATAGCGTGTCACTGTACTTCAGCCAAAATCCCCCAGACAGACGCATCTAAAGGTACTAGTGCCGAATATTGATTTTTGTTGTAGAGAGAGAAGGGTCGTATAATAATATGGTGGGACGAGCTGTTCTGTAGTGGTCGACGCTGCATTATGCAGTACTTAAAACGATATTTCTTAAAATTTTATAAGCGAGTATCTATAAAATTGCTCCCGAAATACCTGTTTTCTCGAAGGAAACTTTTGGAGCGATTTTTCTATTTAATTCTGGTCGTATAGTTAAAGTAGTTTGTCGATAAAAAATGTGTTTGTGGGAGCAGGAACCATTTTGATTTGAGCCCCGGTTAGTTTGATGAGGAATTTCCCATAGTTCGTACGATGGATTTGGGGGAATGGTCTTAATATCTCTAGGAAATGACACATACGAAACGAGTAAGTCCGACTTGCCTTATACATCAATATTTTTTAATATTATTTGTAATATAGGAGCTTTATAATCTTTAATTTTTGGATGTCAGAAGACATTGTACCTGACGGCCATGCTAGGCAGCTTAATTTCGTTTTACATGGTTTGTCGGCTTTTAAACCTGGCTTTAAATTTTTTTAGCAATAACATTATATTATTAATCAAAATTTGAAGATATTTTATTATTTATTTTAGAAAACAATATTTACAAAGAATGACAGGGTCTTGTAACAGAAAAATATTTGGAGCATCTTTTGTAAATTTCGACCGTTTCTTGGAAAAGTTATTAATAATCTTCAGCCAAATTAGCTACCAAAATACGTTTTAAACATGTTTTGACGCTTGCTATGTGATTTAACCGTATTTGTAGCTTAAATCGTACAATAAAAACAAATCATTAGCCTGGCATTATTGCATATACAATATTTTTTTCTTTGAAGTAAAATACTTTGTATAGGCGTGAAAACTACCTTCTGTCGTTCATCGCCGCGCTGTTGGGGATTTATCCCTTTTCTACCGCTACGGACTTTACTCTGAAGAACTAGTCGGTATTATTCCCCCTTGACTGCTCCTAACAGAACAACAAGAGGCGTGTTACGTGCGCATCCCTTCACTGCCCGTCTACAAAAGCCTCTAGCAGACCACTTCTCTCCCTCGTTCATACCTAGGGCTCCGGATTATGGAACAAATTGCCTGCAGATGTTTTCCCTTCCCGTACCCGCCTCCAATCCTTCAAATCCCGTGCCAATAGACTACATTTCCCTTCTCTTCCGACGCCCACGGTACGTTAGTACTTAGACTTGAAGTCTATGTGGGGTGTCTTAGATAAAAACTCATTAAAGATATAAATTATTATAATGGGGAGCTTTTTCCTGTGACGGAAATGTTTTATTCGGAAAAATATTGCATTAACGTTGTGTGTTAACTTAGGCAGTACAGCAGGTTTGTTCTGAAAACAGTAAATAATTTAATCGATTTGTTGTAGAGTCCCCGAGCCCCTGAAGACCATTATAACCTAAGTGAAACAGCTTGTCAACTGGTTGGTGTAGTCCCTACAATATTTGAGAAATTGAATAAATATCTCTAGGAAATACCATGAACAAAGCGAGTAAGTCTATACTATACTACTATATGCAACAACATTTTTTAATATTATTTGTAAAATAGGTAGCTATATAATTTTTAAATTTTTTATATATCTCAAGAAAAATTCATGTTTCACCTGGAGTATCAATTTTATAACAATAAGTTAGTTGTTACCCCTTCTAAACAGCTGAATATATTTCAGCACCTTTGACAATATGGCGAAGGAAAATTAATGTTGGCCCTTCTAGCCGTTTTATAAGCAAACTCTTGCTAAAACTTAAATTGGGAAAATAAAAATCCTCCAGAACTGCGAAATTTTACTATTACTTTAAGTTTCTTTTCTCCTAAGGCTATTATGATGCTAGCACAGTCTTTTGTTTTTAACATAGGGCTAAAAACTCGGATTTATTGTAAAAATATGATTTAAACAAATGTCGTTCTCAAATATAGGTTAAATTTTGATTAGTTTGGTCATCTTGGTCATAAGAAGTTTTAGGTATATTAAATGTTCTGAAATGCTATTACGAAAAGAGTTTCTCTCAAGCTAAAAGCAGGTATTCAATCTTTTTAATTGAAATAAACAATTTAGAGGGGCCTCAAGGGTAAAAACTATAAAAAAACAACCTGCAAGGTTACTTTAAAGGCACCTTTAAGATATCCCCAGTAATGTCTCAAATAGAAACTAAACGTAGGTATTCAATCTTTTGATTGAAATACAACTTAGTCAAGCATTAAAATAGTTCCGACTGTTTTTAGAAATGCCCGAAATATAAAAATTATGAACATTGAGAGTTAGGTTTAGATTGCGCGAATACCACTTTACTCGGGCATTAAAAATAGTTGCGCGGCGCCGAACGCTAATTGTGCAAGTATAGCCTGCACTTGACAGATTTTTTTATTATTTCAGAGGTAAACTTCATTTGAACACCGCATACCTAAGAAATCTGTCAAAATGGGCGCAGACAGAGCCGAGACTGTATGGAAAAGTAGTTTTCGGCAAGATGAATTCAACGATATATATATGATGTAGATTTTTTTAAACTGAAACGAGAAGCCTCAGACTGCAGCTCCAGCTAAACCAAGGTATGTGTTTGTAAGTGCATGTTCACGCTAAATATACTTGATTTCTTCTGTAAAATAAGGCTATCGCTTTAAGAAATGGGTTGTTTTTGTTCAACCCATGAATGAGGGTTAATATAGCTGCTTCTGTCGACGGGGCCCTCTAGGGCACGTTTTAGAGTCAGACAAGCAAAATGTAATACAATAGCATAGAGATAAAAACGTGTTTTTTTTTTAATTAGTTTACAGTATGTGCTATATATATAGATAGCTGTAGAATAAATATTACATTACTTTTAGATTTCCTGGTAAAGGAAGGCCGCTATTCCTTCAGTCACTTAAATTAAAAGAAAATGTGGGAACATGGTACAGTTACAGCATAGATTTTATTATAACTGGAATGAGAAGCCTCAAACTGCAGCTCCAGCTAAACCAAGGTATGTGTTTGTAAGTGCATATTGTTCACGCTAAATATACTTGTTTTCTCCTGTAAAATAAGGCTATCGCTTTAAGAAATGGGTTGTTTTTGTTCAACCCATGAATGAGGGTTAATATAGCTGCTTCTGTCGACGGGGCCTTCTATGGCACCTTTTAGAGTCAGACAAGCAAAATGTAATACAATAGCATAGAGATAAAAACGTGTTTTTTTTTAATTAGTTTACAGTATGTGTTATATAGATAGTTACAGAATAAATATTACATTACTTTTAGATTGCCTGCTAAAGGAAGGCCGTTATTCCTTCAGTCACCTAAATTAAAAGAAAATATGGAAACATAGACCAGTACAGTCACAGCAGCATAGATTTTATTATAAGAAAATCTGGAATAGGAGTTCTAAAATCGCAGTTCCTGTAAAATCGAGGTATGTATTTGTAAGTATTTTTCACGCCAAATATACATGTTTTCTTCTGTAAAATAATGACATCACTTGTTTGCTATTTGCCTACCAATTTTAATTTTATGTTTGAAATTTTGTTTGCGCAAAGAATGCCCACGAAATATCCTCTATAAGTAATTAGGTATAAAGTGTAACTTTTTGTAATTTTTAGGCATCGTTACCAGTGCTGGGGCAACCAGGATGTTACCCTCACCCTTGGATCTAGCTACACAATTTTCTCATATTTGTAGCAGTTGACCACCGAGCTGTGAAGAAGAAAAGAACAATGACAGCGCATAATTGTATAAAAAAGCTTTTAATACTTCAAAGAAAAATGTCACATCCTATATCTTCTAATAGAATTCAAGTTAAAAATTTAATATGTAAAGCCCCATGATGTGTGTGTTAATTAAATATATTCCAGCCAACTAGCAGTCAAGGGTTTAGCATTAGGTATTTTTATGTTATATTTCATACAACTTTTAAACTATAACTTAACCATGCATACGTGTTTAGTATTAAGTATTTCTAATAAATATGCCACCCCTTCTGTCTTTTAATGCGATATCGCACGCACGTAAAAAAAATACCTGATATTTTTTAAAACATACTCTAAAGACGGCTTTAAATCAGTAACCCGGTCATGACTACGTCACCTTATTTGGCGCCATTGCTCCATATACTTAATATCTAACCTAAAAAAAAATCAAAGTATTAAGAGTAAATGAGGCATTGTTGCCCTATGGTCTGACTAGTTTACGATTTGGTCGCTGAATTAAAAATGGCTACACCTGATCGTCTTTATTGGCAGGCCTATGCGCGATAATACGTGTAATATTTATTTGATCTTGAAACAATCATCGTACACCTGAGCAATATAAACGCATAACCTTAAAAAACGCATAACAATTACATAACTTTGAAACAAATGGCCATTATAGATGCCCGCCCTCTAAAATACATAACCTTTTAATAAATACGTCACAATAAAATACTTACGGGCATCAAGTTTTGTTTAAGCTCAACTCTCTTTCAAGGTTGATGCTTTGGCCTATTTCAAATTTGGTTCAGGGTCAAATGGTTGTGGCCTAAGCAGATCACGCCTGAGTGGCTAAGAAGACCGACAATAACTAATGCTTATGTAGTTAAGACCTGTTTTGGCCATTGACGAGTTTGGTTCAAGGTCAAATAATTTATACCCAAGTAGTTAAGGCCTAAGTAGCTCACGCCCAAGTGGCTAAGAAGAAGACCAAAGACAGCGGTAACTAATGCCTAAAGACCTGCTTTGGCCAATTACAAATTCGGTTCAAGGTCAAATAATTAATACCCAAGTAGTTAAGGCCTAAGTAGCTCATGCCCAAGTCGCTAAGAAGACCAAAGACAGCGGTAACTAATGCCTAAAGACCTGATTTGGCCAATTACAAATTCGGTTCAAGGTCAAATAATTAATACCCAAGTAGTTAAGGCCTAAGTAGCTCATGCCCAAGTCGCTAAGAAGACTAAAGACAGCAGTAACTAATGCCTAAGTAGTTAATGCCCAGTGTAGCGCGCGCCTGAAGTAGTTAGTGCCATATGTAGCTAGTGCCATATGTAGCTAACGCCATCGGTAGCTAACTTCACTCTGGTAGCTAACGCCCAGATCTTCTGAGACTAAGGTAGCGCCCCACCTACTAATGTGAGCCCTTTCCATTTTATTATTCCTTGTTCTTTGGAAGAAGGTGGTTTCTTTTTTGAACTACAAAATTGCAAATTTTATTCTTAATTTTTAATCATTTTATCATGTCCGAAGAATTAGAAAAGTTAAGAAAGAAACGTGGGCTATTTAAATCTCGCCAAACTCTCTTTAAAAAATATATTGAGGGTTTACAAAGTTCTATTGGGGATAGAATTGACAATATACAAAAAGAAATCATTCTCGAGTTAGAGTCGAGAACGCAAAACCATTCTTTATTGTTAAGTGAGGATGATGAGGTGCAGGGTCAGATTGAAATGTTAGTTGATGAAGCAGATCAAGAGAAACAACAAAATGATCGGGAAGAGTTTGGAAACTTATATTTTAAGCTTGACGCTCAAGCAAGAAAGATTTTGTCTACATGTGATATTGCAATAATATAAGAGAGCCATCTAGAGCCTCTAGCTCTACATCTGACCATCAACCCTGTCAAGACGTACAGGGTATTCAAGGTGTAAAGTTACCGCCAATTAATTTACAAAACTTTTCTGGGGATTACAAAAATTGGCTTAAATTTAGAGATTTATTTGTCACTAATTAATTCTAACAATAATATTCCGAATATACAGAAATTCCATTATCTAAGAGAATCCTTAAGGTACGCGCACACTAAAGGTGCACGCACACTTAGGCGAAGCGAAGAGAATTTTATCCATCCAAGAACTTTACATGCAATCAAATGAGAGCCCGCACACTGAAGCGTCGAGAAGCGTTGTGCGGGCTTCCATTTGATTGCACGTAAGTTTCTTGGACGGATAAAATTCTCTTCGCTTCGCGACGCTTCGCCTAAGTGTGCGCGCACCGTTAGGCGAAGCGAAGAGAATTTTATCCGTTCAAGAAACTTACGTGCAATCAAATGGAAGCCCGCACAACGCTTCTCGACGATTCAGTGTGCGTGCTCCCATTTGATTGCATGTAAAGTTATTGGATGGATAAAATTCTCTTCGCTTCGCGACGCTTCGCCTAAGTGTGCGTGCACCTTTAAGGTACGTTTCCTGACACGCGGCCGCCGGATGAGGCGGCCGTATGCGTCATTGCGTCAGCCGGTCAGTCGTGTAGTTCCTGAGCCGGCAGCAAGGCAGTCGTGTCATATAAGTGTTAGTTCACGTGTCAAAATTTAATTTTGAAGAAATAGAGTTGTTTCCTTTCAAAAGATTTTCATTATTGTCAAGGTTACGGCGTGTGGTTAGGTTTATTAGAAAGGGTCGTTTGAAGAAGAGAACTTCTGGCCTTTGTTCTAATGTGAACCCCAATAATCTGTCTGCGCCTGAACTTAGTGAATCATTACTAGTCAGTGGCGGCCCGCCAGGGGCGGCAAGGTCGGCAGTGCCGACCCAAGAAAATAGAAAAAATAGGCAGCAATAAAGCTCTTATTCAATATTTAAAATTTTTATATTTTTAATTTTGGTTATTTTTTAAAACCAATGGTTCAATTATTTACCTTTTAATTTAACCGTTTACTTCTATTTACAAACTTATTTACTCTTTCACCGGTCGGTCATCTCCATATTAGGCAATAACTACGGCCGAAAGTAATAATAACAGGTCTTCTCACAGATTAGAACGTACTGCGGCAAGCCGCTGACAAAAGCTACCGAAACAGGCAACCAAACATACAATAATGACACAATTAAAAGATTCAACACGGGGTTTCAAATGTGCGTTGCGGCAGACTGGATTTTGCCGCATGTTGCCGATTTGCGCTCTTTTTCCTCCATGGAAAATTCATTTGGGTCTTAATACAATACAATCAAGTTAATAGAACTTGTTTGGACTTGTGGAATAATCCAAAATATTAATTTAATTACAATTTAATACGTAGTGTATATTATTGAATGTTTTATTGTGATGTGGTCTAGATTTTTAATTTTTATTTTCTTAGAAGATGCGATATTGGCAACTGCGGAAATTCGTTTTGATAAGGGGATGAGGGTGAAAAGTGAAACCCGAGTGAAACTCTGACAGTAGTGACTGGGTGAATTGATTAGTATTGATTACTGTTTTTCGCAAATTTTAGGCCTCCTTTCATTATCAGTTTCGGTATTTTCCTTAGTACTTGATTAAGTGCCTAAGCATGATAAGTTATTGGGTCTTACTCTCTTCTGCTGTGCCGTACTGTGTACCTTTAACTTTAAACATTTTAAGTGATTTCTTGCCGGCTCAGAAAAATTTGGTTAAGTAACAGAGTAAGTAATTAAAAATGGAGGGAAACGGTTCGAATGCATCTCAAATTGTAAGTATTATCAAAAGTAATGATATTGTTAATGAACTTTTAGATCAAAACTTGGCATTGTTGTATTAAGGTCAACGTAATCTTAATTTAAGATCACTTTTTTTGTTTGCATCATATGTAGGTAAAAAGCAAAAATATAATATAAAATAAAACACAAAATTCATACAAAAAAAACTCGAGCCTTAAAAACCTATTGCTCCTATGATGACACACATGAAAAAAATATTATATATTTTTTCATACTTTCTGAGGGGCAAAAACACAGTAAATCCTCGAGTTTGTCAGATTAAAATTTTGCCGACCCTGCTGAAAAACGCACGAGCCGCCACTGTTACTAGTATTGGTTAAGCTATCACAACAGGAAGTTTTTCCAGTGAAATTTCTGATTTAACAAAGAGTCCTCGTGTGAGTAAGATAAGTAAACTGAAGCGACGAAACCCATTTTTTGACGAATATGGTGTATTAAGAGTGGATGGCAGACTGGAACAATCCAATTTTGAATTTAACTAAAAACACACTGCAGTGTTGTGTAGTAAACAACAATTTACATTCCTTTTGTTTAGGTTTGAACATTTCCGATTATATAATGTAGGTCCTCAGCTTTTGTTGTACTCAGTGCGAGAATCCTACTGGCCAATAGGCGGTAGAACAATGGCTATTGTGTATTCGATGTTTTAGGGCTAAGCCCAGAGAAAAGAATATTATGGGCATGTTATCTACTGATGGACTGAAACCTGCTCCTCCTTTTTGCTCTTGTGGTGTTTGCTTCGCTGGTCCAGTGTTAATTAAGAATAAAGAGGCCGAGGTAGCATACAAATAATACATTGCAGTGCAATTATGCTTAGTCACCATAGGCGTTTCTAGCTGGGGGCTTGGGGGGCTAAGCCCCCCCAACTCTCGGATTAGCCCCCCCCCCCCCAAATCCAACTGAGTGGCCTAGTATATGTATAGCCAAATATGTAAGCCGGGGGCTTAAGCCCCCCCAAATATGTAAACCGGGGGCTTAAGCCCCCCTAAAATGCATTTAGTTCTGTAATTGTGGAAAGTACGTTCTAAAATTGTCCTATTCTTTACAAATTTTTCCGAAATAAATTTATAATATAAAACTCAGTTGTCTTATTCTTACATTTGTCACTTTAAAACTTTTGGTTTAAACATAAGGTTTTAATTATTTAAATGGGGAAAAATTTTTCAGAGGCTAACTGACAGACTGTGCATTATTCGCTTTTATAGCCTTTTTATTCTATTTTCCCTCGATTATTAGAAGATGATTTACTGTTATTATAGCCTTGAAATTTGCAGTTATATTAAGTATGTTTACTTACTATTAGGTAGGTAATCATTTTTTGCAATAAATTTTTAAAAGTAATATTTTGCTCTGCTGTCTGAACGAACAACTGCAGCGAACGTTTTATTAGAAAAATCAATAATAAAAGCGACATTAAAAGCTTCGTATAAAAGGTAAACAAACCGCCTCCTTTTCGTATTTCAAAAGAGAGATATAATTTTAAAATTATTTAACTTTTTGTACAATTACTTTATCCATTAGCATATCTATTAGGTATACAGAATGATTCCATTTGCATTTCATCTAATAAAAGTAATTAGTTATAACAAGAGAAATTATAATTGCTAAATTTCCAATCATAAAGCTGCTGAATTAAGTTTGTGATGAATTTTAAACAAAAAAAACATAAGTAAAGCTGTGCAAAATGCGAGCGATTCCAGTGGTGTTACCGTTGTACTTATTGGTTTGAGTTGTTTAAGTAATATAAAGAAAAGAAATACCTATATAAAAAATATATATTAGTTCTATTCTATTGATAGTTGCTGACGTGTCTCTGTGTACATTTGCATTATTGACAGCCCTTTTATTGTATTTGTTAGTAGATATATTCACTTCGCAGCAAATATTTCCGTATAGGTGGTAAATAATTTCGCAATGTTGCTTCGCGTGGCAATTTCCAACCAACGTTTTTTTCTGGACTGAATAAAAGGGCGTATTACAAGTAGATACTCGTGATAAATATCAAATCTAGTATAAATTCGGCATAGGGTTTTTGACTCCTTTTTTATATTTATGATTTGCACTATCAACATGTCTTTGGAACTGTGATCGTTGCCAACACAAAAGTCCCTATTGCACACCAGGCACCACACGCAAGATCCGTCATATTCTAGATCCCGAAACGTAAAAATTAACTTTCGAATATTCTGTGATAGCAGGTGATTTCTACGAAAGTTTGGTAACCTGTTCCCATCGCAAAGCATGTCGGCATATCGCGGTAGTTATAGTTCCGGCGCCTATGGTCTGGCACTTTGATTTACGAACCCTACTCATCATAAATATCAAATCTAGTATAAATTCGGCATAGGGTTTCTGGCCCCTTTTTTATATTCATGATTGGCACTATTTTAATCATAAATTTCATTATGTTTATAAATTCATCCTAGGTCAATGCTCAAGAAATTCAATCAATTATTAGAAATGTCTTTATAAAACGAAATTTTTATTTACAGGTATCAGATGCTGTTTCTGATCATAACTTACATAGTGCCGATGACGCTGATGTCAGTGTGTTATGCAATTATGGGACGAGTCTTGTGGGGATCCAGGTCCATTGGGGAATTGACGCAAAGGCAGATTGATTCAATAAGATCGAAAAGAAAGGTTTGTTATAGGCTCTTAGAAAATGTTTTCTTTTTTGTTTTTAAAAGGAGATTATTTATAAATTATCTTCAGTAAGTGCGTGGAAGGATTTTGCGCTCTATAAATAACAATAATGGTAAACAAACAGAGATTCGCGACTCCCTTGTTTATAACATTTTTTTTTAATATTTCTTATTCTTTAAAAATAAGAAATGAGTAAACTGGGCCACTGTCGATCTGTTATCAGAGGCGTCGATACCAAAAGTTAGGTACCTACGTATATTCATGTGAAGTAAAAAAACCGGTCAGGTGCGAGTTCGACTCGCTCATAGAGAGTTCCGGACTTTGGGCCGCGCGGCGCGGCGCCGTACCCTAATTTTAAGAATTTGTTTCTATGGAGTAGTCTTACATGCAACACACATTAAAAATGTCAAAATGGCACAGAACTTTACCATCCAGGCAGGGCATACATCGACAACCGGTAGTCGACCTCTGGTGCTAGCCAGTACCAGCCTGCGCAATACAAGTGCGCGCGGCAAAGTGCGCACGCACATTTTTGTTTTGTTTTCGTTGGGCACTTTTTTCCTAACTTGATTTCGACTTCTTTACTTTGCGTTTTTTTGACATCTGCGCAGTAGACCAGATTACGTATAACGCGTAAACCGAGCGTGCTAGACGTGCGCACGGAATTTCAGGGGAAGTACTTTGGAGTTTACATTCGAACCCATCCACTTTTAAGAATATATCTCCAATTGTAATGCTACAACTACGAATTTAATTTTTTAACTTTTTTGTAAATTTTTTTTCGACTTTTTTATTTTTCGTTCCTTATATTTTTTTTTTTCATCGGCGCTGTGGATCAAAATGCGTACCATGCGCAAACCGATCACGCTATACATGTGCCCGGAATGTCGGGGGATGTATTTTGGTGTCTATGATCGAACTCATCTTTTAAGAATATTTCTCCAATTGTAAAGCTACAACTACGTATTTAATATTAGAGACCGGATTTCAATATTACATGACGCAAAAATCGGGGTGGTACACAGATATAACTGATGAAAAAGGTAAGTAAAACGAAATTTATATGATATTTTGTCAACAAATCATAGGTGGCAATTGTTTAATAAATATACTTAGTGCAAGTGAAAAGTTAACCTTTAAATCTAATAGATAACAAGATGTTAACTATATAAAAGTTAGCTGGTAGGGAAATAGAGTGCTTACGTCTCAAATGCCGATCGTCTCTACAGTGCAGGGTTGAAAAGATTTTTAAAATTTTCCCAAACTTAAAATTTTTCCCCAAAAACACACGATTTTATAAAAAAAAATTTCCAAAAATAGATGTTCAATTAAAATCTAATAAAAATGGTATATTTGCAAATTTGAAATGGATTCTTGTGCTTTTGTACGAAAGCTCCTAAAACTACTCCCAGCAGTTTTTGGATAAAAGAATAGCCCATTTTTTATATTAAACTTTGGAACTGTCGAACCACAGAACAAAAGCTTTGTTATGTCAAACTGTCATGTCATAACCTTAAAATAATTTGGCTTGAAATAACGGTGCAACGACATCGAAAAACAATAAGTATCGATGTGCTAATATCGATATTTTCAAAACTGATGATCAATATGCACACGAACAAGAATATCAAAAACAAAAAAATTGTGGGAATAATTTCTCAATTTCAAATGTTTTTAGTATTTTCTAAAATTCAAAAGTACGTGTTACGTTGAAAACCAAAATCGAAAATTTTCTGTAGTAATATATTAAGGGATGGGGAAATTATCGAAAATCATTCCGAAGATTTTTTGCCGTGGAAATCGCTCGAGGGCTTGCCCGAGAGCGATTTCCTAATGGCAAAAAATCTGAGAATGATTTTCTGATTATTTCCCAATCCAGAAATGTATTTTGGAGATTATTTACCAAATAAAAACTAACGATTTATTTTGCACAATTTAATGTATTGCAATTAAACACACAATTGGTATACTGTATAACAGAATGCTGATTGGAGTTTGAAGAAACAGAGCCAATTTTCGCTGCTGTGGTCTCTTCACAAATATTCATTCTGGGATGAATAGGTTGAGTACTGATGGGTGCAGCAGGGACCATGTTCTTGTCGTCGTTTCCTCTCATCTTAGAAATGATATTCTCATGGTGCTATTGATCGATTTGCAAGTATGGCCTGATTGATGCAGTCGATGAATGGCCTGTGATTTTTATCAGCTGCTCTTCCTGGACGCCGCTTTTCGCAATTTGGTGATTTCTTCGAGAGAAAAATCTCCAAAGCGTTCCATTTTTGTAAAACGTTTAAATGATATCTCGAAATGACACTTTGACGTTTGTTTGTATTTTATTTGTTGCCCATAGTAACAACCAAAAACGCCATTGTTCGTTATCTAGATAATCATCAAACATCACCACGACAATAAAAAACCTGTTGTTACAGACGTGTGATTTTAACTGTTGACAAGGGCGATTTTCAGTTCTGACGGGGGAGATTTTCAATTTGACAAGGGTGATTTTCACCGGAGAGCGGGAGATTATCGCTGAATAATCAGGTGAAAATCAACCCGCTTTTATAATGGATGAGGTAAATAATCGATATTATGTAATCACAGAAAATTGTGAATCTGATTTCCAAGCTAGTCTATAATGTCTTGTCGTTTTTGACATTTCGTTAGTAGACACGCAGTTTTTATTTATGGGCACAAAATGCGCATAATATTTAAAATTACTAAGAACCACGGTGAAAGAAAAAATTAAAAACACATAAACACATCCAACGTTTTGGAATGTTTCCGCACCGAAAAATAAGGGTTTTGTCATTACAGCCACAGGCAGAACGCAGAACACTTCGAGATTGCCGCAGAATTCAAAATACAGCAAATGAACAACTCGAAAATTCGAATTCGCCGATAATGACCGAAAGACGAAGCAACGCTGCCACACTGTGCTTTAACAATCAAGTTGTTGATTTGAAATTTACATCAATAAATCATATGGCAACACTGTTTCATCTCGGCAAAGTCTGACAGATGCTCTACTCTATAGCCTCCGCTACATTTGAAATTATTTGTTTTATTTTTATTTTACACGTAAGACAATTTTTCATTTTCTTTAATGTGTATACATTATAAGTGAAGAGAACAAAGTAAAATTTCACCAATATTTCCCCGCATATTTTATTTCCCTATATTTTCCCCACGAGTGATTTTTGCCAGTGTGGTAGTGTACAGTGTGGTAGTGTACCCTGCTACAGGTTTTATATGATGGATATTATGGCTAAATCAATTGTGAATGAACCTTCCCATTAAGGGAATACGTTTACCTGTCAGTTACCCTGAATAACCTTTTTTTGCAATCTTGCATTGGACACGTTGGGCTTAACGTTCTTGATTTTGCAACTTATATTCACATACTTATTTTGCGTCGTTTATGTCAATTTGCAACTCACGTCGCTACCCAATGTTACATCTGCTAATTTATCGCATCCTATCATTTATTGTTTTTAATTACTATTATTTTTTCTTTTTAATACCTAACTTGTAAACTATTAAGATAATATATTTTTGCAAGTTTTAAATTTAAAATATTGCAACAAACTTGTACTATTACAACCTTTAATCGTCAACTCTGGCCTTTTGTGTAAAGGCCGGTTTAGACGCTCATGCAATTTGCGCAAACTGATTTGTGCATGCAAATTTGCGCAAATGAACCGAGTCGGTGTATTCTATTCAAATGTTCAGTCTACCTTGCACAGTTAGCATATCAAGAGTGTATTTTGACATTAAAACATGGAAAATATTAAAGAGGAATTACTTTTTGTTACGGCTGCGGTTTGTGTTTAAAAAATACCTAAATTGAAGGGAAAAAAAGAAGATGTGCTAAACCCTGGTTGTTAAACAGGGATTTGTTTTCTTACATCAATTTAATAGCAGAATTACGTAGTGACCCAGATGATTTTCGCGACTATTTGCGTATGGACGAACCCACATACCAGCATTTGCTAGATTTAGTTACACCATTAATTTCAAGAGAGAGACGACGCAGTTACGACTATCAGTTACATTGAGATTTTATCTTTTTCTTTGTTCGACATACTGGAAATCAAAAAAACGAAATAACAGGTATTCGACAATAACAACAACGCTAAACAAATGAACCTAACCTCAACGATCACTCTCGAAAGCACGTGCGTCGTACGCCAACGTGTTAGCAATGCCAAGCATCGTTTACACGCTCATGCAAATACACCAACCTCGTGCAAATTATCTGGCAGAATAGATTTTCCTTAAGCCAAACTTTTTGGCTTGCGCAAGCTTCATGCTTCTGTTTACATGCAATGATTTACTAGTACAGAGTGACTTGCATAAGCCAATTGGCGCCAATTGCATGAGCGTCTAAACCGGCCTTAACTATTTAGGTTAATAACTGACTCTCTAGTGCTACGATGGGGGCTCAAAAAAAATGTTGTAATATTCGAAATTTATACTGAGCTATTACCCAGAATGAGTTTTACTATTATTTCTGTTGTGGTTCATCGTTATATTTAAATACACTTAAGCACTACGAAAAAAGTTTCACAATAAAATTAAATTCTAAGATTAAAAATGCTATAAAACACCTAGACACATAGATAAATAGATAGCTGTGTATGTTTTTTATAGCTAAGTGCTCTTAAAACAGCCTAAAAAATTTGGGATCAGTCTTATTTGGTTCTCCTAAAAAAAATTGTAAAATATCACAAAACTGGAAAAGGCTAATAGAATTATAGGGTACCATTATTGGTATCTGGCCGATTTAAAGGAAATATTTACTACGGTACCATCTGATAGTGTTTCAAATTTATCATTTATCACATTGTCCGTTTTTATTACACTGTTACCGTTATCACATGAAAGACAACAAATAAAAAATTGATTTTATTATCTTCAGCATAATATTGATTGTTTCTGATATTTTAGTATAATATGTACGTTATCTTTGCTTTCCACCATCCGTAGGATGTTTTGAATATATTTAAGAAAGAAGTCGAAATTTAATATCCTTCAGATAAACATTGTTTTGCATTTGTGACGAATAAACAAATACGCTCAACAAACTGTAATACAGCTTTTTCTGTTTGCTAAGGTTTCGTCGAACAACTTAAATAAATACATAGACTCCAAGTTGTGGGATATACGAGTACATGCAAAAAAACTATTAAAATAAGTAAATCTTGTCTCTGGTATAACTGAAAGAAATTTCTTTGAAGGGCGAAACCCACATCCAATGGCGTAGCCAGGGGAGGGCAGGGGGGGCACGTGCCCCCCCCTGGCACGAGCAAAAAGCCAAGATTTACCAATGTGCCATTCAAATTTCCCGTACGTCTTATTCCTAACTCAGCAGTCAGCTGCGGCGCCTGCCGGTCAGTGCTGTCGCAGCTGATTTTCAAAGCGTACTGAATGTAGGGCAGAAAATTCAAAAATCGAAACGTTTAAGAATTTAAAACATTTAAAATAGCTTTCTCTGCAGTTTAAAATCATTGAGGGTGGTTAAATAAAACCCTGTTTTTTTTTCAAAAATAAAAAATAGTATTAAATGATTCCAACAGAACATTATATAAAAAGTTTTAATTTATACCAATAGACAGGTACAATCGGTACTTGTATACTACTTAATTACAAATTTTAAAAAATCAGTAGTTTTATGTATTACCATCAGTTTATTTCCTCCGATTTTTTTTTTTCAATCGATCAATTCATCGGCAGCCTCCAATGAAAAACAAGTATTGTTTTTTAATATTTGTTTACAGTACTGCATCGTAGTTATATTCAGGCAATTTATATTTTCTTTAACGACACAAAGTACAAGAAAGAGTAGTACTCGTATCACACTAATTTCATCAATTGAAAACGCCACTAAACATAATTCATAATATATTTTCAGTCACAATAATTTTTCAAAATTTTTTGTGCTTATTTGGTTTTAGTTTCGTTTTGAAAGTTCGTACTAAAATTAGTGGTTTTTCCAAGATCAGTACTGACGTACTGAATTTGGCCACTTTGTACTGAATTCAGTACAATTGTACCCCGAAATGGCAGCACTGCTGCATGTGGCGCAAACGTGTGAAGTGGTAAGAAAGCTTTTTCTGGTAATTGCAGCGTGCATCACGTGGCTGCCGTGCGCTGTTCCTGTCCACTCTGTTTATTTTCACGCAGATCACAGATGTAAAATAATTATCAAATTGTAATATAATTTTTCTTACAAAATTGGCCTAACAATATCCTATACTATACCTGCACCATAATCGACAATTTTAGCATAATTTCAAATTTATTTGAATTTATTTTAAATAAAACCGCAAACTTTTACCGGCTTATTATGAAAACAATTTTTTGTTTTTTTGCAAAATAATTTGTTTTCATAAAATGTTTCGCAAAAATAAAATGTAGATAAATTTTATACATTCTTTTTGTTAAGCGATGTTCTGTTTTAGCAGGTATTCATTATTTTCTTTTTTAACTGATTCGAGTTTCTAATTTGTAATCATAATACGTATATCAATGGCTAAATTTATAGAGGAGGGCGCTCGCGTACGGCCTCGGCACCCACACGAAAAAATCCTAAACACGCCTATGTTTCATTTTCAATGCTCAAATCATCTTCATTTATATGTTATACTTTATACGCATCAGTATTACAGTCAGTGGTTACCTCAGGGTGTGCTTCTGGGTGTCCGAGCATCCCAAATTTAAAAAAAAAATCGTCTGCAGCGCTAATCACGACAACTGCGGGTTGCGTCCTTGTGATCCAGAAAATCTGCCCTCCCGGTCACCTAATTCTGCCCCCCCCCCTGCTCAAAATCCTGGCTACGCCCTTGCCCACATCTTTGATTATATTTTCTCCTGATAAAAGAACAGTGTATTTAAAATAATTATTTTAATTTTTTATGCTCTGGCGTGTCAAAATGACATCATTATAGACATCATTTTCCGTGTTAAATTTTTTTCGTACTGAGTACGCGAATTATTTCATTTATAGTCCTAGAACTATAATAATTAAAAAATGAATATAAACAACTTATAAACAGTTTCTTAGTAACTTGGGTGCATCACAGAAACGAAAACTTACTTGAATGTCAATTGGAAAAAATCCAGGAATCCATAGAAAAGAAATTTATTTCTCCATTTCGTACTATCAAAGACGAACACTGGCGTGTAATAAAAATAGACCAAACGGCGGGTCTCCCTTAAGACATTTTGGGGGTTTACTGGTTTAAACTTGGCAGGAGTCATAGGCTTATAAAACCCAATCAAATTGCGACGACTTCCGGTTAAGCCGGAAGTGACCCTAACTTTGGGTTTTCAAATGAGACACCCTGTATATTTCTTTATTTTTGGAATCTAGAGATCATTTTACGTACAACTGTATTATTTTTATTACTTTTTGGGGCAATTTAACATTTTTAAAGCAATTTTTTTCCTTTAATCTGGACTGCCATGACCTACCTTAAATCGTTCTAATAGATCTTTAGATCTGCACAAAAATACCTACACAATTTTATCACCTTTCATTTGTCTTACCAGGGCGTTCAAAGTTGACTAAATCACTTTTTTGGTAATAACTTAGAAAAATTAAGTACAACTATACCACTTTCATAGTATAATTAGATGTAGTTTTTTAATACGAATGCCACGGTACATTACATCAAAATTTTCTTGAATTTTCTGAAGAAAACTACATTTTATTGCAATTACCATTTTGGTAGTTTGATCAAACATGCAACTGCACGACGATTAATATTATATCCAGTTAGCCATGACAAAACTAAATAATAATAATGGGTGGCTGTAATCAATACGCCACAGACCCATAGACAAGATATATTTAGACCATCACAACGTATTCGCGACACCAGCTGAATCCGTCCAATGTATGGGCGAAAAAGTGCGTTAGTACGCATTGGGCGCCAGTCAGATTTTTAAACGACGGTCCACTCGAAGCATGCGCACTCGGGACGTCTCGTAAAAGTGGTTGTTGAACTCAATGACGCAACGCGGCGATCAGAACCGGGCCGAAAAAATCTCGGTCATTTGTATGTTATGGTATTTTTGGTTGGGGTGGCGAATATAGCGAACCTCTGAAGCTTGTTATTTCGATACAAAAATAGTCTTTACAAAGTGTTACAGACATTTCATATGTTTCGCCAATTATGTATCCAACTTTTAAATATAAGGAATTATTTCGTAGTCTATTTCTTACAAGTAGTGCATAAATACAAATAGTTTAATTCCAAATTTAAATTATATCAATATGTGAAAGAATAGGAGGTAAAAAATATAATTTATCTTAAATGCACTCCGGTGTTGAAGTGAATACACACACGGAGAAGTAGAAATATTTGTCAGTGACGTATATTGAGTGTGGTCAAGGTGTCAGAAAGGCACTGATGGGGTGTGTGTGTTTTAGGGGCATTGTATAAGGGGTAAGATGGTGTAAGAAGGTCATATATAGTGTCAATGCCTCCTTCCCCTATATTGCATAAGGGTGAGTGTGACCAAAAGGCATATTTGCGCTTTCGCCAAAGGGGCACTAAAAATACTAGTGGATTAGGGTAGAGGGGAGTATTTTAAAAGGGATGACGAAAGAAAAAAGTGCTTTCGCCAAAGGATCGCTAAGATATCAGTGGATTTGAAGGGTGTGTCCAAAAGGCATATTTGCGCTTTCGCCAAAGGGGCACTAAAAATACTAGTGGATTGGGGTAGAGGGGAGTATTTTAAAAGGGATGGCGAAAGAAAAAAGCGCTTTCGCCAAAGGATCGCTAAGATATCAGTGGATTAGAAGGGTGAGTGTCCAAAAGGCATATTTGCGCTTTCGTCAAAGGGGCACTAAAAATACTAGTGGATTAGGGTAGAGGGGAGTATTTTAAAAGGGATGGCGAAAGAAAAAAGCGCTTTCGCCAAAGGATCGCTAAGATATCGGTGGATTAGATTGACATGGGGCCGTAAGTAGTAGCGCTTTCAGCAAAGTATCAAGTGCACACACTGTAAATAGGTGTAAAAATATTTACATCTTACCCTAGAACTTGATTTGTTCAATAATTATACAGGATGGGATGCCAATCCAATAAAATATACACATGTAATTTTTTTGATTTACTATTTTACTTCTTAAAACAGTTGCATATTTTATTTCTATTGTTTAGAATACTATGTTTATATTTTATTTCAACTTTCAATTTTGTAAATGTAACGTTTAAAAAATTAAGAGGGGGGACATTAAAGAGACGCACTGTATATATATAAACTGAGCTATTTTCGAGGAATTATCGACAGTTTTGTATAGCAAGAAAACTCAGATTTAAGCCAACAAAATATACAATTTTTGTTAAAATCTCACTAATGGTTAGATTTTTATCATTAATAAAAAGAATAATTTTAAGTAATATATTTTAGCATTTACTACTGGATAAAAGATTCACGTCATGTGAAATAAATTTTGAAGTACGGTCCTGTCTATGACAAGGCAAACGTTCGACAATGCGCAAGCCCGCAGTGGACCGTCTTTGTTTACGGATTCAGCTCGGTAAATTTGCCGCATTCGTAATTGACATTATTTCTCTACTATATATTTTCTCTATTCACAGACCAGAAAAATAAAATATTAAATTTTTTTTTTCAAATAAAAAAATTATAGGTTAATTACTCATATCTAATTCCTAATTTGTTTAGAAACCCTTAGATTCAGTGCATTTTGTCATCATTTTTACTTAGTCCAATTAGTTAGATTTAATAATAAATTGAAACTAGATTTTGAACCTAGATGTTTATTAAAATAATACAAGTAAATAACATAATAATTAATAATTGTAAGTCCTAATTTAGTGCCCAATTAGGTTTTCAAAATATCCACCTTGGGCATCTCTGCACACTGCACAGTCTAACCCGGTAAACGTTCTATTCTGCTCCATTTCTGAGCATATTCGGAGTGATATTTGCAAAAGCTTCCCGTGTCCGGTTTTTTAAAATTTCCAGTGTTACTAGGGGCCTAATATAGACTTGGTTCTTACTATGACCCCATAAAAAAATCAGGTAAAGTTAGCTTCGGCGAACGAGGTGGCCATTGTATTAGTCAATGGGTGGCAATAGCCCAACTCCCAAATTTCTCATCCAAATAATTTCTTACAATTTGGGCATTATGGGGTGGAGCCACATCCTGCTAAAAATACATCTGTTGTACTACCGCCAGGGGTAGATCGTCCAATTTCTCTTCAATTTCGTTTTCTAAGAATCCCAAATATCTCTCCGGTTCAACGTCCTTAAAAACAAAATGTTATTTTAATATCCTCACTTATTATAAATTCCTGAGGAACATCGGGCTCACGTCGCATTTATCTAATTAAATAAAAATGATGTATTACCTACTTGGGTGGTTAAACCGATGAGGATAGTCTACTTGATACATTCTCTCAGCTTCGGCTGCGTTTTTCCCACATTGTCCATAAATAAATGAAAAATCGACTGGTTTGCTTTTAGTAAACATAGTTTTAATTTGGTTATTACACAAACCAACAGAGAAAAGTAATTGTTTACAAATTCGTAAAATTCTATCATTTATCCTGAATTTAATTGTTTTCCATGGCAAACTTAACGATATTTTGAGGCTTTATCCCGTTACTTTTTAAACAGCTATTATTTAAATGTTTGTCATGGCTAACTGGATATAGGTAATATTTGATCATCGTGCAGGCGCATGTTTGATCAAACCATTAGAATGATTTAAGGTGGGTCATGGCACTCTAGATTAAAAGAAAAACATTGCTTTAAAAATGTTAAATTGGCACAAAAAGTAATACAAATAATACTGTTGTACATAAAATGATCTCCAGATTCGAAAAATCAAGAAATATATAGGGTATCTCATTCGAAAATCCAAAGTTGGGGTCACTTCCGGCTAAACCAGAAGTCGTCGAAATTTGATAAGTACCTCGAAAAGTGACTTTTTATTAGCCTATGACTCCTGCCAAGTTTCATCTTGTTTGATTAAAAACTAAATAAATGGCAGCCGGAAAGTGATCTCGTTGACACCCAGTATATACTATATATAAATAAATATAATGGTGAACAAACAAATTCCTAAACCATAAACCAGTAAACGCATCCAAATGTTTCAATGGAGACCCGCTTTCGGTTCCATTTCATTTAGAAAAGGTATAGAACGCCCAATAGAGTATTTTCATCTAGTTGCCAAAAGTGGTCTCAAGATGCCGCAGTTTGTCTACAGGCAGTATAAAAATAAAATTTTTTAAATTGGCTGTCATTATAGCTGTGTGATTAAGCAGGTAGCGTAGGTACGAATTTCGAACAGTGTTGCTAAATTTCTCTTGCAATTACCAAACGGGTTGCCGACAACACGACGCGACGGGGAACCCCTCCACTTGGCTTTTCAACCCGATAGCTCATCTCGTTAATTTTACATTTGATTCAAATCCTTCATTTTTCTGTGCATCTTACATCGTATTTTGTTTACTATCAGTACAGTGCATTATGACTGGTAACAAATGTTGTTATTTACACTGCGGCAAGTCTCCACGAGCTTGTCCAGGATTGCGATTATTTCATTTCCTATGGAAGAAGATAGACAGATGGAGTGCATTATAAATAGTGGTATGCTTTATACAACTTTGTAAATAACAAACTAAATTTTAATATATGTACAGCGGGTCCCAAGACCTTGTAGAGAAATGGAAAATGTTGCATTCTAAAAGCTTTACATATTTTATTAAGCAAATTCTTGCTAACAAGTCACCTAAATATCTATACAACAAATTAACTCCAAGAGCGTGTATTCATCATAGGGACCTGAGAGACATACTGAGAAGATTTGAGGTGCCTAAGTATCGCACCAGCTCTTTTAGGTCCAGCTTCTCGTATCTTGCACCACTCATAGCCAACAGCCTTCTTGCTAAATATCCTGACTCGCGCGTTAATCTCAAAAATAAAATAAGTCGTGCAATGACAGATGATACTTTTCCTTTTTTCGCCGGGGGCATCGATTTAGGGCTTTTTAGTGCCATCTTTCTTTAAGTATCTAATTTGGTCTAGAGTCCGCTTAGTGTATTTATACTTATTTATAATTTATAGTTAGTTTTGTTTATAGTATTTTTTTTTAAAATGCTGTAACTATTTTTATATTTTTACGAATACTACTCATATTTTTTGGATGTAATTTATTAATTTCTAAGCTAAGCGTGTTTATTTTTAATAAAACAAAAAACAAAACATTTATCCACGTATCTTCAACTGTATATGTATTTCCTATTAATCAAAACTTAGCTTATTTTATTTCTAGAACTGAGAGAATGATAAAGATTTTGTTAGAAATATACTGGTTATTATTTTACCAATAACATATTTTTTCGTTGTTCCGACTAAAATCTGACGTTTTCTTTTTTAAATACCGTTATAAAATCATATAATTTTAATAAATATACCATAGATTGTTTAATAGTTACCTATGCAACTGATACAAAAAATTCACATTTATAGCACATAAAAGACCAATGGAATATGAATAATAATATAGCAAGTGCGATAAAGATATATTTTGCACAATATTTTTTTTCGATCATATGCTCCGAGACCAAGTTATTAGAAGCTACTTAATACAAAATTTACACCAAAGACAAAAAGTATGTTTTGTTCTGGATAATAGATAAATCATTACTACAACATTTAACTGAGAATTTAAATTCCATCTCTTATAAAAATTGCCTAGACATAAGATGTAAATTGGGATAAGTATGTTTGTAAGTATGCCGCTTACACAATTAGATTTCAGAAAGTCGGTAACCATTTACAGTACCTGAGCCTGAGTGCCTGAACAAACAATCCGCGACCAGGCCCGTCGAGATGGGGGGAACAGCCGGGGTGATAACCCCGGGGCCCCGGGTATAAACAAATTTCTTTATAGCTAAAAAAACGAATTAGGTATTTCAACGGCAACCAGTGGCGTATTCAGAGGGGGTTTGGGGTTAAACGCCCCCCAGTTGTCCGCTTTCCATTTAGAGGCTGATCCCCCCCTCCCCCCGAAACAAAATCCTAAATACGCCACTAAAGGCAACTAAAGGGGCCCGCAAGCCTGGGTGCCCCGCGGCCCGTTCCAGCTCTCGAAGGCCCTGTCAGCGACCACCAGTCAGAACCAAAAAGCATTCCTGTGCTTTGGATCAAGATTTCGCCGTCTAAATGAAGCCATTTTGATTTTTAAAAAAATATTGTTTGGGGGTTCAGTTGTGAAAAGCGGCAAGTTTATAGTACATTCGATTATAAATTTAAAAGCTGTTGTATGCGATTTTCTTATTAAATATAAGTAATATATAGGTTATATAGATAACCTGTATAGCTCAAACGAAGTTTTTCAGGTTATTATTAGACGTATTATAGAGGGTTACTATAAATAATTTTTTTTATCTACACACAGGGTGTTACAAATTCGATATGTTAGTATTAGTATCTCATTAACAAGCAGAGATACAGAGTTGGTTAAATTGCAATTTATTGGTGAATTATCCGAAAAAAAAACCTGTGCCTGTTTGGAATTATAAAAAAAGTAAAAGCACTTTCGTAGGGCACTCTCTCAAGTCCTACAGAATAGCGGTAGCTTTTTCTACAGATCGTCAAGTCTAATTTTGGTAAATATGCACTAGTATCTTCTATTTCATTTCTTTAAAGCCCTTAAGGTTCTGAATGCCACTACAGGTAATATTATGTCAATGTAATAACCCTCATAGCTCAAAAATAAACATTTTACAGCCAAATTCTCCAACACTAGCCCGGTCTAATTTGGCAACCTAAAGTTTAAAACTGACAAGTGTAAGAATAAGACAACTAAGTTTTATACTATGAACTTATTTCTGAGCTTTTTCGCAAACTTATCAAGAAAAGAACAATTTGAGTACGTACTTTCAACAATAGTAGAACTGGATTCATTACAGCAACTCGTTCCAAGATGAAAATCATTTGGAAACCTAGTAAATCGCTGAAATATCAGAATAATTCATAAGTTTTTAATGACGACTTATTACCAGTGATAGAACAAAAACCTGTCAAAACATAACTGATCAACTATAAGATCTTAATTTAAACCTGTACTAAATATTACTACTTAAAATTTCTTAGTGAATCTGAACGTTAATTTTTATGTATATCTCATATCTCCCTTTTATTGATTACGTCTTGAGTAAAATTATTTATGTTCCTCTAAATATTGATTCATGGTTCTTTTCAGGAGTTAAAAGGGTTAAAAAAAAATAAAGGTCCATAAGTCAAAAATTAGAGCTGATGACGGGCTGTAAAAAATGATACGTGTCTCTATTTCCTATATAGTTACCGAGATGCCAGTGCTAAGCTAGATTTGTAACAACCTATGTATGTCCAGATCCTATGTAAAATATATAGGATAGGCAATAAAAAATATTGAAATAACAAACACAGTGAAGTAAACCTCATCCTCAAACACAATGTCCTAGTTCCCGCAGTATATTTCGAAATTATGGCAACGTACATCAATGCCTCAAAATTAAATATTGTGTAAATAAGGCCGGATTTACGGGAGGACAACATGGGTGCATAAAGGTGCGTACAGACCTGACGAGACACGCCCGCGACACGCACGAGACACGCCAAAATTTCAGGTGTGGACGTGGCTCGCGGTAGGGTCGCAGAAGGCGCGCTCGAGGCTCGTCGCAATCCATCTGCTCTCGGTTTTTCGACGGCAGATCAAAGGGGAGCGTGTCGCAGTGTGGACGGGTTAATTTTTTTGGTGCGCGACAACTACATATTATACACTTTGACAAATTTCGGAATTTTCAGTAGTGAAAATATTTAATGGGACGAGGAAAGTCAATTAGAATTAATTAAATTCTATGAATCGAAACCAAACCTTTGGAACCCGAAGGACACAAATTATTATATAAAAAAATAAAAAATACGACTCGTGGGTTGAATTTGCTCAGTTAATGAGCAATGGCAGGACATGGGACATGCAGCTATATCATGATTAGTCGACATGCTGAAGTCACGGACTGAAAAACGATTCGTGGATAATCAGTGGGAACGCATTTCGCGCGAGAGTCTCGCGCGCCTCTCGTGAGGGTCGCGCGCGCCTCTCGTGCTTGTCGCGGTCTCGTCGCGGGCGTGTCTCGTCAGGTCCGTACGCACCTTAAGAGAATTTTTCAGAAATTTTGTATATTTTTGCAATTTAATTTTTAATGTTAAAGCATAATTTTGTCTAAAGCAATGTTTTAAGCTCAATCATAAGAGCACGGGGTGTTTAATCATAAATAAGGAACGGAAAAATCATACGAGCTCGTCGCAAGGTCATGGGCATATTTTTGTGTTATAAATGTAAAATGAAAACAAATCTAGACTTTATTACAATTTATTGGAATTACATGATATAATTAACATTTTTTCAAAGTTCGCTTCAGTAAAGCGCGTTCGTTGATAATTTCTCTAATATCTCTAAGTCTAGAAAAGTTTCTTTCGACATCACAACGTAACAGGAGCGAAACGGAAATGATTATATACAAGTCAGTATTTTTAGTTTTCAATGTTTCAAAAATATTTGTTATTTCTGAAAATCCTGGATTTCTTTCTAAGATTTTTGGTATATATACACTTTTAATTTTTCACCAATTTCTGTAGGACATACTTTGAGCTTGTCTACGGTTGTCTGAAATAAATTAAAAGAAGTCAAAAGGGGAAGGTTTTGTGTCTCCGTTTCAATTACACCTGGAAGATATCCAAAATTTTCAGAAAAAAAACTTTAAATCATCTTTAAGCGTCAGTGCACTTATATTATAACTTCTTTACTTTTTGTTACACTCAAAACATCATCTTCTAGCTAGACTGTCAATAACATTTTTAACTAAGTCGTAACTTGTATGATAATATATAAAGGCTGATAACCATGTTCCCCACCTTGTAATAACAGGTTGTGGGGGCAATGGGATATTAGGACACATTTCTTTAAATTTATTTATTCGCGCTGGTGATTTAAGAAAAAAAATTTTTACCTCACTAACCAAAGTATCAATAACTGGATATAAGTCACGTATCAGTTCACATATTCTATGCAAGGCATGAGCTAGACATGTAAAGTGAATCAAATTTGGAAAATGTTCTTTTAACTGCCTTCCTGCTTTATCATATCGTCGCTGATCTTACCAAGGGGCGAAAGCGACAATTTGCTAATTTTGCAAGAGAGCAGTTTAAAGAAAATAGGTCATATTTGGAGCACGCTCTTTCTTTAAGTAGTTTATTATTATTTTACTATGTTATGGTATAAGGTAGGTCAAGATACATGCTTGCGAAAGACATATATAGAATTTGAAAAGTCATGCCCTATCACCCCTAAATAGGTACTAAATGGAGGTTCGCCCCTTCGTCAGATTCTCTTGAATAACATATGGGGTATTCGCCTGCTTTTGTCTATTAACGTGTGAATTAAACAAAAAGCGTAAGTGGCCTTTTAGGCATTTTTTTGTAATAAACGGTCGAGAAACAAAAACTTATTGTCAAACACCATCAAAACAGTGGCGTGCCGTGCCTTTAGAGGCGGAGGGGGCACAATGATTTGGGGGCGCCAATTTTTTTTTCCTTTTATTGGAGAATATGTAGTCATAGTAGGAAGTGAATCTCCAGGGGGCGCCGTAAATTATTTTCCTTTTATTATAGAGTATGTGGTCATAGTAGGCAGTGAATCTCCGTAGGGGCTCGAGGGCGCCGTTAAAACGAGGGCAGGGGGGGGGGGGAGCTTGAGCCCCCTCGACGGCACGCCACTGCATCAAAAGTATATTTTTAGTAATATTTATTTAAACATAAAAATAAAAAAGAAACTCGTTTTGCCCAAAAATCACAGATATTTGTGATATTAATTGCTAAATTATAACACAAGTATTAATAGTAATAAGTATTAAGTAAGTATAAACTAAGAAACTCTTATGTTTTTAATAATGGAAACAACAACTAGTTTTAGTAATACTAAAAAAATACAAAAAAAAAACTTCTATAAATTAAAGAAAAAACATATTTTTTTAAACGTGTGCAAGCACACAAATTTTAACAGTAGGTACTTAGAGATGTGCCATGACAATGTTCTCAAGGGAATATTTTCGGAGAACGGTAAATTACCGAGAAAAATAAATTCTCGAGAATGTTCCATCTCTATGGCTACTAAAAGTAAAAATTCATTTATTTTATTAGTATTTCACTTAAATAGTAATTGTCGAATCTATATTAAAAGCCTTTAGCTGTTAGGCGTAACATCTAAAAGTGCTATTGTGGGCTGTAATAATTAGGCAAAACTCCATTGTGTGGATGTTCGCCCATTCATCTGATCCTAATAATGTGTTTAGTGTCGGTTATGCCTATAGACGATTTGCTGTATACTGAAAACTACTCGAGCTGGAGGTTCGCCAGTTTGTCAGATCATAGATACCTTTAAATGTAATCACATCATGCACCTAACTCAAAATCGAAGAAAGTGTCGCTTTCGCCTCTTGGTAAGATCAGCGACGATATATGCCGCACGATCCGAAAGTAGCAAAACAACGTTTTCAGTAATATTCGTATCTGGAAGGAGCGACCTGATACTTTCTACTGCAGCTTGAGTTATTGTCCCACTATTGGTTTTAGCCAGAAATTTACTGTTGGCTATATATGAGTTTTTCCCTTCTATAGGATTTGAAGGCCCAACTATTATATTAGCAACGTATCGACCCTTGATGTCGGTGGTTTCATCGATGCTAAACCACAACTTTTTTCCTTCAATATTGTGACGTATTTTGTCAATAGTTTTTGAGTATACCTTATCCACATAAATTTTACGAAGAGTAGATTCGTCTGGTACTCTGTGGTGGCAGCATTTTTGTAAAAATGTCTTAGGAGGTTATAAAAACTTTCAAGATCGTTTTATTTTAAAGTGGTGTCGCTATTTATTTGTGTTGAGGCAAGGGGGTCTTTAAATTAAATTTGCCAACGTTCCATCAATCCTAGAAAAGATGTCATTTAGATGACTGCTTCTCTTTATATGAATGACCAGTTTACTTATATTATGAAGATATAGTAAACTGAAAAAATAGTTATATCTTTATACGATAAGGATCTTTATGGTACCAGCTGACAACACGGGGTATGCCATAGTTATTGTTTACGGCCCGAAATTCATAGAAAATTTTATCTATTGGCGTAAATAACTTAAAAAATGATAAATATATCTGTGTTATATAACACCTGCTACAGTACTATGTAATATCATAGAAACTGAAATGGCAAGCAAAGACAAAAGAGTAGAGTTTTCTTTTCTATATCATCATACTATGTAGACTTTTTCTATAACGGGTTCGCAAATTTTTTCAATTTTATACTACCATTGCTGTTAACACTAAAAACATCGGTTTTGTAGAGCTGTATTTACAGTAGCAACTATGTGAAACGAGTCAGGAACTAACAAATCACTATGTTGAAGTTTGTCAATAGCATCTACTAATACACGATAAATTTGCGTTGATAGTACGCAAATCTGCTTCGATTGTAGGGTCATTAAAGTGCTGTTCTTTACTGCAGATGGCAGTTTTTGGGTCGAACCGCGAAACTACAGATTTAATTTAATTTAATGCAGTATTCAGCTAGGTTCCCCATCTTGTGAATACGGGCTGTGGGGGTTCAGTAATTCCGGGGCACACTGGTGAAATTTTTTAATCCGTTGCGTGGTTAATATGCGCACTAAAACATTTCCTACTTCGTTATTTTTGGTATCTATACCTTTTTCCCAAGTTTCTTAATATGTAATGCGGACCTAATGGTAGTTTCCATTTGTTCCTTGGCACGAGGAAAAGCGTACCGTAATTGCCACTGGGTCGGTAGGGGCCCATAACTTTTACTAT
Source organism: Philopedon plagiatum (assembly GCA_963971165.1). Classification (NCBI taxonomy): domain Eukaryota; kingdom Metazoa; phylum Arthropoda; class Insecta; order Coleoptera; family Curculionidae; genus Philopedon; species Philopedon plagiatum. The sequence continues at coordinate 95,697,563 of OZ020191.1, forward strand.
TAAATATTTTCTCAAAAAAGATCGCAGATATTCATTTTGAAGCACGTAGAAAGGAATATTGCAACAGCTTAATACAAATGTGATATATAAAGCTCCAATAAGGCACCTGCAGCTGCTGGTTTAACACAGGTTGTTTACTTTGAATATTATTATGTTGTCTGCAACTAAAGGAACTCCAACCCACGATGCAAGTGTCACAAACAGAACTTTTTATTTTCTTTTCATTGTACTTTAGGTTAAGAAAGCGATATAAAAATCTTTGAACTTTATACCCAAGCGGCAAAAAACAACGACATTTCGGCATCGCCATGCTTAACGCGAATGTATCCTATAAGTAGCCCGCTATGATACCAGTGCTTGGTACTGCGAAACTTACAATACGGAATATGCATATAACTCAAATAAATCTGAAATTTTTTTTTATATTCTCTACATAAATTAAATGTTTATGGCGGTTGCTGATTTTCATTTATTTTGGTCCTGATTAACAAAAAAATGGATTTAAAACTGCAAATTTTCGCGCGAATTTCGAAACTTGTAAAACGTGATCCCATTGGCTGTATCGTCAAAACTGAACTTATGACTCATCATGAGTATATGGCGAATTCCAGTGTTGTAGAGTCATCGACAACTCAATAAAAATGGTATTTAATGCGTAACTCATCTAATGAAATATCCCTGCACTTAAAGTAAAAGGTTCCTAAAATCTTATTCATGTATACTTCAAGCCGAAATCGGTCCAGGAACCTTTCAATTTTGCAACAAAAATTGGCATTTCTGCGAAATTTTGACATATCATCTTAATAATTTCGAGTAAATAACTGCAATTCTTTATTTTCATGGCAATCTTCGAAAATTCAAAAATTTTCAAATTTGAGATGCAAATAAACCTATTTATTTATAACTTTACCGAAAAAATAAGCGATTTAAATTAGTTGGAGGTATTCCTAAATAATTAGCGGATAAAATAAACCCAAAAAGAATCACTAAATAGGGTAAATAGTGTGGAATAATGTCGGTTAAAAATAGGATTTATCGGAAAAAATCAAGAAAATCCTAATTTTACCCCTTAAATATGCTCCTGGATGACCCATTCGGTATTCATTTTAAAGTGTGATTATCCCTTTATAAGATAGTGCTGAAAAATTGGGAAAACATTTGATAAGAAAAAATACAGAGTGATTCAAATGTACCGATGTCGTGGGCAAAAAAAGTTAAGAAATCGAAATTTAATTAGCGATTGCTCCCTTCCTATAGAGAATGAAGAAACTAAAAAATGTGGATTTCATATAGGGGAGAGTTGCCTATATTGAACTGGTACCTAAATTGAACCTCATAGCTATTTTATGAAAATGGTCATTTCCGCGCCATCTATCAGTGCAAATGCAAAGTTTAGTGCCGACCGGCAGGCAATCTCAAATGTCGTTCGATTTGACACCATAAAATCGATAGTGCATCCGAGATCATGTTTCTAGTGCTTTTGTTGTAATTTTTCTACCATCTTACTTAGTGAAAATCTTCCAAGCAGATAGCGGTAAGTATTATCCCTTCTGGAGACATTTATAACATACTTTTAGAAAGACTTTCCTATAATTTCGACCTAGAATTATTGTCCCTTACAAAAGTGTGGTTAGAAAAATGAAACGATACATTGTTGCCTATATTGAACCGATTGACGTTTCCTAAATTGAACCGGTTCAATTTATGATACTTGTTTCAGGAGATGTCCAAGCGGGGCAAGTATGGACTTTGGACAGAAAATGACATGGCTATGGCTATCAGAGCATACAAAGAAGGCGAAGTAGGTTTAAACGAATGTGCTCGGAGGTACAATATCAATAAATCCACCCTTCTCAGGCATGTGAGAGGCACTAACAAACTAGCCAAAGAAAATGTAAAAAAACTGGGAACCAAGTGTGTTTTTTCATCCGAAACTGAAAATGCTCTAGTGAATCATATTATCGAATTTGAAGAAATGCTTTACGGATTTACCATAACAGACATAAGGCGACTAGCTTTTCAGCTGGCAGAAAAACACAAACTGATCCATCCTTTCAACCGAGAAAAACAAATAGCCGGTAAAAAATGGTTCTATGCATTTATGCGTAGACATCCGGAACTAGCAGTTCGCCAACCGGAGTCCACATCGCTTGCCAGAGCTCGAGGTTTTCAAAGAGAGAAAGTAATGCAGTTTTTTGATATTCTAGAAGCACTTGTTGACAAATATAAAATTACAGCGAATACAATATTCAATGTTGATGAATCCGGCTACACAACCGTCCAAAAGAAAATGCAGAAGGTTGTATCACAAAAAGGAAAACGGCAAGTTAGCGGAATCGCCAGTGGAGAAAGAGGCGTCAACACCACTATGGTTTGTTGTTGCAACGCTGCAGGGCTTTACATTCCACCCATGCTCATATTTAAAAGGAAGCGCTTTGCACCGGAACTTGCACGAGGTGCTCCAACGGGCAGTCTAACGGAAATTTCAGATACTGGCTATATCAATAGCGACCTGTTTGTCAAATGGCTTAAACATTTTCATGGTGTGGTTAAGTCAAGTCAAGAAAAGCCTGTAATTCTTTTACTAGATGGGCATTCAACGCACAGCAAGAACGTGGAGGCTCTGGAGTTTGCCCGTCAACACCATATTCATCTTTTACAATTACCTGGTCATACAACGCATCGCTTACAACCGCTCGACGTGGGATTTTTTAAGCCCCTGCAAAATTACTACGTTCAGGAACAAGATTCATGGCTATAATATTGCTGAATTGTTAGGTAGGGCTTATGGGAAGGCAGCCACTGTAGGCATAAGTGAAAGTGCTTTTAGGGGAGCGGGAATATGGCCCCCAAATCGAAACAGATTCGGTGACCATCTATTTGCTCCCTCTACTGCTATAGAGCCGACAGACGACAGTGAAGAAAATAGTGTTACCCTGCCAGAACCCAGTAAGATTGAACGTACTGTAGGTTCTATTCCTGCTCATCAACCTAGTTCAAGCTGCGCCTCTCAACCAGATACCACTTCTGCATGTATGCCTGGAGTTGCTAGCCATTCTAACAGGGTACGGGGGGACATTACTCCAGAGAAACTGAACCAAAGCCTAAATGAATTCGCACCTGTCCCTGGAACAAGCAAAGTTGTTCAAAAGCGGCAGAAAAAAACAACCGCTGCTGCAGTGTTGCTTACTAGTACACCTTACAAAGAAAATCTTCAGGAAAAAAAGAGGAAGGCACTGCCAGAGAGCAAACGTAAAACAAAAATACTGAAACGAGAGAAATCAGCCCTGGAGAAAGCAAGCGTTAAATTATTTTCAGAAACCAGAAATACTAAGCAAACAAAAGCACCTGTCACAGTCAGAGACCAGTCACCCGAATCGACCGATTCAGATGATGACCAAAGTAATGAAGAGCTGTGTGTGTACTGCAGTGAGAGTTACTTCAACTCCAAACCCAACGAAGGTTGGGTTCGGTGCCAAAGTTGTTTAAAATGGGCACATGAGCAGTGTGCGGGCGTTGAAGAAGACGAGGACTTTACTTGTGATTTTTGCTTACAAATTTTATAATATCGAGTTGGGACATTCATTCTTCTCCTTCAGAATTATTGTTCCGTTTGTCGCCTTTAAATGTAAAAGTAATTTAAGTGTCTAATCTTGTGTAAAACGTTCAATACGTTTCGTTACTCTCTTAAGAATTTGTTCCGGTGTTACCCATGTCGATTAAGGCAAAAATAAAGTAGTTTCTGTAAGCTAAAAGTGTCTTTTAATAATAAGTTCAATTTAGGAAACAGTTGGTTCAATTAAGGAAACCAGTTTCCTAAATTGAACTTTCAACGAAATATTTTAAAACTTTTTTTTTGCACTGAAATGTTTCCTGTCGGACATTTTATTTATTGCTTACAAAATCTCAATATGGCACTAAGTTTGTATAAGAATTTTAATATATAACATATGCTTATTTTTCCAAGTTATAGGGATTTTTTCAAAAGTGGTTCAATATAGGCAACTCTCCCCTACTTCGACGAGCTCTTTCCGATGACGTTATGGGATTTTAATTTGAACCATTTTGACGCCACAAAAAATTAAAAACCGTGAAATATTTGGGTCAAAAATCTAAATTTCCAGTTTTTTCCAAATATTTACACTTTCCAGTGCTTTTAGGTTTAGGTAAATGTATTGCAAAAAAGGCATTTGAGATTTTAAAGTTTCACTTATGAGTACGTTTTTCGATCTGACTTTTTGTTTTCGAGTTATTAGGTATCAAAGAGGGGTCTGGAAATGGCATTTTTCGACCTAAAAAAATTCAAAAGAATTACTTGCCATTTTCTGATCCTCGCCAGTTTCAGTGGAATTCTAAAGCTCCGGGTCCCCTACAATCTCCGAAAATTTACATGGATTTAATTCACATTTGCGACCTGTACCCGATTTCAACGGAAATTGCGGAAATTTCGACTTTGACGTTTAATAGCTCCGAAAAGAAACATCCTGTATAACTCCATTTTTTACCGAAGCTAGTTCGATTTCTCTCCCTCTGGCTGTTTCCGAGAAAATCAAAGCTGTTCGACTTTAAGTTAAGCTTTACATTAACCTGTGGATTTTTTCTGATCTCCTGACGTCACTTTTCACTAAGGACAAACGGCTGCTTTTTAAATTGTAATAAAAGATACCGAAAAGTAAACATTTTTGTAGCTAAATTATCCTAGTAATTTTCTTCAAAATATTTTTTTGGGTTTGTAATGACTTCCTTAAACGATTTATGCAATAAAAAAATATGTGCATATTCCTTATAGCCGCTGTGCCGCCTGCCGGCCTATCGTCAACATCGTCCGCCGCTTTGTAATTCCAGCCCTGGAATTACCTACGTTTGCAAGGCTTTATTTATCATTATCATACACTTATTCAATGACTACATGCACCAACAACAAGCGCACTGGGATTACGAAGCCTATGGCTACTCGTTTCGTTTTATTAGGGTGAACAAAAAATACATGCGACACCCAACGCAACGGACAGATATACAATAAGAATATCAGTAAGACCGACCATGCCACACCAGTAAATCTAGAATTCCGTATTTAATTTCTAAGTAATATTTGTGGATAGGTAATTCTTTATAAGAGACTTTTTTAAAAATTCTAGAAACAATGTAATTATTGAAATTTATATTAGTACTTCTGCAAAGAATTACTTAAAACACATTAGAATGTTGTTATAAAGAATGCTAATGCTAAAAGAAAATATTTAAAAATTACAAGATCTTGTTGTGATTCCTTTTTATGTATGTAAAAATTGAGATCAATTCTCTAAACCACCTGAAAATTCCTTATACAATAAGGATTTCTACAAATAATGGTAAAAAAGCTATTCTCCGGGCTATATGCCCCTACCGCTGAATTACATACCAAAATTTGTCGTATTTTCTTCTAACACAGTTACATAATAAAATACTAATGTTTCGAATGCAAGAAAGTACCAGGAAGAAGGAAGCTTTTTCTTTAGTTAGAATGTCGTCACCTGCAGACCGGTTTCGAACTCTTTGGTTCTCATCAGTGTAGGATAGACGAACCATAAAATATGTAATAGGTTAAAAATGTTGACTCCTATGTAAAACCTGCAAACACGAAATTTAAATAAAAAATCAATAAAATAGTACTACCAGATTAGTGATTGCAATCCCGCAGTGTTTTAAATACCGCAGGGCATTTGCGGGATTGGTTCTAATCCCGCGGGATCCCGCATAGGTTTTTTAATTTAATAAAATTCGATAAATTAATGTTTATTTAATTAATGATTATTGAACCAACTTTAACTTTTTATTATAAAAATCAAAAATTAACAGTATGTCAGTCAAAAAAAGTATGTAATTTAAAGTCTAGCCTTTCTTAACTATACTACTATGACTATAAATCAGTCAAATTTCTTATCAGTTAAAGTAACAAGTAGCTTTGGGCAAATGAACTTAAATGTTGATACGCGGGATCCCGCATAGGTTTTTTTAATTTTATAAAATTCGATAAAGTAACGTTTATTTAATTCTTAAACCAACTTTAATTTTTTATTATAAATATCAAAAATTAACAGTATTTCAGTCAACAAAATTATGTAATTTAAAGTCTAGCCTCTCTTAACTATGCTACTATGACTATAAGTCAGTCAAATTTCTTATCAATTAAAGTAACAAGTAACTTTGGGCAAATGAACTTCAAATGTTTATACGCGGGATCCCGCATAGGTTTTTTAATTTAATAAAATTCGATAAATTAATGTTTATTTGAGTAATTAATTATTATTGAACCAACTTTAATTTTTTATTATAAAAATCAAAAATTACCAGTACGTCAGTCAAAACAGTATGTAATTTAAAGTCTAGCCTCCCTTAACTATACTACTATGACTATAAATCAGTCAAATTTCTTATCAGTTAAAGTAACAAGTAGCTTTGGGCAAATGAACTTAAATGTTGATACGCGGGATCCCGCATAGGTTTTTTTAATTTTATAAAATTCGATAAAGTAACGTTTATTTAATCATTAAACCAACTTTAATTTTTTATTATAAATATCAAAAATTAACAGTATTTCAGTCAACAAAATTATGTTTAAAGTCTAGCCTCTCTTAACTATGCTACTATGACTATAAATCAGTCAAATTTCTTATCAATTAAAGTAACAAGTAACTTGGACAAATGAACTTCAAATGTTTATACGCGGGATCCCGCAAAGGTTTTTTCATTTTATAAAATTCGATAAATTAACGTTTATTTAATTAATTATTAAACCAACTTCAATTTTTTATTATAAATATCAAAAATTAACAGTATTTCAGTCAAGCCTCTCTTAACTATAGTATTATGACTATAAATCAGTCAAATTTCTTATCAATTAAATTAACAAGTAACTTTGGCAAATGAACTTTAACGTTCAGATTCACTAAGAAGGTTTAAGATTTAGTACCGGTTTAAATTAAGATCTTCTAGTTGATAAGTTATGTTTTGACAGGTTTTTGTCCTGCCATTGTCAATAAGTCGTCACTAAAAATTTATGAATTATTCTGATATTTTAGAGATTTGCTTGGTTTCCAAATGATTTTCATCTTGGAACGGGTTGCTAGAATGAATTTATTTCTATTATTGTCGAAAGTACATACTAAAATTGCCCTTTTCTTTATAGATTTGCAAGAAAGCTCAGAAATAAATGCATAGTATAACATTAATTTAGTTGTCTTATTCTTACACTTGTCAGTTTAAAACTTTTGGTTGTCAAATTAGACCGGACTAGCGTTGGAGAATCTGGCCGTTAAATGTTTATTATTTTTCTACCTGAGATAATAAGTCTTACGAGTTTTTATAGTAAATCACATTAGTTTGATGGTAAGGTAAGTAAGATACTTATAATACCTAAGCAGTCTCATTAATTTTCATATTATAATACCCCGGATATTTGGCAAATACACGTTTTCATGTTATTTTTTAAGAGTCTCCGGCTTTTTCATGGCTATGCGGATCCGCACTGCTGGTGCGGGATCCCGCAAGCCGTTAAATGAAGCGGGATCCCGCGGGCTTGCGGGATCCCACTTTGCGGGATTGCAATCCTTATACCAGATGTCGCTCTAGCTCATTTTCTCGTGGCGGGTAGTTTAAAGTTGGTATGTTTAATGTATTAATTTATTTCCAAGCTAATAATTGATGGTTTTAAAGACGATTTATTGTTTTTTTTTTCATATGACACAATAAAATATTATGTATTGAGTAAATTCAGCTATAAATTGATGATTTTACTGTTTAAATTATATTTTTAGAGGAAATTACCTATAAACAAACTAAAAAAACAATAATAGTCTAACAATCAAATACTGATACTTATAAACCCTACACAGTATAATACGTAAAATATAAATTATATAATAAAACTACAAAGTATGTACATGTGGGTTTTATTTACCATACAGTGATTGTTATCACTTTGTTATTAAAAGAATAGCCCAGAATGCAAATAAATGTGTTATGTTCCTTTTATATATGAGTAGTTTTCCAAGTAAATGTGTAAATTTTCATAAAGTTGAGACTATTTTTACTGACTACCTTAACTCCTAAGCTTGAAAGATAATCCCCATTTTTGTACGAATTCATGTTAGCATGCATGATACAATAAATCTATTTGTTCAGCATGCTGAAATTCATGAAGAAATGGATAACTACACAAATGTAAAACCAGAATTAAAAACATCGTTTACCAGGATTTATAAGAAAATTAGGGAGTGCATGGAAGAAAAATTTTAAAAAATAACAGACAACATTGAGTTGAGGCTAAGTAATTTCTCTGCCTGCACTGCAACCCAGCATTATTTAAAACAGATATTAAATATATTGTTTAAACAAAAGCAGAATTCCTAAAGAACAAACAAAAAGAACAATGTTAAAAAAGACTCTTTTGTATCTATCAAGGCAGGTGACAACAATGATATTTCTTGTGATTTTTGACCTGCCGAACATGATGGCGCAATTAGAATTACCGGATGCTTCCGGGAGAACCTTTTTGTTTAGTATCAAGTAAATTCTAATCGCATCACGTTGTTCAGCAGGTCAAAATCCATTATAATATTATTATCTTTCACGTTTGATACCTTTACAGGCAAAGAATTGCCCTTTTTACCATTGTTCTTTAGCACATTTTATTATTAAAACAAAACATACACTTTCACTTCACTTCACTTAAAACCATCCTAAAATTTTTCAACAGGTGTAAATGAATTCCAAAAATACAAAAACAATAAACAATGAAATTGTTTAAAACTATAAAATAATTATTGCATCGGCCTGTCACAAATCGCGGCGAAATTTGACAAACGTCTACACGTCAACCGTCTTAAAATTCAAAGAACGAGTGAAAAGATGGTAGCCTACTTGCAGAAGCATTATTGTACAGTACCACGTAGTGGTAGGATGGACTACTAATGGTGTAACGGTCGTGTTTCCACTTATTCAATTCAAGTTTCACCCGTGTGAGACGAATTGACGAACATACCAGCCAACGAATACTAATACACGAAGAATACCAACTAGCGTTGTTATTTGTCTCAGCATGGATTGCGTCGAAAGTCATATGAAATGTCAATCAAACGTCAAATTACAGCGACAATTCGTCTGGCCGTTTGGGAGCGGTGGGGTTGGGAACTAAATGTGGCGCAGGCGCAATTTAAAACTTCATATTTTTGGTTACTTTAAATATTTTAAAGTAGCAAATAAAACTTAAAAAATTATTTGGAATCAAAACCAAATAGGTTTGATGGCAAATAAATTCTTAAGTTTTAAATCCACTTTAAAATACCTATAAGGTCTAGCATGAATATGAAAAGGAAAATCAAACTTAATGAAGTCGTGATCTGTAACTTTATTATCAAAAAGAAACACAAATATAAACATTTCAAAATAGCTTAAAACGATGCAACACTTTATAGACACTCACCCATACCTAAATTTTAAAACAAGAAAATTTATAGAAATCAAAATTAAACAATATACATTATATTCTAGTCATTTTCTTTTATACATAATATATAACATAAACCAAGAACACGATTTTCTCAAAATTAATTTAAGGCATACAGAAGAAATAAGACAATATAAACTGAGTATAATAATATAGGCTAGGCAACGAAGGGGGTGTAGAGTGCATGGAGGGGGGGGGTACTTTTTGCTTCGGGAATATGTTGGGGGTAGTTACAGCTGGGACTCAAGAAAATTTTGCTCCTACACGCATTCACAGGCTGCGATTCTACTAGTGCGACATTCCGAAAGGGTAAACTTAGTTTTGTAAAAATTTACCAAAAACATCCTGAGCAGCCGCAGTGTTCACAACCCCTCCTCCTCGCACGCTGATGTTGAGGAAGCTGGGCGAATATGCATGCTGAAATGGTACGGCGCGGCGTCCCTGCAAAGATGAACTCTCTCAACACCTGCAGGTACGATTCATTTTTGAAATCAGTATCCAACATAAAACGGGATCTCGCATCACTTCCACCCAGCGAGGGGGCAGCGAAAGAGCGTGCATTCCACCAGGTGCAGCTCTGGCTGAGAAACCAACTACCCCCAGGCCTATGGGGCTGGGAACGAAAAGGCAACATTCTAGTTCCTGTGCTGACGAAAACCCAAGCAGCGCACAGAGAATTTTTGGCCCTCATCTTTTGCAAGTGTACGAAAGACTGCCGCAGTGGAAAGTGCAGCTGCAAAAAGGCAGCGATGTGTTGCTCTCGACTGTGTCAAAACTGCCAGGGGCACAACGGCGCACAGTGGTTCTCTGAGCCAATCTGAGAGATCGAAATTATGTAAACCTAAAATATGTAAATTTAGCACAGAAAAACCACCTTTTAGGGTCTATAAGACAAGTAAAATTAATCAAACACAAAATTGAGGGTTATAAAATTTATAAAAAAATAAATTCAAAAAGGACACAAAGTCTTCTTCATAGTCTTTAAAATCACTGTTTTGTGTGATAAACTTTAAAGATATCTTCAATTTTTCTAACGGAACTGGTTTGGCCCTTCCACACTCTATAAAGGTCCTGGCTAGGGATTGCAATCCCGCAAAGTGGGATCCCGCAATCCCGCGGGATCCCGCTTCATTTAACGGCTTGTGGGATCCCGCACCAGCAGTGCGGATCCGCTGCGGATCCGCATAGCCATGAAAAAGCCGGAAACTCTTAAAAAATAACATGAAAACGTGTATTTGCCAAATATCCGTGGTATTATAATATGAAAATTAATGAGACTGCTTAAGTATTATAAGTATCTTACTTACCTTACCATCAAACTAATGTGATTTACTATAAAAACTCGTAAGACTTATTATCTCAGGTAGAAAAATAATAAACATTTAACGGCCAGATTCTCCAACGCTAGTCCGGTCTAATTTGACAACCAAAAGTTTTAAACTGACAAGTGTAAGAATAAGACAACTAAATGATATACTATGCATTTATTTCTGAGCTTTCTTGCAAATCTATAAAGAAAAGGGCAATTTTAGTACGTACTTTCGACAATAATAGAAATAAATTCATTCTAGCAACCCGTTCCAAGATGAAAATCATTTGGAAACCAAGCAAATCTCTAAAATATCAGAATAATTCATAAATTTTTAATGACGACTTATTGACAATGGCAGGACAAAAACCTGTCAAAACATAACTTATCAACTAGAAGATCTTAATTTAAACCGGTACTAAATCTTAAACCTTCTTAGTGAATCTGAACGTTAAAGTTCATTTGCCAAAGTTACTTGTTAATTTAATTGATAAGAAATTTTACTGATTTATAGTCATAATAGTATAGTTAAGAGAGGATTGACTGAAATACTGTTAATTTTTGATATTTATAATAAAAAATTGAAGTTGGTTTAATAATTAATTAAATAAACGTTAATTTATCGAATTTTATAAAATGAAAAAACCTATGCGGGATCCCGCGTATAAACATTTGAAGTTCATTTGCCCAAAGCTACTTGTTACTTTAACTGATAAGAAATTTGACTGATTTATAGTCATAGTAGTATAGTTAAGAGAGGCTAGACTTTAAATTACATACTGTTTTGACTGACATACTGGTAATTTTTGATTTTTATAATAAAAAATTAAAGTTGGTTCAATAATAATTAATTACTTAAATAAACATTAATTTATCGAATTTTATTAAATTAAAAAACCTATGCGGGATCCCGCGTATAAACATTTGAAGTTCATTTGCCCAAAGTTACTTGTTACTTTAATTGATAAGAAATTTGACTGACTTATAGTCATAGTAGCATAGTTAAGAGATGATAGACTTTAAATTACATAATTTTGTTGACTGAAATACTGTTAATTTTTGATATTTATAATAAAAAATTAAAGTTGGTTTAATAATTAAATAAACGTTACTTTATCGAATTTTATAAAATTAAGAAAGCCTATGCGGGATCCCGCGTATCAACATTTAAGTTCATTTGCCCAAAGCTACTTGTTACTTTAACTGATAAGAAATTTGACTGATTTATAGTCATAGTAGTATAGTTAAGAGAGGCTAGACTTTAAATTACATACTTTTTTTGACTGACATACTGTTAATTTTTGATTTTTATAATAAAAAATTAAAGTTGGTTCAATAATAATCATTAATTAAATAAACATTAATTTATCGAATTTTATTAAATTAAAAAACCTATGCGGGATCCCGCGGGATTAGAACCAATCCCGCAAATGCCCTGCGGGATTTAAAACACTGCGGGATTGCAATCACTAGTCCTGGCGTAGGACGCCGTCATAAAAAACTGAAACAACTTTTTTTATAAGTAGTAGCGCTAAGTAGCACACAATATGGATATCAGTGACAAGCCAAAATGCCAACAGTCATGTTCATTAAGCAACTTTAACGGATAAAGCGTGATCAAGTTTTTTCGGGTCTAACAAACTTCATTGAAATTTTCGTAAATTTAGTATTTCATAAATATGTATCTTAAGTAAACATATAGCCCACAATACTTAGCTTAACTTAGTTTTCTCAAAGATACTTACCTGTTTGGTGTATCCATAGGAAAAACTTATAGAGTTAATTGCACAAACACATTTAATAACAATTATTACTAGGTAACGACTGGCGCCTTAGGCCACGACATTCGAATAAAAGTGAGTTTTGACCTGCCCTCGGTCGGTCGGCTATGCGAACTTCGACTGAACCTTTATTGTTATGTATTACATGATTAATTAGGTCGCTTTTAATGCATCTTAAATACGAATAGATCACTTAAGGTTTTTCACATTTCGATCTCCCAGAATGGCTCTGGGAAACACTGTGCGGCGTGCCCATTTTGAACGAGGACGACGACGAAGAAGACTTGGAGCCCCTTCCCACATCCCCTGCGGACACTTTATCAACATTCAGGAAACTGATGACAAAAGCGTAGGTGATTCGCAATTCGTGCTGCGATCAGTGTCGATGGTGGAGCAAGAAGCCGGACCCTCTCGGCCCAAGAGAATCAGGCCCAATTAATTTGTGTTTTGAAAATAATTATTCAGGTATTAGGATTTTTCATTTGTTCTAACATTTATTGTAGTTTACTGTTTCACATATCTCGTTTTGATATTAGTTTTTGTAAAATAAAAATAAAATTTGTAGAAATGGTCGTTACACAATCGCCTTCTTCCCAGGTTTTCAATTTTTCACAATTACCTTGAAAATTGGTAATATTATACCTATGTATCCATATGTATGCTTGATACTGCACTTCATGTACGCGTAGTGTACGCTATTTATGCCAGTATATTAGCTTATATCGATAGCTGCAACTCTGGAATAACGAAAATAACGACATTTTTAAGGAGTTTTCTTGAAAAGTCATTACTTTTAGCCAAAAACTTCTGCTTCTGACCAACTGGAGAAAAATTAGTATATGTATATATTCTTGAAGAAAATTTAACGCTCTATTATACTTTTTAATGGGCTTTTGTGTAAAACAAACGGCTGAGGCGTTACCAGGAGAATTATGACAAAAAACGTGTGACAAAAAATATTTTTAAAAATTATCGACTTTTGAGAGCAGTTATCTCAAAAACGGTACATCGTAGCGAAAAACCGTATAGAAATAATCTTGTAGAAAATCTTACAGGCTTTCATTTTTATGCAAGATATTTTTTGCTTCAATGCACCGTTTTCGAGTTATAAGCAAGAAACCAAAAAAAGGGACCTTTCTATCCCCCTCCCCCCTGAAGCGGACAGGCTAAGGGCGGGGACTTTTAGTATGTTAACGTCCTAACTACCCCCAATATATTCCCGAAGCAAAAAAGTCTCCCCCTCCATGCACTCTACACCCCTTTGCCGCCATTCATTGACTAGCCTAATACCTAAGAAAAAGTCCTTAATCACAATCCTGTCAAAAAATAGACGTAACTGTCTTGATAATGTCAAACCAAATAATTTAGTCTTCGATTGGGTAGTCTGTGCTTTTGGACTCCTCATATGACATGAAAAAGAATAAAGGATTTCAGGTTTTGGTAATTATTGATATTACTGTAAACAGCGAATTTTTTCAGGAAATTTTGCACAGACCCTAATTTTGGGTCGTAGAACACGAATCCGAAGTCAGTTTTTGGCGGTCTCGAATGGTTTTTCCGCAAAAAATTTTTTTAACTTTTAGGTTACCTTTTTTTATAGATTCCTTTAAGTTTCGACACTTTCACTTAAACATATCTGTAAACTTATAATTTTTATTTTATATCGTCACACAAAACACCACATTTAGCCAAAAATAGCTAAGAAAATTGCTTTTTCCTATATAAAATTCCATTGTATTTGGTAGTAGACGCCATTACGTTCCCAGCTGTCAAATGTCCGGCGTTGCCAGGTTTACTTATTTTTCAAGACAAAGTTGTAAATTAGGAATAATAAAAAGTTGGCGGGAAAATGCGAAAATGAACCAAATTTAACCAAAAGGGCAAAAAGATGACCCCAACCAACACCCTGGGGCACCGATCCCTCTTCGCCTGCGAGGAAAGAGACTGGTCAGGGCCCCTAACCAGGTGCTAACCCTGTTCCGACCTTAGGGTGCCCTCCGATCCACCGTTCGTATCAAAAACTTTTCTAAGTCGGTGAATTAGGTGACAGATCTAATATTTTCGATATAACGGTGGTATAACGGTGAATCGGAGGGCACCCTAAGGTCGGAGCAGGGTTAGCACCTGGTTAGGGGCCCTGACCAGTCTCTTTCCTCGCAGGCGAAGAGGGATCCGTGCCCCAGGGTGTTGGTTGGGGTCATCTTTTTGCCCTTTTGGTTAAATTTGGTTCGAAATGCTTTGTAAACGTGGCAACGCCGGAAAATTGACAGCTGGCAAAATAATGACGTCTAGAGCGATAAAATGGAATTTTCTATAGGAAAAAGCAATTTTCTTAGCTATTTTAGCCTAAATGTGGTGTTTTGTGTGACGAAATAAAATAAAAATTATAAGTTTACAGATATGTTTAAGTGAAAGTGTCGAAACTTAAAGGAATCTATAAAAAAAGGTAACCTAAAATTTAACCTAAAAGTTTTGCAAAAAAAAATTTTTTTTGGAAAAACCATACGAGACCGCCAAAAGCTGACTTCGGATTCGTGTTCTACGACCCAAAATTAGGGTCTGTGCAAAATTTCATGAAAAAATTCGCTGTTTACAGTAATATCAATAATTACCCAGGTTTTTATAATACAATACATTACAATATTTGCCACGTTTGCTCAAACAGTCTGATATTCTTCTATGAAACTATAATGGCAGTTTTTGTCAAAAGAATATTTGCAATAATTTTTTTGAGTATTGAAAGCTGTAAAACCTAGACGTGTCGCTAATACACTAGAACAGAAACACAAACACATACTGTAAAATATACCACTGAGAAACTTATAGATATGAAATAAAGCTACATTACCATGGTTCATAGGTCGATTCTTTATGTTTTGATAACAACAAAATCTACAATATACTTGTTTGCCTGTTGTGATCCTACCCACAACTCAACAAGAGACCTAAAATTAATGAGTACATGACGATTAACACTTTAAGTACCTAAATTATAACACGCAACTTATTTAGGAAAGACACTGGAAGGTTACTTTTACAACAATTTTATCTGTATAAAAATAAAAATTCACTAAATACGTGATGGCTACAATTGATCTATTACTACTATTGCCAAGAAAAAAGTTATGTTCATATATCAACTTTTTTTTCACGTAATAGGAAGGTACAAAAGAAAATTGCTGCCGGAATATATGTATATACCATCATAATAATACAAGATAGGTAGGTATTGTATTTAAACGACTGATTGATTGAGTATTTTATTTAAAAAATTTCACTGAACTACTTTAAAAATTCTACTGGCAGGCTTGTCGAGCACTCAATGCAATACACGAAATCATTGGTGCAATATTCGAATTGTTTGTTTTTGAAGCTTAAGAGCAAAGAGTAAATAAGGTGTCCTAACTATTATTTGCTCATAAATGAAAAATTTTATCACTTCCTTTCCTTCTAAAGTTAGTCATGATACATTTCAGAGCATCTCTCTTGAAAAACAATGGTATTGTAATAAAAGTAACCCATACTACAAACAAAATATTTTAATTACTTACCTGGAAGAAAAAAAAATAATCCATCTTCTTGTTAGAATGCTATAATTAAATAAAAAGCTACAGCAAACTAAAAAACGACCAGCAGCCATTTTTACATCTAAAGAGAAATTGTGGAGGCGAGTCCAATTTTAGCTTCCAGACCGGGAAGTAGAGTGGTAAAATAATTAAATTGTTTGATTGGTCGCATAACGCAAAAGAGATAAAGTGATGTCGGACGTGGTAAGCCTATTAGCTCCTTTTACTTACTACTGCAACGAAGACAAAGAAAAATTTGTGTGTCAGAACTTTATTCGGAACAAGTCTGGCGGGTTACGTATGTCGTAACTAAGCGTGTTGCGATTAGTGATGGGATCATCCGGATGAAAAATCATCTGTCATCCGATTATCAAAATATTCGGAACATTCCGATTATTAACGGAAATGTTTGGATAGTAAATATAATCGGTAATAATCGATGCCGACTGATTTAAAATTTCAACAGCGATCTGCGATGCTGTCACTCGGCTCTCGGCGACTACGACTGTCCGGAACGTCGAGCTCGAGGATCGCTGCGATTAATACTCGAGCTCGAATAATAGCTTTGTTCGCGGAGACGATCCGTGACCAGTCCGCAACCTGTACAAGGTAAATAATCCCAAACATTTATGCGCATGTGCGATTCGAAACCGATCAGGAATTGACAAATCTCCGCGAACGTTTTTGGTGAACGTGCTTGTCCGGAACAGCTGCGAATCGTATTTGACAGTTCACTTAAACTTAACCTTAACATATTTTATTATTTTGAACTAAGTTTTTAGACTGAACAACCTAATTTAACATTATATAATGATTAAAATTGCCACAAAGACGTATTTGTTCTGTTATGAGTAATTTTAAATACAAGAATAATTGAATATACTAGAGCATATTATTATATACAAATTTATATCTACCTTTATAAAACTTACAGCATATGAAATTTGACTGTTCGTTATCGCAAAATACAGCCCGCCCAAAATTAAACCACAATTTTCAAACAAATTTCACACTGCACTTGCGCGGACAAATAATTCATGCTATAATCCTCGGATCGTTTTGACTGGTTACGGATGTGTCCTGAACTTGTTCTCGCATCACCGCGAACGCCAAATTTATTGTCAAAATCAGTGATTTTCTGCACCGCGAACGCAAATAATCACAAAGCGCACGCGCACTTGTCACGGACTAGTTCGGGATCGTCTCCGCGAACAAAGCTAATATTCGTCGTGTTTAGATACGGAATTTCTGATTGATGATTGATTCCATGGTAGGGATGTTCCGATACGCCGAAAGTATCGATACTCTGTATCGATCCGGATCGTATCATAAAGTATCGATACAATAAAATATCGGTTCGAAAAATATCGATACTCCAAATATCGAATAATATCGATACTTTTTCGATTCGAATTATGTTATTTTTTATAAGATTTTTAACTTTGCTTTCTAAAAAAAAGGGTTTGTGGTAATTTTATTTTTCTTTAGGTAGGTACTGGTACTAGTAAAAATTTTAAATAAAATCTGAAATTAAAAAAGTTATCGTTTAATTTTTGACCCAAATATTGGGGCAGTAAACAGAGCTAGTAACCAAGCCTAACGAATGTAAAAATAATAATTTTGATAACCAATCCCAACCTAATCTATTTCGACTTTGAGTAATCTTTTCTGGGTTTCATAACACTATCCGGACACATTTAAATTTGGAATGTTAACTCATTTTTTTGTTAATATTGATATAACTTACGTTTATAAATGACCTTTGATGTGGAAAATGCAATATTTTTACTCAGAAATTACTTTATTAGTAAAAAACATTATTTTTATCAACTATTTTATGGTTTTCCAACATATTTGGGGTTACGGTGAAAATCAATTTTGATTGACGATTATGGAAACACCGTGTTGCCACATTTATTATTGTTTTTTTGGTGTTTTTATTCTTTTTTGTAAAATTTTGGCATTAAAGCAAAAATATACTATTAGTTGTAAGTTGTGATTACTGTCGTCGTTTAAAAATGGAAATAAATAATAATATTGCAATATTGTTATTTTCTATTGCGTTGCTTGCGGATCGATTGCTCAGGTTTGCTCAGTTTTCATCGATATCGGTATATATTTATATACATACGTTGAAATTCTTAATAATCCTTTAGATTTCGTCTTAACTTGTTTCAAGCCGCAATGCCGCAATATCGAGCAGAGAATATTTATAGGAAACTCAGTCAACTTTGGCAACACTGCATACAACTGACATTTTATTATGCAATTTCTCAAATTTCAATATTTTTTTAAGAAGGATACTGAATATTCCGAAAATTTTTTTTTCAAAAAAATACAATTTGAAATACCTATTTTTCGATGACATATGAAAAAATTCTTAATTCGGGTGTCCCTCTCTTAACATAGGTGGGCAACCGTGGCTGCTCCAGTTTAGAAAAGGGTCTGAGTTAAGGGGTATCGTGAGACTATAGCCATTTTTAAATCAGTGACCAAATCGTGACCTAGTCAGACCATTGGGCAACGCTGTCTCATTTAATCTTAATACTTTGATTTTTTAGGTTAAACATTGAGTATATGGAGCAACGTTGCCAAATAAGGTGATGTAGTCATGACTAGGTCACTGATTTAAAATCGCCTTATTTAAATACATTTTGCAGTGAGTGCATCACGAACTACGAGTGTATTTTCATTCTTTTTTAACATGAGAAAAGGAAGACAATAGAGATACATTTGTGCTTAACTAATTTTACCAATCGAAAACGCTATTATATTTTATATTACTTAATAAAGCCATTTTTAAATCAGTGACCAAGTCAGACCATTGGGCAACACTGTCTCATTTAATCTTAATACTTTGATTTTATAGGTTAAACATTGAGGATATGGAGCAACGTTGCCAAATAAGGTGACGTAGTCATGAGTATGTCACTGATTTAAAATCGCCTTTAACTGTCTCCAAGGTCGGGCCGGGCATTCCGATCCAGTTTTGCAAACCGCATAAAATAAATAAAATTATGGGATTTGGGATTTTTTCCAAGTAGTCCGGTTCGTGATGTACCGATACTATTTGATCGATACTCAGTAAAATGTATCGATACTCATTATATATCGAATCAAAAATATCGATACAAAATATCGGGTATCGAAAGGTAAAGTATCGATACGTAAAATATCGGATCGTATCGCGCATCCCTATTCCATGGGTTATTTTATTCTTTATTTTGCGCTGTAGAAAACAGTATTTCAAATTTCAATTAACGAGAGGCAGATCATCAGCTCTTATCGGTAATCTTTTTTTTATCTAGTGAATAAAAAGGTCTAACACTTATCAGCTAGAGATCGGGTTAATAGGATGTAATTTATTGAAAATTCTTTTTCTTAGCATGTTTTGCTTGACTGGGAATAGATTGCGGAGCAGTGTTGCCAAATCTTTTTAATTTTCATATTATTTTTACAATTAATATTATACTATTTTGAGCTTGTAAGAGTTTTGCTTTGGATGGGCTGTAAAAAGTATTTTTATTTGTATAGTGTCATGGAACTTTCACACATAAAATTATATTGTAAAATTTAAGACAGTTTTTTTAGGATTAACGTCTGATTTTTCTATAACTGGAGAGGGGATAAGAAAATAATTTACTCAAAAGACGTATCTACTGAGAAAAATATATTTACTAAGTAACAAAAATTAGAATTCGAACAACAAAAAAACAAACAAAATGTTTGAAAGGTTACCAGTATTTAAAATTTTGTACTTGTATTGTACAAGAACAATATTTTATAATCGGCAACACTGCAATACCGCATCACATCTGATAAATTTGTATTGCCGGTTGTTTGAGTTGTTTCCATCCCAGACGCTATTATTATTCGGATGATCATCCGATTATTAAAATACTCGGAGGCCGAGTTTCCGATTATTGAAATCATCCGATTATTCCCAACACTAGTTGCGATAATTGCCATAGGAAGTTTCATGGGGCTGATACCAACCTTCCGAAAAAGTAATTCCTTAAAGCTACAATGTCGTACTGCATAAGCAGTGAGACACAATCAGCGCCATCCATTAGCAGTTTCAAGAAGTCGGAGTAGAGTTTACCGTAAGGTAAAATTTTTAAAAATTTGAATGAAATCTACTTGTGTGTACTACTAAATATGCACAAATTGAGATCAATTCTCTAAACCACCTGATTATGTGTTATTATGTGGTTATTAGAGCTTTATTTTTTCATTATAACAAAGTGCAACCCAATTTAATTACACTTCTTAAATTTTTGATAATATAATTTTTGAGGTAAGGTGGGAGAAGGTTTAACAGTAAAGTTATGCTCTTATTTGGATTTCATTGTACTTTAAACCTATAGTACCAAATTTTGAGAGAAGTTTCAAGCTCAATCTTTTGTCGTGTGTACCCATTCTATCCTGTTGAAAAACGAATGGTCTTGTTTGATATTATTTTTATGATTTTACATTGTCCTTTTTGTAAATATTCTTTTAATCGTCTCAACTACATTTTAAGTTAAGCGTAACAATACGTTTAGAAAAAGGTTAAAAATAATAACACTACGTTTATAAGTGGAACGGGTAACAAAGTAACCTGAACATTTTGAAAACCCCCAAGGACTGAGTAGTTTCAATTTGTTTTGAACAATCAAACCTTTTTTTCTTTTCCAAATTTGAATTTTCTTACTGCAGAACTTTTAGAAAACTTTTGAAAGAATAATGAGGCATAACGGAAAACGTTTAAGTACGGCCATAAATTATGGAATAGGGAAAACAGTTAATGCATTTTAATTACCTTAATTTGCCTTATTATAATTATTAAAAGTCAACCTTTTTTTCTAATAGGTATAATTAAAAATCATCACATAGATCAATACAGAGTGGCACAAAATTATCACGGCAATTTTTAACTTTATGTAACAATAAGCGAAATAGTAGTTCTAACTAGTAGTAGCTAGTAGTACTAGCTAGCTACTTCACTTATCTTTATTCATATTATGAATGCGAAAATCTGTTTGTTTGATTCTTTGCTAATCGATCACATCTCAACGGAGCAACAGATCGCAATGAGACTTGGCACAGAGGAAGCTTGTGTCAAAGAAAAGATTATAGGCTACCCACCCGACGGGAGAGGTAGCTCTTCCGGAATATACAATCCGGTGACAAACCTGGCGTCTTCACCAAATGTCACGAAAGTGGGCGTCGGATTTATTATTCAGGAACTGACTGGATAATCAGTAGACGAAAATTAAAAAGTTTTGGATTGTGTTAACTCTTTCTTAGTAGTATTTTATATACAGAGTGTGCCATGATTAAGACTATTAGCCATAAAAATAAGCGCGAGGAGCGTACAATTTATTGTTTTGTGAAGGTTTGTGTATTGTATGAAAATAATAATTGTTTTTCCTGTTTTTGTGTATTGGTGATCATATACAGGGTGTGTCACAACTATATGTGGTATGATGGATCCTAAAAATTATTAAATCGATTTTATTTGTTTTAAAGAAAAAAAGCTTAGGGGCTAATGAGGATATATGTTCTTTTATCCTGATAGGTAGTATACAGGGTGTGTTACGTGGACATTGGATTAATACTCGGATATTGGAAAATCAACAAACGGAATTAAAAAATTATTTCATTAGGAGAAATTCAAAGAGTGCCAACTTTTTCTTAACAGTGTTTTGTATCAAGATATATGTGACAGAGGCGCAGAAATGTTTTGTTTTGTCAGAGTTTGTAGGAAAATAGTAACGGTTTAGATTATTATTTTGTATTGGCTACATGTCGTACGATGAATACTGAACATAATTAAACCGATTTTTTTTCACAAAGACAGAATATTTTTTCATAATAAGTCATATACAGGATACGCCACAAATCTCAGTGTCAAATAATACATAAAGGATATAACTTTAAGGCAAGCCAAGCTGCGGGTAATAGCTAGTTGCTACATAAAGCTAAAAATTGACAGCGAGTTTCTTCTCCGTATTAATAATGGTTTTACCCTCTTTGTAGCGGTAATATTTCTAAGCCAAACATACATATGAGTATTAGATTTTTGTTTTCCTATAAATAGCCCGTCAGGGCTACAATAAAATATTGAGTCCGAAAATTGGTACGGATTCTCTATTCCTCGAAATTCATAACACCTTCCTGTCTGCCGCATTGTAAATTTCCTATCTTTGATAAACAAGACAATGTCCTTTGAGTGATTCTCTTCAGCATCTGAACAGAGATAGAATTTAATTCCAACCTAAATGAAATAAACAACTGGGTAAATATTGTCACAACCGGGGTTGTTGCGACTGAGACTAAGTGATAGTATCTGGGATCGTGTGGAGGGAATGAAGTTAAAACAGGTTATAAAAAATATAACATTTAATAACTAATCAACAATAATAGCAATAAAATAAAGTTTGGCATTAAATAAATGAAATGAGGCACTTACTTATACACTTCCCTTACATCTTATCTATAAGGGCGGCTCTTCTCCCGACCAACGGGCACATGTCTTATCTCGACATCTTCAGAACGACTGCCTATCACTCCATTATACAGTTATCGACGATCGGTGCATTGCTCAGTCAGCATACCTTGCCTTCCTCAATAAAATTAAACAAAACCAAGCTGACCTTCAATTTCGTCACCAAGTTCACCGAATAACAGAGTGTCTATTCATCGTTATTGTCAAAATAATCTTTATATAAATACAGTGTGATTTTAAAAGTAATTAATAAAATAATCCATGATAACATAACTATGACAATATAGTGAAAAATGTAATACTTTTATATACGGTATTTTTCGATATTCCGCAGGGCCGGCATTTTCATTCAATGTTATAAAATTCAATGCATATATGGAAACCGGTAAATCCTGGTATGAATTCAGAGTGGAAAAAATATACTATAGTAATATGTTAAGAGCATATTTATGAACTTGTCGAAATTTTGCCTGAAGGTTTGTTGCCTTAGAAATAGTTTCAATTCATTTTTATTGTTATTTGACAAAAAGTGCGCGAAACGAAGTTGAGGGCATTTTTTTAGTCAAATAAAATAAAAATGAATTTAAGCTGTTTCTTTAAGGTAACAAACCTAAATACAAAATGTTATACATAGTTGATAATATGTCCGAAACATATTTAGTGGACTATTTACCGAAATAACAAAGGTGCGAAAAAAGTAAAAATATAATTTTTTGACATACAAAAACAGAAAAACATTGATATTTTAAAAATACATATTTATTTAGAAAATTTAACGTGTTACAATTAAAAACACAATTATTATATAGCCTGGCTCGTAGATGGCGTTGTCTCAATAACAGAATTTTTCTAATTTTCTTGAATTTGTATTTCTTGAGCATTGTTTACATTTTCACATCTTATTTTCTTGATAATTTGTTTGTGATGTTCTTCGTCAAGTTGTAAGAGATAGGGTCTAATGGAGCTTGTTGGTAAGTGCCCCGTAATTCTTCAAAGTTCTTCTTGTACCCTAGTTGTTGTTAGCTCTGCGACCACGGAAGCACATAGGGAATGATTGGTAATTTTTTTTTATTTTCAATATCCAGACCTACCGTTTTTGCAGTGTTTTTGGTCCATTTTCCAATGGGGCTGTTTTATACCAATTTTTACTTATTGGCCAGTTGAAGTTCGGAGTAACGAAGAACCTATCACAGTCACAGATTTCGTTTTCCCATATATTTCTTACATTCGAACTGGACATTCGACTGGATTTTTTTTAAACTAGCCTTCGGTGCATTTTTTGTTTCCGCCTTGAGCTGTTAACGTTACCGAAATTATCATATTCCCTTTGAAAATAATTAATAATGCACTTTACAGCCTCACCTCCCCTCCAGGATAGCTCGTACGAAAATATATAAAATATCTTTTTCATCAAACCCTCTGGTAATTCTTCGTCCCACGAACTAACCAGTTTTAGAAAATCATTATAAGGTAGAGCCACAACACTTTGTTTTCTTTGGCTGGAATTGCTTGTAGCTCCTTTCACTTGGCTTCTCTGCCCGCTAAAGACGATATATTCAAAGGAATTAATTTTTCTACCATATTCGTTAAAATATTTACCCATTACTAAAGGTAGAAATTCCACAAATTTCTTTCAAAATTCTTGACAAATTTTCTTCTGAAGTGGTAGGGTTAAATACATACTTTCGTTCAGAACAAAATGCCATGAATTTCCTCCACACATTTTGTCTTTGACTTCTCGGTGTTCACTGAAAAGCTGTTTTCAACATGTTTTCTTATATTTTCCAATGAATACGTTCTAAAAGCTCCGTTTTTGATAAATTTAAAACTGACGGGAAGAAATGACGCCAACCTTTGTTTTGTTTGTATTGTATGGTTACTCTTAGAAACCGAAAAAAGTCTGATTAATAGGCTTCCTATAATAATAAGCAAAAAATCGAAATATCTGCTAATAAGATGGCCCCCTGCAGGGAAATATTGGCGAAAATTAGCCTGGCTAGCGGAAAAATAGTTGCTGACATTGTAACCTACTTTTTCCTAAAGATCTCCTCGTTACATCTTTACCAGGCAATCTAGATCTTCTGACCTAGGCACCGCAGCTCTTATTAGTCGCTATTAGCACAATCGGTCAAGGGTGGGTTTCTTTTCGCATGTTATCCCTTGTTTATCAGGCAGTGTCAGTAAATTTGAAGGAAATCTACGAACACTGGTCCATTAAAAGATGTTAATTGGACGCCAGAGTGTGACAAATTTGATCAAGTGGATCAAAATCAATAGACTGGCTTACAGTCAAACTGTGTCCTTCTCACTTTCTCACATTGGAAATCAAACTACCTGTTTACCTACACAAACACATTGTAATTATAAAAGTATAGATATAAATACTCGCCACTGGTGGTGTCGACCAGTTAGTTCTTTCAGGCCGCACACTAAATCTCACAGTCCCACAGGGGCCAAACCCACTAGCTGTCTTCTGCTGACGCACTGTCTTTTGTCCATTCGCTTTTCTGACATATTATGTGTCATATGTCAATTATAAAACACTGCAATCGTAATGATCACTTATAAAACCTAAGTACTTTTAAGTACCAGGAATCTGAAACTATACTGTCGTACGGATACCACATAAAAAGCTATACTCTGTCCTATGGACACTCTAAACTGAACTGACTTATCAGTTACACACACTAAGATATAGCCTGCACTAAACTTAAATTGTCCTATATATACTCCAAATATAAGCTGACCTGCGGTACTAAAAAAGGTCAATCTGCAATCTAGCAGACTGGCTCTACTGTCCTGTAGTACTTTATGTACGTAAATACAAAACTATACTTTGTCCTATGGACACTCTAAATTAAACTGACTTATCAGTTGCCCACAGTATAGCAATATGACCTACACTTCACTGAATCACAAGCTACTTTGTCCTCTATGAACACTCCAAATATAAACTGACTTGCAGTCACGAAAACCTCCTAGACCGTGTGTCTAAATTTAACACTAAAATATTTACTTATTATGTAACGTAAAGCAATTTAGATACATCTTTACTGTAGAAAAACTCATTTAGAGGATATTTTCAAACATATCGGCGAGTTACGATAATTTTCTTGACACAAGGGCGCATTCTGAACATGCTGCGTAAAACAGAATAATTTTTTTTTGACAGAAGTTCCTGCTATTTTGAAAGAATTTTGGTTTTAATTTTAAAATACTATATAGTTGTGCCCAGTGAATTTTTTTGTTTTGATTTTTAACATTTTTTGATTACAAAAGTTTAAGCTAGTAGGAATAATGCTCGTCTCAGTAATAACGTAATATAGGGTAGGTCATAGTTATTTGTGTTGTCGGTATAACATAGCCTGTTTCGTTCTGGCTACAATTTCAACCGATTTCACAAGTGATTCATATTTCCCATATTAAGTAAAGAAATTGCTATTAAATTAAAGTACACATTTTTGGTAAAATGCGTCTTTGGAATTAAAAATACTTTGGATTCTTTTTCGGTTTTTACTAAAACTGATAAAAAAAATGAGATGTCACGAAAATATTTAAGTTTGGAAATGCGGCGGATTGATTGTTTGTTTTCCCTTTATAATAGTAGAGCCTATGATGTCAGGCTCTTCAGAAGCGTCGGATAAGGGCCGGTTTTTGGGCATTTTTAAAATTTAAAAAAATGTATCATTTGAGGGGAAAAAGTATTGAGTATTTCTGTAGACCCCACGAGTCACCCATTCCAATAAATGCAGCGAATTTCATAAAACCCTGTATTTTTCTAAAGCAATGTAATGATTCTTACAATATAAGAAAAGGCTAAATTTAAAATTATATTGTTTTTTTTTGCTCAAAAAGCATGTGGATATCTTTTTAATTGAACGAAAAAGAGTTCTCCATTCCGTTTATCCGTATGATGCTTGTTGGCGAAATACTTTTAAATGACTTGATTCATAACTCTGTTTTGTTTAATAAAGGTGGTCTCTTAAAGGATGTTTTTAGTTAACTGGGGAGTATAAGAAAAAAGTTTATTTTGAAATAGTTTTTTTGTACCACAATTTAACAACCCATAAGGCTTTTTAAAAGTTGCCTAAATCTTTTTAAAGGTAGTATTTTAGCGTGCAATATGTTAGAAATATGATCATTACATTTACTGATGAGTAACATTAATTTTAGATTTGTGACGAGGGGCATGATTAATGAAACATGATAACTACGAAAATTTCTGCAAAGAACTGAATAAATGGAATTAAACCTTATTTTCACTCGAACCTCTTTTAGAATGTTAAATTCACGAAGAGCCTGGGTTTTACAGAGCAATTTAATAAATAATTATCGAATGTAATACCACAAGATGTTTCGGGATTACCGAATAATACTTTTACCTGACACGAAACGCGTTACCCGGCAACACTACGACTCCGAAGGAGGAGTAGTGTTGCCGGTATCGCGTTGTATGTCAGGTAAAAGTATTAGGTAATCCTGAAACATCGAGTTGTATTCCAAAGATTATACAACGAAATAAAGTACATACCTATATCCTTCTTATCTTAAACATTTTTATTATAATAATTATTGTTAATAGCAAAATTACAGTTATTATAGTGAAAACTTGAACCATTGGATGAATTATTATTTATCATAGGTTGGAGGTGTTTGAATTTGGGTTTCAGCATTGGAAGTAGATGACGGTATATTTTCGGCTCTCATTTGCGACAAAATCTTCATATGATGCTGCTCGCTGAGCTGGAGATAGGGAGTAACAGAATTTATCGAACTATTGCCCGTTATTTTGATGACTTCCTGGGGATTAGCGCCTGAACTGCTACGAGTACTTACTGTTGAAGCTCTATTAGACTGATTCGTGATTTTTTTATTTTTAGTATCTAGGCCGATGTTGATTGCTCCCATTTTTGTCCAGTTTCTTATAATGTTTATACCTGCTGAACAATTCTTAAACCATAGGGAATTATCATTTTGTTTCCATTTCTGATTGACCGTCAAAAATAATCGATTAGTTTTAATGTTTTCGCCACTTTTGGACATTAGCTTAAAATATAATCGTATTGGACATAAATCCGG
This sequence comes from Philopedon plagiatum, assembly GCA_963971165.1. Taxonomy (NCBI): domain Eukaryota; kingdom Metazoa; phylum Arthropoda; class Insecta; order Coleoptera; family Curculionidae; genus Philopedon; species Philopedon plagiatum. Next base: position 95,725,275 of record OZ020191.1, read on the forward strand.
ATTCACAAGATTTTTTACAAGCCACTTACTTTCGCATGTTCGACTTGCTCCTCCTTGCGCCGTTTTAGCAAACTCAGTAAATTGCTTCCATACATATTTGTCGGAACGCTCGGTATTTTTTGGCTTCACATTTTTAATAGCATCGTCGACTTGAGGCAACAAAATTTTACCAAATCTTTCTTTTGCCATTTTGTAACAAGAACTGACAGAAATGACTTCTGAAATAATTTGTCAAAAAATGACAATTACAATGTGGCCACCAAGCGATAATCACTTAAGTAAATGATTATCACTTATTAATCACATCCTTCTATATAGGAAAAATATACACAGAGTTGTATAATCTTTATTAAACACTTGAAATATGATAGCATACCTAATAATATTGTCACATATAGGCCTAAAGATACGGCACTTCTCCACCAAATGTCACGTGGGGGTCGTAGGGGTTATGATAAATTATGCTGCGGCTTACCAAAACACTTATATTTTTGTCAGGTACAAACACAATATGAATGAAACAACCCAACCTATAAGGTCGAAAGCGCTCTGCTATTTTATTAAATTTGCATTTAATACAAAAATTTTGTTTCATTCATACTTAAAAAGTGCACACAGCCTTCACACTTTCCTTACAAACACAATAGACTTACGTGGCTAGGGATACTAGCGTAGAGGCAGCTTCTGACGGGGTAACTTGTTCAGCCTAAAGGACTGGCGCTATCGGTACTACTATCGCGACACCACTGTACCGCCTCCCTGTCGGGACGCGATAATATCATTGGCAAAGGTAACTCTAAATGTCAATTAAATTTAAATGATTAAGTGCTTTGTGCAACTAGACATAAACGTTGTAAGAACACAGACCCGCATACTCTATACACATATTTTATACGAGTCACTCTATTTGGGACGTTGTACACACGGAAAAATACTCATTTAGCTTGCAAAATTTAAACTTTTTTGGCTGCGTTGTTTAAAGCAATGAAAATAGTTATTTATGAAACAAGTTGCAAAATGAGCGACTTTTTGCACTAGATGTGGAGATTGAACCACGAGCGCAGCGAGTGGTTCAACACATCGTGTGCAAAAAAGAAGCTTTTTTGCATCGTGTTTCATACAATATTTTTTGTAATTCAGTTATTATTACGAACAATTATTAAAAAAACATTTGATTTGTTTAAATTCCATTTAGACTAAAATAATGTTAAATGCATTTTTTGGTTCTATGGAAATAGCTTTGATAACAATACAACAATTTGAACATGAGTGTTAAAATGAAATCATTTTAGCACTTGTGTTAAAATGAAATGTCATTTTAAAACTTGTGTCAAAATGAGCCACATTTGACAATGAAAATCAATGTCAAAAAAGGTGACATTTCATAACTGAATTACAAAAATATGTTTTTTTGATATCATATTTTTTTAGATAATAAAAGCAAAATACAGCTTTTTATAAGACTTCGCAAATAATATTTTCACAGACTATGTTATATACTCTTCCTCTAAAACGGTATAGCACAACTTGATTATTTTACAAAATGCATGTAGACGTGTTAATTAAACCAATTTAGTTTCTTAATCTGTTTTAAAGTTAAAGCAGACTATGCGACTTTTAAAACTTTTATCCATGCATTTACTTCAAATGATTTCATAATACCATGTTACAGAGAGCAAATAAACTTAGCAACACAGGACCTTGGCCGAGGCGGCCGAACAATGTTGTCACTACTCTTAAAATTTAAATTTAAAATAAGATCTTCAGTTCAATGATTTAATACAATCGCTGTATTCTTTTCCTTTCTAACTTTGTAATAATTATTAGTATTTGTCTTTATTTACATAAAGATGGTCAAAGGTGCATAAAATTTAATCGATTCGCTAAACTTTTTATTTGCCCCAATACTGTACCATCGGCGTATTTCGTCAAACCACCAAGTAATAAAAAATATCGCCGCTTCACACAATGAGGCCAATGCGCCAACGTTGGCTCATATTCGTCATTTTGTTCGTTAGAGGAGACACACATTGGAAGTAATTGGATCCCGTGATATTACGTCACTTTATAGAGATTTTAAATTCAGTTAGATTCTAAAGAAGTTTTTATTTCTCGATTATTTACCCATCTGATTGTCATTAAACAAATCGGGTTTCTGGATTTTACACATATTCACCAATCATAAATCTTTATACTAAAAAGGACCAAACATTTTACCAGCGATAATATTCCTCTACCTTTTGATATCAAAATTGTATTCTTAAACTAGCCTATGTCTATATAAAAATGATGTCATTTACTTTTAATTAAGTTAAATAATTATTTTCAATATCTTTTTTCTTCGGAAATCCCCTAAAACACTTTTATTTTTGTATTATTTATAAATTAAAATTCCTTACGTCAGAGTTAAATCAAAGCAAAATTTGTGTAAATACTGTAAATAGTAGGCCATGCAGCGTCCGTTGTTACTATGGAATGCGGCAATTACAACAAACTGAACAAATACCTACATGTTGGCGTGATTTGGGTAATTTGTATAATCAGATTGACAAAAATATCCAAATTATAACAGAAATTACCCAAAAATAATGCATATTTTATTTTTTAATTTACCTAAACACAAAAATATAAATTAGTAAATAATTTTCATGGCATATAAAAAACAAACTTACTGATTGACTGGCATATCAACGCACAGCCCACACGGCTGGCTCTAGGAACTTGAAATTCTGCCCAACCTGCACAGAGGTTTCTTATATAACGTAGGCATCCACTAAGGGAAATGCAACTCCTGAGGGAGTAAAATAGGGGTTCAAACTTTGTATAGAGAAAAAATATTAGATGGTCCTATTAAGTCTAAACTTAATACAAGTACTCTAAAAATTAACGGCCAGAGTCTCTAACGCTAGTCCGATCTAATTTGACAACCAATAGTTTTAAATTGACAAGTGTAAGAATAAGACAACTAAGTTTTATACTATGAATTTGTTTCTGAGTTTTTTCCAAAATTTATAAAGAAAATGACAATTTTAGTACATAGGTACTGTGTATTACGGCTTGTCATTGTTAATACACTAACCTTATGTTGGCAAAACTGTAGTTCATGTACTTATAACGTTTTAAGTAACATAAATTTGGATATGTCTACTTTCGTGAAAACTTGTGCTTTTCTTTTAAGCTTCGGTTTCCTACAAAGCGGTACCGTAAAAAAGCGGGCGTATTTTGACGGCCGTTTTTGCCAGAGTAGAGTACGACCGCTTTGACGGTGAACATTATTGTAAAGTAATGAAACGGTGTAATAAAATACGGCCGCTATGACACACATGTGCACATTTTCGCATTTTCTTCCAACCTATAGCTGTTGCTCCCGATACAACGGATAAGCTAATAGCATGTGCCTTTATTTTGCATAATATTTTACGTGAAGCAAAAGTGCTCGCTCCGAATCAAGCTACTTTGGATGATCTTGTGTCTCTACCAACGCAAAACTTAATTGATCTTGCCGAAAATAATGCACGTGTCCGACACACACCGCTTGAAATTCGTGATAAATTTAAGCTTTGTTTCAACGGACCCGGCGCTATTGAATGGCAAAATCGTTACTGTAGAGAACATTAAAAGAGATTGTATGTCTGTCGTTTCAAAATAAAACGTAAAAAGTAAATAAATAATACACACCTGTTTTACGTAGTATTGTACCAATTTCATGCCATAAGCTTTGCTTCAGTTGCATCTTCCTGTACTCCGCAGACTTTACATTATATAGACCTTCATGAGTTCTAAAAAAGTCAATTAAAATTTCGTCTTGTTCACTGGACCAATTAATTTGTTCAGCCATTTTCAAATTCCATTCGCACAACACAATCTCTGCACAGGAGCACCGCTTAAAATCGTGCTGGCAATATCCCACCGTACCGAGCGGCCGCTTTCGAAAATACGGTGCAGTATGAAGGTATGAAGCGGTAGCGCCGAACGCTCTGAAGGAAAACACTCAGCTTTGCAAGCATGTACACGTTTTTTTGTACGTCACTTGCCGTCAAAGTACGCCCGCTTTTTTACGGTACCGCTTTGTAGGAAACCGAAGCTTAAGGCGAAAACAAACACTTTGTTTTTTAAATATGTTATTAATTTAAAAAAAATCTTGCCTATATCGACATTTTGCTAATAATAATATGCTATAATAAATAATCTAAACCAGTCTTTTATCATCGAATAACGTGACCAAAGTGTGTTTGGCTTAAGAACTTGGTAATTATTTAGATTAGTGGAAAATGCTAATTTTTTCATGAAATTTTGCACAGACGCTAATTTTGGGTCGTAGAACACGAATCCGAAGTCAGTTTTTGGCGGTCTCGTAAAAAAATTTTTTTTTTGCTCACCCAACCTGAGCAAAAAGGTGATCAGGTTTGCTCAGTTTTGATTGATATAGATATATATGTATCTATATCAATCAAAACTGAGCAAACCTGACCACCTTTTTGCTCACCCAACAAATTTAAAGAAATCCATTGAAAAAGCTAACCCAAAAGTTTAAAAAAATTTTTTACGAGACCGCCAAAAACTGACTTCGGATTCGTGTTCTACGACCCAAAATTTCATGAAAAAATTAGCATTTTCCACTAATCTAAATAATTACCAAGAACTTTACTCAAGTATAAAAAGTAAGCTAAAATACCTCCTCTCTGAAGTTTCTTACACCTTTTTATTTTATCCAGTCTAAAAAATGGGCGTATTGGCGTTAATATCTTCGCCTTGATATATTGTGGCAACATGTCTACCTTTTCAGTGGCTTTCAAAACTGACTGGGGTAGCTCTTCATCTGAAGAATCCATTTTTAACAATTTTCCCTGACAACTTTTTATTTCGATAAAGTATGACTGCCACAGTGACAGATAAATCAATTAGTTGCCATGACGTAAATCGAAATAAAAACTGTCAGAGTTTGACGGGCGTATAGTCCTATTGGTACCTGACGTTATTTTGAAAAATTAAATAGATTGTTAATAGGATACCTAATAATAATTTGAATATAAAGACATAGTCCATGCTTGAAGTCAGTGGCGGCTGGTGAAATTTCAAAGTTGTATATCTCTGTTCCTACTTAGAGGACCCGAACCAATTTTACGGGTTTTAATAGTGGGCCCACTGGGAATGTTTTGGTAAAGAAAAAAAACGTTTTGTAATTTGCGAAAAAAAGTTAAATTTAAAAGGTGTTAGGAGAAAGTTATAGTCATTTGAATTTTTTGTAAAATTATATTTTAGGCTTAAAAAAATTCAAATGACTATAACTTTCTACTAACACCTTTTTTTCTCTCAAAATTTAAAAACTGTCGACAGAATGATGTAAAATTTGTTTAGAAAAAAGAATAAATAAAATACCTAGACGCTTTCATGTTTTTCCTAGGAGGGGCACACCAAAAATTTAACTTTTTTTCGCAAATTACAAAACGTTTTTTCTCTTTACCAAAACATTCCCAGTGGGCCCACTATTAAAACCCGTAAAATTGGTTCGGGTCCTCTAAGTAGGAACAGAGATATACAACTTCGAAATTTCACCAGCCGCCACTGCTTGAAGTGCAGTGGTAAGTTAATAATAATTTGCATATTTACAAGACGGATTCACACCACTAAATATAAGACACATGTATTAAAAGGAGATAAATTACCGAAAACTGCTTTGGTGTGCCCTGGTGCAAGTAAGAAAATAAAAGGCAATACTGCGGGAAAGTGCAAATTTCCGAAAAAAGAATGCGTGTGGGAAAGAAAAATTTTCGAGGAAGTGAGTCTGAAGAAGAGATATCTGATAGCCAGTTATGTGATGACGATGAACTTGGTGATATGGAGGCCGATGTCGAAGACAGATGCTTGATTTTCGATGACACGACCAAAAAAGATGAATAACATTAGTACCAGTGCTCAGTGTGCACAAGATGGGCTCATGAGCTTTGCAGTGGTGCAAAGCTCATGAGCCCATGAGCGTGCACCACTGCAAAGGTTAAGTCTGTGACTCTTGTGACCGTTAAATTGTGTAATATCTATCTTTTTTAAGGTTTTCATAAATAATTTTTAAGTTTTTTATAAATATATTATGTACTTTGTAGCACTTGTTTTAATTCAACCATTTACATCATACAGCTTTTAATACGTTTGTGTTTGCGCACAATTACCCTGGCCGGTGAGGGTAGATAATCATGAGCAGTATTGGTTTTAATCTTATTTTGTTCCTATGCTCAGAAAATATTATTTTGTAGCATTTGGTCAATTTGGGCTATAACCTACGTAATGGAGAAAATATATGCCAAATTTAAGAGTTCTATATACTATATTTTAAAAAATATCATTATTTTTCCTTAGGTGCGCACAATTCACCGACTTCCCCCTCGATAGGTTTGCCAGACGGGCCTCTTTAGGGGGTACAATACCCCCTTTTGTAGACATGTTTTAAATGTTAAATTAAAGCGAGATCATTTTTATTTTAGTACTATGGTAACATAAGCTTAAGTCTGATTGGGAAACATTTATGTACTATATACTTTAGTCTTCAGTATGCATAAAATTAGGATTCGATTTGAAAATAAAATACAAATATTTATTTATCTCCAGTGTGTAATCTGAAAATGCGAAAAGTCTTCGGTTAAAGTAATAGAAAAATATTTTACTCACCTAATGTATGGACATCACAATATACCCTGAGGCCAAATGCGTGTAATCTAGTTTTAAACCTGTGTAAACGCCTGCATCATTAAAATACTTTCAACAGTAGACTCTTTTAAGCTTTGAAGTATTTTTTTTAATTTGTAAACATTTTGAAAATGAACGCTCTACATCCAAAGATGTAATGTTTGCATATCTAAAACACTGCAAGCTACTGCCGCAATTGTCCGCACTTACGCACTGCCCAATATCACGTAGTTGCGCGACATCCGGATTTTTGCGTAACAAAGACTTAAGCGTGCTCGCAGCTTCAACACTAGGTCCATCTTTTAAAATTTGTAGAACTGTATTTTCTATATCAACTATGTGAAACGAGTCAGGAAGTGACAGATAACTATGTTGAAGGCGGTCAATAACATCTACTAATACACGATAATTTGGGTTTATTTTATGCAAATCTGCTTCAATTGTAGGGTTATTAAAGTGCTATTGACTTCCCTTAATGCAGATGGCATTGTCACAGATCAGGACCTAGATGAAGAATATGGTAGCATTAATTTATTAATCCTGTCTGTAACATAAAACATGGTATTTCGGACTACCTATATTAATCGCAATTATGAAGGCAAGGCACTCTTGAAGATTCTTGTAGTCTCGGAGGCGAAGAATCAAGTTAATCAAGAGTGTTAGTAAATATAAAACCCTTACCAAGCCCAACTTGATCAAATCGTGGAGTGTAGACTCGTCAGCAAATTCTGGCAGAGCTCGTCAGGAACTGGAACGCGCGACCAATGATTCGCGACCCGCGAGTTATCCCGAGATATCAGTTTCGCCTTTAATGAACCTTAGCTCTTAGGTAAGACTTGCTATGAATTATAGCCTCTATTGTTTAGCAAATAAGACACTTGTGTCTCAAAACACTTAAACTCTATTAACAAAAATAAAATAGAAATTGACTTTACAAAGGTAAACTTAAAACTAATGAACAATAAAATAATTAATTTGGATTAAATTAGAACAGTAGAAGAGATATAGATAGGCGTTTACTTAAGTGAATATGAAAGAATACATTTTATCAGTGCTAATTAGATAAAATTATAAGTCAAAAGAAAAGTGAAACTAAAGAAAAATCTAGGCTTCTTTTATAATCCCCACGAATTATTAAGATTGAAAATCCCCCACTCGGGTTGGTCGGACCCAAAGCAAATTAATAAAGTCTTACCCTAAAATATTCACTACACTTTAAAATAGATTATATGAAATTTGGAAGAAAATATCCAAGAGCACAATTAACATAAGTGAAACTGATCAAATAGTTAGAACACTAAAAGAGAGATATAGTTAGTACGGACGCAGACCCAACTGCTTTTGAATATCCACATTATCTTAGAGGTAAATTACTGGTACCACATATTTCTTATCCCTCTGAGAGAAGGTCTTTCAAGTTTCTGACCACTTAAAAGAAGCGACTTTAGAGATTTCTTTATTTCGTTGGTTTGCATGTCCGAAAAGACAAAATGTTAAATTACAGCTATTTGACACAAGATGTCACGATGAGTTCCCAATTTTAATGAAATTAATGAAATTACCTAATTATAATATTTTGCGGTCTCTCTCCGGTAATAATATGTATAAAGGTATGAAAGATCTATATTACTAGCTTAAACTAAACTTTCAAAGTGATGAAAAAACCTAATCACCGTTATTGAAGCTACTTAGGTATCTGTTTTCTTTATATGTGCATTTTGATATGTGTGAACTAGTAAAAAATCACTTTGATCACATATGGTTATGAGCGTATATATTGCAATTTTCAAGTATAATCGACATTTTCCTTATTTTTATACCATTAGAGAAACGGGTCAATAATTACATCGGTACAGCCACTGCGGTAGATCGCCACATGTTTTCGGCATTTTAGGGTCTGGAAATATAATCCCAAAGTTTTTATTTGTTTCCCCTAGTCGTATAGTTTGTTAGTGACAAGTTTATGTGAAAAGGTTTTTAAATTCTTAAAAGTTCTTAATCTCGCTTTTACATGAGTTTTGACAAATATTTATATCTGTTATTTGGCCATTTTATTAACTTTTTCTGGTATTTTAGATCTTTCCTATCCTCAGATGTTGGACCACATGTTCGCTTTCTGTGAGAAACTGAATATCCAAAATTATGGCTTTTAGATTATTTTTTGTTCAGAATATTAGACTATTCCCGTAAAAATAACTATCGAGTAAATTTTGATAATCCATTTTATTACAGCACTTTTTGGATCGAACTGTGAAACTACAGATTTAACAGCTTGGAAATGTTGATTGCAATAAAATGCTGCATTCGGCCACGTTCCCCATCATGTCAATATGGGCTGTGCAGGTTCGGTAATTCCGGGGCCCAACTGGTGAAATTTTTTAATCGGTTGTGGAGATTTTGTAAAAACCTTTTTGTGCTGGCAATTTGCTTGTCAACATCTGGATACTTCGAATTGTTTCTGCCACTCGGTGAAAAGCATTTCCTTACCAGGTTATATGCAATAAATTAGGGCATACAGTTTTAAGCCATCTTGCTGATTTTACCATATACGCAGCACCATCTGTAACTAACAGTACAATATTGTTCGTAATAATGTCAAACATTTTTAGAGTTTGCTTTAGTAGTTGCTGGATTGTTTCAGCGTTGCCTTTTTCTAATCTTTTACTTGCAAGTACATATGGCGTCGTTGGTGAATTCGGTGTTAATATGCGCACTAAAACATTTCCTACTTGGTTGGTGAATAATTCATAAGTTTTAATGACGACAGTAAAACTTGTCATAACATAACTGATCAACTAGACGATATTAATTTAAACCCGTACTAAATCTTAAACCTTCTTAGTGAATCTGAACGTAAATATTTAAAACGTGTTTTACAGTTTTTAAGACATCAACCCCTAACGGGGTGAAATGGGGGTCCAAAGTTTGTAATGGAATAAAATTGTTATACCGCGGACGAAGTCGCGGGCGAAAGCTAGTCTTAATATAAACCACTTGAGCTTTAAGTTTTACCACGTGAATTTCACGTAGGTATATTTTTCTTAAACTTTTGCTTTTAACCAAATGTTTTCGCCTAATAATTTGCGATAAAAACCCTCAGACTGTTATCCTTAAATTATTAAGTCTGAACATTTTAGAAGCAGAAGTTTTCGGAAAACCACCTACGCGAAATTTATTGGTAAAATTCAAAGCTCTCGTGATTTAGAAAGTTATGAAGCACCTCAGAATTCGTTTTATTAAGCATATATAATTTAGCCTGATTTAAGAGTAATAAAATTAAGTTCAGTTTTAGTAAAAAAAAACATTGCTGCCAATTAACTCCAGGGGCGGATTTAGAATTTCGTCTAGAAGGGGGGGGGGGGGAGCGCAACGTCGCCTCGAGGGCAAATTCGCGTGCGACATTGTTATTTTATTGTTTAGGGTCCTAAGAAATTTACCCTTTTTCATGATAATGGACGGACTATCTAAACCTGTTCTTGCGCAAACAGAACGGTTTGCCATCTTATTTTACCAATATCCTGGCATTTTTTTATTTTGACCTTTTGTCCACTTAGATTGATATGTGAAAATTTTTCGAAAACGCATTTTTTGACAGCACGATTTTTGAAAAACATATTTTCTGGAAAACAACTTTTTCGATAAAGTAGTTTCAAAACATCCCTAGTTTTAAAAACTAGGGATGTTTTCAATTTTTTTTTTTGAAATCAAATTTTCGAATTTTTTTCAGCCACTTTTCGAAACTACATCATGTTTTTAGAAAACACATTTTTTCAAACATTGTTTGGAAACATACTTCGAATATTCATATTATAGAAAAAACGCTGTTTTGAAAGTAATTTACTACAGAGTAATATAGCAGACACAAAGAAACGTAAACCTGATCGAACACAAAAACGGTTCGTTTAGGTTAGTTCAGGATTTTTTTGTCATTTTTTACTGACATTTTCTAAGATTAAGAGTTAATAATTTATATTTTGTTTTCGGAAAATGAAATCAGTAAGTAGAGAAGTGTATATTTACAAAACAGGGCCGTTCGTCTTTGTTATTATTTCAATCATCGAAATCAATATCATCAGCCTGATTCACTGATTGCCCAATCAACCATCTTGGGATATCCAATATTGCAATAATTTTAACAGAAAATGACTTATTTTGTTGTTTGCTCTTCTACTCTCCTATTAGTCCGAGATCCCATCGAAAAAATCCACCGTGGAGAAGATCGGCGGGTACACTGTTCATAAAATAGAAACTGAACGAATGTCCTATAAGAGAGTTTTTTTTTGAATTTTTCCCATTTTTGAGAAAATACAAAAATTTGTTTGAGTTTGATTGGGTGTTTACCAATAAAGTGATTTTTGGAAATAAACAGTAGAGTTCTGGGAATAGGCCCCATAAAAAAGACTCATTAGCCGAAGGTAATGTGCTATAGATGGGCGGCCAGCTCATCAAAGCTAGAGCTACAAATAAATTTCAGGAGATTAACAATTCCCCCCAAATGCTCACCAATGTTTTTGGTGCTGTAAAAAGAAGAATGGGAACATGTTTGGAAGTAAAAGGTGGACACATCTCTCATTTAATTTAAATTTATAATTTTTAGGTTCTTTGTTGTATATGTTTTTTTTTAATTCTGTATTAAGCAATGGCAATGACAATAATGTAATTTTCTTAAAAATTAAAACTTCAGAACTTGACAGTTTTATTTTTCATTCACGTTTACCTTTTACCTATGTTACCTTTTAAGAGTAATCATTCGAGACATTCGTGATTGATACCACGGCATACTTGGAAGACGTTTTTTTTATCTTACGTTATTTCATGCAGTAGAATGAAAAACATTTCGTGCACTTCTCACATCAGTCATAAACACATCTTCTGTATATTTAGCCAACTTGTGAAGTGTACTATTTATTAGTACGATTTATTAGTTCCGATTTGGTATAAAAATTATGATTATATTAAATTCCCTTTTGGATAAATATCCTACACCATATAGAACTTCAAAATATTAATTTAATACCTAAAATTACGATTTAGGACAACAAAGTCACCATGTGGATTACAATTTTGTACCCAATATGATGGATAATGACAATAAAGCAGTAGAAATTGCTCTACCAAATAATGAAAGTACAGCCCTTCGAACACCTTTAGTAAATACAATTTTTTTTACAGAATTAAACTCACATTTTCTCTAAAATATACATGTAGCAGGTCGTGATTTTTAGAGTGTATTTAAGAAATTTTGACCTGTTAAAATTTAGGTTAACAGTATACTTTTGACATATACGTATTACTACTATATAGCGAACGACGAAAAAATGTTGAAGCCAAGGCGTAGCCTTTGGAAACAATTGCTAACCAGTCACGTGACGTCCTGAACATCCCTCATAAATCACCACGTGATTTGCCCAGCCAGTGAACTCGATAGGTACTACGTACCGTCCGCTAATCAAAACACCAAATACGACAACATGGCCGCTCGCGCCTGTCATATTCAAAAGTTCCAATTTGAATCTGACAAGCCTTCGATTTTGCCATAGCGTTATTTTGTGAATATTTGTTTTAATTTATAATAAAATATATCAGAAAAACCAGTAAGTATAAATTATTATATACTTTAAAGTACAATATCGAAACAGAGTTAATAATATTTTAGATAGAAAATGAGATCTTGTTTCGCATGTCGACGGTCAGTTGAGAAAGACAAAGTGATTATACATAGGTAGGTAATTAATTATTATTTAAGACGATTTTGATTCTAATTATAATGTATTATATATAAATTAATGATTACAATAAATTATACTTACGTATTTTGAGTTTTAGTTCGAACTTAAATAATGTGTTTTTTTTAGATTTCCAAACGATGCCTCGTTTTATTTATATAATGTTCTTACCCGTTTTGCCCCAAAATCTCAAATTTAAAACTAAAAATGATGTATTCACTCTTCAGTTTAGGTACATTCTTGTGAAGAATATCCGCCGCTAAAACTACAAGTAACTTCTTCACTTCTTGCTGCTTAAAACTGGCATTATCGGTACATTAGCTACGACATTATCGTAAATAGGATAATAATTAACTTTTAATCCACTTTTCACAAATAAAAACACATTAATATTTACTTTTGGAAGGTAAAAAGACGAAAAGGAAACCGACAAGCTCACATTTTAAACTGCCGTCAGAACTGGCAGTGACAGTTCCGTCAAAACTTCAAAAGTGCTGAGACATCACGTGGTACAAAACAAAAGATTTATCTTTGCTTCAAATTTTAACAACGGGTAGATTGGACGCTAAGTAATACGTATATAACTTTTGACACAATGATTTGGCAATTGCTTATATAGCTTGCTTTGGTGTTTTAGAAATTGTGTTCAAGTTACTTCCTGAATGGTTCAAAGAAGCGTGAATAATAATAAAAATACATTGTTGTGATTGGCCACAGACCGCAAATAATGAATTGAATGAGTTCACTATCCGAAAATAATGACTAATATTATATGTCAAAAATTGCATTAAAATAAAAGTTTTATTAAATAATCAACCGGCTATCAACTTATCAGATAACTTAGATCTTAGATTGTATAGTTTTGGAAATACACCAAGCCAAATTCCGTCTTTATGCCTAGTTTTCACGGTGCAACTTTGTCGCGGCAATTCGTAAGCTGCATCCAAATTACAGCAATTTGAAGCGTACACTCTATGCAATTAGTAGCAGAAACACAGTTGTATAGATTTTAGTGCAACTAGTCGCTGCAAATTAGTGTACTTCTTTATTGAGTTTTCTATTGCCAACTTATATTTCTGTGTTACCACGTTCTCCAACTGCGAAATGATATTTCTTTTAGTCTAACCTCTTTTATGGTTTATATGTGCAAATTGCCATACATAAAATACAAGTATAAAAGGAAACATTAATTGAGGTTAAGACTGTCTAATATGTAGTGATTTTATCTCATGTTGGCAATCGGGTAAGCTTTTTACTAGAAAATCGCAGCTGCACTATGTTCTCGTATAAACACATATGCTACCTATCACGCTAAGAAAAAATTGTTGCAATTTTGTCGCCGAGTGGTGCCACGCTCTTTCTCCGCAGTAAGAGAATAGAATATACTTCTACTTACACTAAAAAAAATTATAGTAATGAAAAATTCCCTAGTAGTGGAACAAGGAGTAACCGATAGAAAAAGGCAACGAGTCGAGCCGACTTCGAGTAACCTGCGCATGCGCGCTAAAGAATGCCCTAACTCAAATGCGGAGGAGTAGAAGGGTCAACAGGGCACCACTGTTTTATTAGCCAGGTTAAAAATAGAAACTCTCCTCGATATCATTGGGACCTTGCTTTCAACTCCACTCAGTAACTAAAGCAAACATAACAAAAACTACCTTCAAACTGCTCTGCTTGGTGTGTGAAATAAAACGTCAATATTTCAACACAAATTTACAATTTATTTTCATATAAGAGTAAGATAAATAGTTTAGCCGAAAACTGTAGTGTTTTGTCGGTTGAAGATGAACAGGTTCTAATATAATGTTTGGTTCGAACTCTGAAGGAGGAAATCATATTAAATTACGAATTGATTCGCACTAAATAAAAAATATATAATTTTATTAATCAAAGCCGTACATGATCGAGTGCGACAATGTAGAAACCGCACGATTACGCAGCCAAATGGCTTACAAATCAATTTAATTACCGAAAACTAAAGTAGATAAACATAACATTACAAGGCTTATGAGCTTAAGCACAAGATAAATGGCAAGCCCTGTTTTAAGGTTGGGTTGATCAAACGTGATTTAAAAACAAACTTAAATCGTTTATTTACAAAAAAATAGGAACATCAATGACATAAACAGAAGACAGATTTATGTTATTACTCTCGAAAGACAACTTAATTTTCTATTACTTACATTCAAGATTTGAAGATAATTTCTTCTACTATCACAATCACAAACGTATCGGACTGAGGATGGTTCACGAGTATCCTTTTCGACTCTTGTTTTCGCGATCGTCCTATTACCCAGTCAGTAGTTTTTCCCCTCTTTTTGGGCAGCGACTTTAGGTCAGAAACCTTGATTCTGCTGACTTGATAATTAAGCGTTGTTTTAATAAATTATTTCAAGTAATTGTTTGATTTTATAAAGGAACTGTAGTATTTCATAGTTGCAATTTTAATGCATATTCAATAAATAAGCTACATCCTGCCAATGTAGAGGGCAATAACTTATGATTAAGTAAAATAGGATTATAGTTTAGTTATTGAACTTCCAAATATTGATCTATAAAATATTATTGGTTTTTCCACTTGTGACGCAATCAATAGAAAGTTGCTAGGCAACATAAGAGAAAAATACACAACTTAAGTGTTACACATTACACAAAAAAGGCCCTCGTGTAGTTAGCCGATCACACCCGCAAATAAGTATCTTTTAAATGAGTGTCAATTTAATGAACGGAAAAATTTAAATTGAAAGTCTAGAAAAAGTAAACAAAAGGTGACGGGATCAGCCAACTAGATAGAGTAAAATATTTAATTTCAAAAGAATTTAATTTTATTTAATATATCACTCCATCTTACAATTAATAGGTCCAAACATAGCCAAGTTCATACAATGTAATATTCACACAATATTAATATAAGCCACATTGAGACAATATTATATAACCCCACTCGCCATTATGGGCACTAGAGAAGCTCGTTAAATCTATGTTTGACATGTTTAAACTGGCATGACAAATGCAACAATGTTTTTGGTGGCATGCTTTAGTCATTACCCATGAGACCTTATCTTTCTCAAAATACCCCTTTTTCTAAGTTAATATCTGGCAAGCCTAACTTCCGACAACAATAGGTCTAAATTCACTCTAGCAACCCGTTCCAAGATGAACATCATTTGGAAACCAAACAAATTGATGAAATATTAGAATAATTCATAAGTTTTAATGACGACAGTAAAACTTGTCAAAACATAACTGATCAACTAGAAGATATTAATTTAAACCCGTACTAAGTCTTAAACCTTCTTAGTGAATCTGAACCTAAATATTTAAAACGTGTTTTACAGTTTTTAATAAATCAACCCCTAACGGGGTGAAATGGGGATCCAAAGTTTGTAATGGAGTAAAATTGTTATACCGCGGACGAAGTCGCGGGCGAAAGCTAGTCTTAATATAAACCACTTGAGCTTTAAGTTTTACCACGTGAATATCGCGTAGGTATATTTTTCTTAAACTTTTGCTTTTAACCAAATGTTTTCGCCTTAATAATTTTGCGATAAAAACCCACAGACTGTTATCCTCAAATTATTAAGTCTGAACATTTTAGAAGCAGAAGTTTTCGGAAAACCACCTACGCGAAATTTATTGGTAAAATTCAAAGCTCTCGTGATTTAGAAAGTTATGAAGCACCTCAGAATTCGTTTTATTAAGCATACATAATTTAGCCTGATTTAAGAGTAATAAAATTAAGTTCAGTTTTAGTAAAAAAAACCATTGCTGCCAATTAACTCCAGGGACGGATTTAGAATTTCGTCTAGAAAGGGGGGGGGGGGAGGGGCAACGTAGCCTCGAGGGCAAATTCGCGGGCGACATTGTTTTTTTATTGTTTAGGGTCCTAAGAAATGTACCCTTTTTCATAATAATGGACGGAATATCTAAACCTGTTCTTGCGCAAACAGAACGGTTTGCCATCTTATTTTACCAATATCCTGGCATTTTTTTATTTTGACCTTTTGTCCACTTAGATTGATATGTGAAAATTTTTCGAAAACGCATTTTTTGACAGCACGATTTTTGAAAAATATATTTTCTGGAAAACAACTTTTTCGATAAAGTAGTTTCAAAACATCCCTAGTTTTTAAAACTAGGGATGTTTTCAATTTTTTTTTTGAAATCAAATTTTCGAATTTTTTTCAGCCACTTTTCGAAACTACATCATGTTTTTAGAAAACACATTTTTTCAAACATTGTTTGGAAAAATACTTCGAATATTCATATTAAAGAAAAAACGCTGTTTTGAAAGTAATTTACTACAGAGTAATATAGCAGACACAAAGAAACGTAAACCTGATCGAACACAAAAACGGTTCGTTTAGGTTAGTTCAGGATTTTTTTGTCATTTTTTACTGACATTTTCTAAGATTAAGAGTTAATAATTTATATTTTGTTTTCGGAAAATGAAATCAGTAAGTAGAGAAGTGTATATTTACAAAACAGGGCCGTTCGTCTTTGTTATTATTTCAATCATCGAAATCAATATCATCAGCCTGATTCACTGATTGCCCAATCAACCATCTTGGGATATCCAATATTGCAATAATTTTAACAGAAAATGACTTATTTTGTTGTTTGCTCTTCTACTCTCCTATTAGTCCGAGATCCCATCGAAAAAATCCACCGTGGAGAAGATCGGCGGGTACACTGTTCATAAAATAGAAACTGAACGAATGTCCTATAAGAGAGTTTTTTTTTTGAATTTTTCCCATTTTTGAGAAAACACAAAAATTTGTTTGAGTTTGATTGGGTGTTTACCAATAAAGTGATTTTTGGAAATAAACAGTAGAGTTCTGGGAATAGGCCCCATAAAAAAGACTCATTAGCCGAAGGTAATGTGCTATAGATGGGCGGCCAGCTCATCAAAGCTAGAGCTACAAATAAATTTCAGGAGATTAACAATTCCCCCCAAGTGCTCACCAATGTTTTTGGTGCTGTAAAAAGAAGAATGGGAACATGTTTGGAAGTAAAAGGTGGACACATCTCTCATTTAGTTTAAATTTATAATTTTTAGGTTCTTTGTTGTATATGTTTTTTTTTTAATTCTGTATTAAGCAATGGCAATGACAATAATGTAATTTTCTTAAAAATTAAAACTTCAGAACTTGACAGTTTTATTTTTCATTCACGTTTACCTTTTACCTATGTTACCTTTTAAGAGTAATCATTCCAGACATTCGTGATTGATACCACGGCATACTTGGAAGACGTTTTTTTTATCTTACGTTATTTCATGCAGTAGAATGAAAAACATTTCGTGCACTTCTCACATCAGTCATAAACACATTTTCTGTATATTTAGCCAACTTGTGAAGTGTACTATTTATTAGTACGATTTATTAGTTCCGATTTGGTATAAAAATTATGATTATATTAAATTCCCTTTTGGATAAATATCCTACACCATATAGAACTTCAAAATATTAATTTAATACCTAAAATTACGATTTAGAACAACAAAGTCAACATGTGGATTACAATTTTGTACCCAATATGATGGATAATGACAATAAAGCAGTAGAAATTGCTCTACCAAATAATGAAAGTACAGCCCTTCGAACACCTTTAGTAAATACAATTTTTTTTACAGAATTAAACTCACATTTTCTCTAAAATATACATGTAGCAGGTCGTGATTTCTAGAGTGTATTTAAGAAATTTTGACCTGTTAAAATTTAGGTTAACAGTATACTTTTGACATAATAATATACGTATTACTACTATATAGCGAACGACGAAAAAATGTTGAAGCCAAGGCGTAGCCTTTGGAAACAATTGCTAAC
The DNA here is from genome assembly GCA_963971165.1 of Philopedon plagiatum. NCBI lineage: Eukaryota > Metazoa > Arthropoda > Insecta > Coleoptera > Curculionidae > Philopedon > Philopedon plagiatum. The sequence continues at coordinate 95,743,510 of OZ020191.1, forward strand.
CAGTCACGTGACGTCCTGAACATCCCTCATAAATCACCACGTGATTTGCCTAGCCAGTGAACTCGATAGGTACTACGTACCGTCCGCTAATCAAAACACCAAATACGACAACATGGCCGCTCGCGCCTGTCATATTCAAAAGTTCCAATTTGAATCTGACAAGCCTTCGATTTTGCCATAGCGTTATTTTGTGAATATTTATTTTAATTTAAAATAAAATTTATCAGAAAAACCAGTAAGTATAAATTATTATATACTTTAAAGTACAATATCGAAACAGAGTTAATAATATTTTAGATAGAAAATGAGATCTTGTTTCGCATGTCGACGGTCGGTTGAGAAAGACAAAGTGATTTTACATAGGTAGGTAATTAATTATTATTTAAGACGATTTTGATTCTAATTATAATGTATTATATATAAATTAATGATTACAATAAATTATACTTACGTATTTTGAGTTTTAATTCGAACTTAAATAATGTGTTTTTTTTAGATTTCCAAACGATGCCTCGTTTTATTTACATAATGTTCTTACCCCTTTTGCCCCAAAATCTCAAATTAAAAACTAAAAATGATGTATTCACTCTTCAGTTTAGGTACATTCTTGTGAAGAATATCCGCCGCTAAAACTACAAGTAGCTTCTTCACTTCTTGCTGCTTAAAACTGGCATTATCGGTACATTAGCTACGACATTATCGTAATTAGGATAATAATTAACTTTTAATCCACAATGCACAAATAAAAACACATTAATATTTACTTTTGGAAGGTAAAAAGGCGAAAAGGAAACCGACAAGCTCACATTTTAAACTGCCGTCAGAACTGACACTGACAGTTCCGTCAAAACTTCAAAAGTGCTGAGACATCACGTGGTACAAAACAAAAGATTTATCTTTGCTTCAAATTTTAACAACGGGTAGATTGGACGCTAAGTAATACGTATATGACTTTTGAGACAATGATTTGGCAATTGCTTATATAGCTTGCTTTGGTGTTTTAGAAATTGTGTTCAAGTTACTTCCTGAATGGTTCAAAGAAGCGTGAATAATAATAAAAATGCATTGTTGTGATTGGCCACAGACCGCGAATAATGAATTGAATGAGTTCACTATCCGAAAATAATGACTAATATTATATGTCAAAAACTGCATTAAAATAAAAGTTTTATTAAATAATCAACCGGCTATCAACTTATCAGATAACTTAGATCTTAGATTGTATAGTTTTGGAAATACACCAAGCCAAATTCCGTCTTTATGCCTAGTTTTCACGGTGCAACTTTGTCGCGGCAATTCGTAAGCTGCATCCAAATTACAGCAATTTGAAGCGTACACTCTATGCAATTAGTAGCAGAAACACAGTTGTATAGATTTTAGTGCAACTAGTCGCTGCAAATTAGTGTACTTCTTTATTGAGTTTTCTATTGCCAACTTATATTTCTGTGTTACCACGTTCTCCAACTGCGAAATGTTATTTCTTTTAGTCTAACCTCTTTTATGGTTTATATGTGCAAATTGCCATACATAAAATACAGGTATAAAAGGAAACATTAATTGAGGTTAAGACTGTCTAATATGTAGTGATTTTATCTCATGTTGGCAATCGGGTAAGCTTTTTACTAGAAAATCGCAGCTGCACTATGTTCTCGTGTAAACACATATGCTACCTATCACGCTAAGAAAAAATTGTTGCAATTTTGTCGCCGAGTGGTGCCACGCTCTTTCTCCGCAGTAAGAGAATAGAATGTACTTCTACTTACACTAAAAAAAATTATAGTAATGAAAAATTCCCTAGTAGTGGAACAAGGAGTAACCGATAAAAAAAGGCAACGAGTCGAGCCGACTTCGAGTAACCTGCGCATGCGCGCTAAAGAATGCCCTAACTCAAATGCGGAGGAGTAGAAGGGTCAACAGGGCACCACTATTTTATTTGCCAGGTTAAAAATAGAAACTCTCCTCGATATCATTGGGACCTTGCTTTCAACTCCACTCAGTAACTAAAGCAAACATAAAAAAAACTACCTTCAAACTGCTCTGCTTGGTGTGTGAAATAAAACGTCAATATTTCAACACAAATTTACAATTTATTTTCATATAAGAGTAAGATAAATAGTTTAGCCGAAAACTGTAGTGTTTTGTCGGTTGAAGATGAACAGGTTCTAATATAATGTTTGGTTCGAACTCTGAAGGAGGAAATCATATTAAATTACGAATTGATTCGCACTAAATAAAAAATATATAATTTTATTAATCAAAGCCGTACATGATCGAGTGCGCCCAATGTAGAAACCGCACGATTACGCAGCCAAATGGCTTACAAATCAATTTAATTACCGCAAACTAAAGTAGATAAACATAACATTACAAGGCTTATGAGCTTAAGCACAAGATAAATGGCAAGCCCTGTTTTAAGGTTGGGTTGATCAAACGTGATTTCAAAACAAACTTAAATCGTTTATTTACAAAAAAATATGAACATTCAATGACATAAACAGAAGACAGATTTATGTTATTACTCTCGAAAGACAACTTAATTTTCTATTACTTACATTCAAGATTTGAAGATAATTTCTTCTACCATCACAATCACAAACGTATCGGACCGAGGATGGTTCACGACTATCCTTTTCGACTCTTGTCTTCGCGATCGCCCTATTACCCAGTCAGCAGTTTTTCCCCTCTTTTTGAGCAGCGACTTTAGGTCAGAAACCTTGATTCTGCTGACTTGATAATTAAGCGTTGTTTTAATAAATTATTTCAAGTAATTGTTTGATTTTATAAAGGAACTGTAGTATTTCATAGTTGCAATTTTAATGCATATTCAATAAATAAGCTACATCCTGCCAATGTAGAGGGCAATAACTTATGATTAAGTAAAATAGGATTATAGTTTAGTTATTGAACTTCCAAATATTGATCTATAAAATATTATTGGTTTTTCCACTTGTGACGCAATCAACAGAAAGTTGCTAGGCAACATAAGAGAAAAATACACAACTTAAGTGTTACACATTACACAAAAAAGGCCCTCGTGTAGTTAGCCGATCACACCCGCAAATAAGTATCTTTTAAATGAGTGTCAATTTAATGAACGGAAAAATTTAAATTGAAAGTCTAGAAAAAGTAAACAAAAGGTGACGGGATCAGCCAACTAGATAGAGTAAAATATTTAATTTCAAAAGAATTTAATTTTATTTAATATATCACTCCATCTTACAATTAATAGGTCCAAACATAGCCAAGTTCATACAATGTAATATTCACACAATATTAATATAAGCCACATTGAGACAATGTTATATAACCCCACTCGCCATTATGGGCACTAGAGAAGCTCGTTAAATCTATGTTTGACATGTTTAAACTGGCATGACAAATGCAACAATGTTTTTGGTGGCATGCAATATAAAAAGTCTTCTAAACTCTAGGTTACACACTGTATGAGAAAATAGTACCAAAAATAAAAAGGAACACGGCCCTATATGAAAATAAAGGTAAAATAAAATAGAAACCCCAGTATAACTCTTAATATAGTAATAGGTACCCGAGTATTTCATTAATACAACGTTCTCTTTCTGAAGTCCGGCGGACAAGATAGAAAAAACTATAGATCCACTAGTATTAAAACAACGGCTTAAGTAATAAACTAATAAAAAAAACATGCTGTCTCCTTACAGTTTGTGTAACAACGTACCGGTAGACATTACTAGTAAAAAAAATAGAAAAGAAAATAATTTTAAAACATTGAAAAAAAAATTAAACTCAGAATTCAGTGTTATCGTGCCGAGTTCTACAGCCGTGGAGCAAAAAAACTTACCTAAAGGTTAGTGGGCGGGTCTGAGGTGAGCATGGTCCCCATTATAGTTTTAAATCCAGAAAAAATATCTTTCGTAAAGCAAAACGGCTTCAAATCGGCCCAAAAGAGTTCACACAACGTAAGGTACACAAAACCCTGAAGAAATCTTTGGAGTGACCTTCAAGATCCAACATATACCCTAAAATACTTACTGGAATAACCACTCATACTGTCTAGTCTAACATCTACAGGAAAATGGCCGGTCGTGCCTTCACGCCACACCCTGGACCCTGAATATTGATTTTTTGTTCGTGCTCACAAAACGATCACGTGGTCTAGTAACCGCCAAACCCTACAGTGACTGAGCAGTTTTGGAACCAACAAAAAACCCTAGCTTCAACGAAATATTATGATTGTAATTACTCATGTGAACCAAAGGTGGCGCCAGCTCAAAGGGATTTGATACTGACAGGAATTGCCCACTTCGATTCAATTTTCACCCGACTTAGAAATTACTCGATTGGACGATCCAGAATCCCAGGCAGGAAGGTTATTGGCCTCAATAAGAAGGCATACGCAGGAATAATCTGAACCCTGAACTCAAATTGTCGCCACTAAATCATACAAAGACCCCATTACGCCCGACCTCTCGCGTAAAAGAAATAAATTCATTAAACTACAGAAAATAGAAGGTAGGAATGAGCGGTCGTTCTTTCACTTGCCACCAGGCTACTAAACAAACGTATTAATTGGGAACACCGACCCCAATGAACAGACTAAAGTCAAAATCGTCGAAAACTTGTGAAAGAAAAGCGATGAAGACGTCAGCCGGTTCTACGCAATTCTAACTTCACAATTTATAGTTCTTCAAATCCGGACAGTAAACAAAGCTCCAGAACAACATCTCAAAATTAAAATGCTGTTTCATCTAGGGATACATATTAGAGAATGGTAAAGAGCAAGGGCAGGATCCAGAACTAGGATGCGTAGACCGCCTAATCGCCCCCCGAGGGGGCTCTATAATGTCGGTAATATCATCATTGTCATGCCCTGAAAATTTCGTGTTTCTAGAGCATGTATTAAGGAAGATATCACACTCCTTCGGACTGATGATGCAGAATAGACCGCCCGTCGTAACCGTATCGCTACATACATACAAACACCTATACATATAAATACTATATATATACGATTTCGCTGACACCCTATTAAATTAAGCTTGTCGTCTTGCGATCGGCTTGGAACCATACATATATTAACATTGTCTTCCTGAAAGGGACCAGCTGGATCATGATTGGTGGCGAGCCCTTCGGGCACGCCACTAATGTCTCAAAGAAAAACAAATTGTGCATACATATTCTATTAGCCCTAGTCGTTGTTATGGCAATCACCAAAATTGAAAATTTGCAAAAATATTTTTCAATAATTGACCGAATTCTATTTAGATGCGAAATTTCAACTCTACAATTTAGTAAATAACGGCGAAATCAAATTGATCGTTGTCATGACAACCAAAAATTGAAATTATTTTCAAATACAAAAGTAGTGTACTTCCTTCGCGTTCGAAAGTCATCTCACTCGTCCCAATCGCAGAAAGCGTCCGCGAGTTATTAATTGTCAACTTTATCCTTAATCGTTGCTATGCCAACCATGGGAATCGATATTTACACATATATTTTTAAATGATTGACCGAATTCTTCCCTGATATCAAATTTCAACTCTCCAACTCAATAAATAACGGAAATAGCAAATTGTTCATCGTTACGGCAACGAAATGTCAAAATTATTTTCACATAAAAAAGTAGATTACTTCCTTCCCTTTCGAATGTCACCTCACTCGTTTCAATCAGATAAGCCGTGCGTGAGTTAAAAATTGTCAACTTTATCCTTAATCGTTGCTATAGAAACCATGCGAATCAAAATTTACACATATAATTTTGAATGATTGACCGAATTCTTCCCATATATCAAATTTCAACTCTCTAACTCAATAAATAACGGAAATAGCAAATTGTGTCGAATGTCGAATGTCGAAATTATTTTCAATTAAGAAAATAGCTTACTCCCTTTCCTTTCGATTGCCACCTCACTTGATTTAATCGAATAAGCCGTTCTCAAATAATAACAAACCTAAGCAAATTTTAAATCAGACCCGTCATTGTGATATACCCCGTATACTACCTAATGGAATAAAACCTTTCTTTGATGCTTTGCGGCGTCATCGAAAAATTGATAAAATTGGTATTTAATGCGTAATTTTTCAAATTATATGTTCCGGACTCCACATTGGAAGGTCTATAGAACCATTGCCCTGTATTTTTCAAGCCGAAAACGGTCCAGAAACCTTAAAATCCTGCAAGGAAAACTGGCATTTTTGCGACATGTTGACACTTCATATTTTAATACATTCTCCGTATAGAAATTGATTTTTATAATGCAATGTAGGGTCAACAAAAATTTAATAAAAATAGAATTTAATGCCCATCTCATGCAATGAAATGTTCCGGAATCCATAAAAAACGTTCATTCTATCGATTCCATGTTTATTTCAAGCCGAAATTGGTCCGAGATCTTTCCAATATCTCTACAAAAACTGGTTATTTTGGAAGGTTATATTTAATTTCGATGTAAAGAAGGCCCGCTTCAACTGTTTTTCCAAGGCAGACATTTAAAATATGCACTTTTTAAAACTTTTCCAGCCCCGATGCAAAAAAACCTATTTATTTATAAATTTAACGAAAAAATATGCAATTTTAATTAGTTAGGAGTGTTCTTAGATGATGAGGGAAGGAAATTAACCAAAAAAGAACTGTTAAATAAGAGAAATAATATAGAATAATGCCGTTTAAAGATGAGTTTTGGTGGAAAAAAAATAGAAAAAATGTGTTTTTACCTCCTAAATCCGATCCTGGATCGCCCACTCGGGATTCATTTTAAAGCCTGATTATATCCCCACGGGATAGCGTTGAGAAAGTTGGAAGAAATTTGATAGCAGAAGATACAGATTGATTTGAATGTAGAGATGTCATGAAAAAAAATTGTTAAAAATCCAAATTTAATTATCGATTGCTCCTTTCCTATTAAGAATGAAGGAACTAAAAGGTATATTTATCACGTATTTCGATAAGCTCTTTCCGATAAGGTTCATGGGATTTCGATTTGGATCCATTTTGACCCCCAAAAGAAAATTTAAAACCGTCAAAAATTTGCATCAAAAATCGTTATTTCCGTTTGTCCCAAATTTTTCCGATTTCCAGTCATTTTAGGTATAGGTAAATGCAAAAAGAAACTTTTGAGATTCTTAAGTTTGACGTGTCAAACCTTTTTTCTGTCCGACGGCGACGCTTCGTTTTCGAGCAATGTAGAATTGAAAATTGGAAAGTGGCATTTTCCGACCTAAAAAAAAATTAAAAGAATTACTTCCCATTTTCCGAATATTACCAATTCCAATAGCATTCTGAAGCTCCTGATCCTCTACAACCTCCGAAAATTTAAATCTATTTAATTAAGTTTTACGACCTGTAATTGATCCCATACGAAATCGCGGAAACTTTGACTTTAACGTTTACTAACTCCGAAACGATACACCCTGTATAACTGAATTTTTTAATGAAACTAGATCCACTATCCCTCTATTAACCCAGAAAATTTGGCTGCTCCCCCTTTAACCGTTTTCGAGAAAAAAATGAATGTGAAAATGCCAAATGCCACGACAACCAACGACCATTTCTGCATGACGGACGGCTAGGTATAAAGGTAGGCGGTCTTAATATAGTGTGACTGAAAACCATAAAAATTAAACAAGATGTTCAAGGTCTTAAATGTTAATAAAATGAAGGATTTTAGAGAGTAAGCAGCAATTCAACAACATTTAAGGAATACGGGAGTATTCAGGAAAGGTAAAACTAGAAATTATATTTAAAAAACGAACCGTTATAATCAGGGGTCTGAAGGTTTTAATTGGCACATGTACAACAGGGACGAGGGGATTTCACATGGTAAAGCAAGACGAGGTACAGATTGTATTCCGTTCACAGTGAAGACGAGCTCCGGCTCCGGACCAGCTTCAACGCATGGCACGCGTGTTTCCGCAACAGATATTAAATGAAAGAATCACGAGTCACGCATCGGAGCAGCTTAGCAGCTGGTCTTCGCTATGAAAGGATTACTAGTTTATGCTGTCAGGTTAGTTGAAAGTCCTAATCGTCTAACTACTACCTGCTAGTCAGATCATGTGTAAAAATAAGCTATTTTTTTCTAACCTACGAGAACGGCCAATAATGTGTGTTTAAAATTACTCCAAACGTTACGCTTAGAGTAACTTTAAGATATTAAAACTTTCTATTCTCTTTTCTCTTTGAGTTATGGCTGTCGTTTGAGAAGGTCCTATTGACAATTTTTATGTTTTTTATTGATACATGCATTAATTAGATTATTATTTTATACTTCAGGTAAGTACATAATGAATTATTTATTATAAAGCACTAATAACACAACAAATTCATTATCTACACTTTTCCACCACATAAAGACTAAACTATTAATGTGGGTCATTGACCTTACAATGATTCGACATTAATTTAACAGATGCCCAAAACTAGTTCGGTGAAATATTGCTAAAAGACGACTAAGGGTATTCGTAATATTATTGTAGACATATTTTTCCAAACATTTACAATTTCATTTATAATCTCAACTTTCCAAATATACAAAGTTCTTGCTAATTATTATAGTTTATCCCACAGTATATTTTGTAGAAATTGATATCTAAACTTGCTGTTGCAAGATCAGATTTTTAAATCACAATAATGTAAGTGGTGGATTTCTTTAAATACATGCTTATTTTATTTAAGGAACAGTTAAAGTTAGTCTAGGAAAAAAAATGGTTAATGTGAATATGGGGTTTCGACTGATCATACCATTAGTTTATATTCCTGTTACTTACATTAACAAAACTAAAGAGCGTTTGATTTAATTTTAGCTCTTCACATGGCACGAGGGCAGAGACCAGGTTTTGCTAAACTTATGACTGGACATTCGTAACGTATCATTTTTAATGTAGAAAATTAATCCTATTTTGTGATTATTACCTTCTTAATATCTGTGTCGAATAGCTTTAAATCTAAAAATAGTTTTAAAATATCTAGTCTGACTGCGGCTTTATCTGTCCTTGGGAAAAAGAGCTTTTCATGTATCCACCATGTAAAAATGCATATTTTTAAAAAGCTAACGTTCAGATTCACAGAAAGTTTAAGATTTAGTCCTGGTTTAAATTAAAATCCTATAGTTGATCAGTCAATTTTTGACAGGTTTTTGTCCTGTCATTGTCATTAAAAACTTATGAATTATTGTGATATTTCAGCGGTTTACTTGGTTTCCAAATGATTTTCATCTTGGAACGAGTTGATGTAATGAATTTAGTTCTATTATTGTTGAAAGTGTAAATGTCTTATTCTTACACTTGTCAGTTTAAAACTTTTGGTTGACAAATTAGACCGGACTAGCGTTGGAGAATCTGGTTGTTCATGTTTTTCCTGAAGATGCATCCACATTATCTGCTTGGACAATTTTATTGTCTGTACAATAAGCCCAAGTAAAAATTGTCCCAACTTTTTCATTTGCGAAGATCATTTTTGCATATATGATTTTAGTAACTCTGATGCCCCTTTTACATTAAAGTCGGGTTGTTTTCCAAGGTTACCTTCAAAACGCCAACTTGAGATAGAATATAACTATGCGGACCTCGTGTGGTGTTTTCTGAAATATTTTTTTCTAATCTTAACTGACTTAGGTTCAAGCAAGGTTGAATGTTCCGTTAACTTGTGTTGATGTTATTTTAATAATATATAGTTTTGGTTTTTCAATTATTTAATGCAATTTTTCAAAAACGTTTTGTTATTTTTAAAATTAAGTAGGTACATTTTTATTTTTAAGACTGTTTTAAGAGTTTATAGATTTTTTACTGAAGTCTTTATTTTAGAGTGTTGCTTCAGTTCAGATTTGTGTAGTTATATGGATGGACATGAAGAAGGCGGAGCGACGCTGTATTTTGATTGGCTTTGATCTGACATCGGCAAATTTCTATATTGCATAAGCTGCAAAATATTTAAGAAATTTTAAGTAGAGGTCACTTCTTTTAATACAGAGGCATTAAGAAGATAGGGCCAAGAAGGCAATCCAGAGTTGGGTACTCTTCTATACGTATACGTTTATTTCCAAAATGAAGATCACGTATAGTCAGGACGTTTTTTGGATTTGCTTTGCATCCCTCATGTGATTGATTGAAGCAAGATGGCGGCCAGTTTGCCTTTACATTGTACTGACTGATATTTTACCCCTCTTGGGCATACAATGTCAAATAATAACAGTTTTGTGTGTCAATTGATGCATTGTCCGAGAAACTATTTTCGCTTGCCGGACTATAACACAAGTTGTCGATTGGTATACGTTTGTATGTAGCTCCCCTACGTTAAGCTTCGGAAATAAACGTATATGTACATCTTGACGAGTACATGTTAATTCTGCATTGCCCTCCTGGATTCGATGAGCTTTGCTCTTAAAAAAATATTAAAAATGTTTATTCATTGCATGTTGTGTGCTTACAAATTAGTGATATTAACTTTTTAGAATAGTTTGTAACTTTTTTTTCAGGTAACAACTTCATTAGTGAAGATCAAACAGAACCTAGACAATAATTAATTTTAAGGGATATCTAAGTTATATATTTCCATAACTTTGTATTTATCTATTGTTTGTTCATAGATTTTTTTCCAATATACTTTTATTATCTGGCCAACCTTTTAATAGTCAACTAGTTTTTGTTTCTGCTTTCAAATTTATTTTAACTTTTTTTTTTCAAAAACGCATAATTACGAATTTTTGTTGATATCAACAAAAATTAGTAATTATGCGTTTTTGAAAAGACAGTTAAAATAAATTTGAACCTCCGCCCTGATTGCCCCTCGCCCCGCCTATCCACACAACCATCTTTACCAGTAGTGTGTTTGGAAGAACAATTACTCTTATTTAATAGATTGAAGAATTTCTATAAAGTCAATTATATTAATACTTGAAACAAATGAAAATCCCTTTATTATTTTAACATAATTTTTATTTAGTATTAATAAACATACATTGTTTAGACATTCAGTAAATATTTAAATATAAAAAAACACATTTTATTAACACCACACTGACGCAAACATCGTAAACTTTTTATATTTATTTCACTCCAAATATAGGATCTGCTTTTTTGCAAAACTGTCTATTTTTGGCTTGTATGGGTACAGGATGCAAGTTGGAACAAATTTGACGCATAAAACTGCATTCAAATCTCCTAAATTTACAGCTAGGTTTGGTGGAAACCATGTCTAAAAAATACAAATTCAACAATAAACTTGAGATCATATTTAATGTTAATAATTTTTTAACAATACTTACGTATCGGCTGAGTTAACAGGCTAACCAAGAGGGATTTACAAATAAAAAAACAAACTTATTCTTGCAAGCCGTTTAGATTTGTTGTACTTACCATAAAACAATGAAATGAGTTGCTCAGTCCCAAAGATCTATTATTTTTGGCGTATAACAAAAATTAGTAATTATGCGTTTTTGAAAAGACAGTTAAAATAAATTTGAACCTCCGCCCTGATTGCCCCTCGCCCCGCCTATCCACACAACCATCTTTACCAGTAGTGACAGTTATGCATTAGTTACTTCATTAGGTGTTGGTGGCGCTAGAATTAAATTTGAAATGTCAAAAAATTGCATCTCTTTTTATTAGAAAGCCGGGCTTCTCTTAATGTATTCGTTGGTTATAATGCATCTAGATGCATCGTCGGAACCGGGATTTACTCAATTATATTGGACTGTATGACATAAAACTTACTAAAAATAAAGAGTCGTATTTTGATGCAAACGTTATTCATTAAGATAGCAAATTATTACTAGTCAATGTCAGTTTCCAAAACAGAATTACTTTCTATTTTATTATTTATGAATATTAACTAGAGTTTGATGGTTAGCAATTTCACGAATGCCATTGTTTACAAAATCGCGAACCGGAGGTGAGCCATTGTGGATCAATGTCATGAGTGAAATTGCTTAAAAGCAACAAACTTGAGTTAATAATCAAATATTTTTCCAGGGAAAATTTTATCACGAATCATTACTTAAGCCACAAAACAAGCAATTTTTATTTAAATCGAAAATACAAGTAAACAATCAACATATTTATTTTTTATTGTAATTGTTCACAATATTGAAACAACAGTTCTAATAAACAATGGAGTTTCTATTAACAACATTCTGACTGTGATGAGCAACAACATTAGCCAGATTTTAACAATGGGTTTCAGGCATTGTGGTTGCTGTTTCATTGCTCATGTGATTCACTATTTTCGAATGATGCTCTGAATTCATTTGGAGGTAGGGTTTGATGGACTGAGTATTTGCATGTCCCGTCAGCTTTATGAGCTACTGGTCCCCAACTCCTATTTTCGCAAGTGCTGACACAGCCAGTTTTCTGTTTCGTATCAAGGCCAGTCTTCTCCGCCGAGATTTTCTTTCATTTTGCACTACTGTTTACACCTAGAGGCGTGTTTTTAAACCAAATTTCGTTTCTCCCACTAGGATTTACGGGGAGAAGCGAACGATTAGTTGTTACGCTATTATTTCGCTTTAAAGTTTTTTCAGTAATCGAACTCGACAAAAACGGACGTTATGTTTCTTATTAACCACTTACTCTTTGCACAGCTTTTTGAGCCACCCTGTGCAGTTTTAGAAAACACAGGGTTATATTCTATTCTTTCTGTAAAGCTTCCCTGTATGTCCTTTTCATCTTCAAAATAATCGGTCTTAGAGTAAGCGGTTTCATTACCTCTACATGCCAGTTTGAAGGCTCATATGTATATGAAATAACTTCCTCTGCAGCTCATCTGGACAACCTTCATCCTAGAGAGAGGCCATAGCATAAATATATTTTATGCCTAAAGCTATGGCACTCTCCTTGCCTAACTCTTCCTGTAACTTTTTTCATTTAGCGTCCCGCGCATCTCGACCCCTTTTTAAAACTTATGTCGGTAAATAGGTCAAAAGAAATCGAAAACTAAATTAAGATAATTAGCAACCATTGTAAAACTGTGTTGCGTCCTATTTTGAATAAGAAAAAGATCATTGTGAACGAAAAGGGTAAAATTGCATTTAGGGGAAAGTTGAAGCAATGAAAATTTCAGAAAGGATTATTTATTTTCTGAAAACAATAAGAAATAGATTTGGTTTTATGATAGTAAAATTTTGAGCAGTGGAAAAATTACGTTTGAAAAACAGAAAAAATGATGTTATGAGATATTGTGCCCCTATTAACATCAGAAAAATCTGACAATTTCTAAGAAACATTGAGTTAGATTAGAAATCCTTTTTTTTAAATGTTTAATTCAAGTTACTAAAATAATGTTTTACTTTCGAATACTTATCAGATTTAGTTTTTTATATTTCTTTTAAACAGAGGTAACTTAATTAAGTTTATTTTCCCATGTCTTTAATTTTTTAAGAATATACACAGAAAAAAACACTATCGTATATTGAATTGGATACCCATTCACTCAATGACATACTCTATTCAGTATTGCACAATACAAATTCGGTTTATTTCAATGATTAGTGCATCATTGTTAACCAGTAGGTTATAAGATTGCTTGAAATCTAAGATCTCATTGGTTTTTAATGGATCGTTCAAATATAACAATTATTTGATGCCAGTAATACCCTACTCTAAATTCAATATAAGCTATCATTGGTTTCACTAGAAGTTTACTTGTAAGAATATGCACCTCATTTGATGCAAAATAACTATTATTGTTTCAATTGCCACAGTAACTAATTTAATGTAACTTCTAATAGAAAGAAAACATTTCTGTTTAAATTCAATCATATCTGTGTTTTGAAGAACAATTACTCTTATTTAATAGATTGAAGAATTTCTATAAAGTCAATTATATTAATACTTGAAACAAATGAAAATCCCTTTATTATTTTAACATAATTTTTATTTAGTATTAATAAACATACATTGTTTAGACATTCAGTAAATATTTAAATATAAAAAAACACATTTTATTAACACCACACTGACGCAAACATCGTAAACTTTTTATATTTATTTCACTCCAAATATAGGATCTGCTTTTTTGCAAAACTGTCTATTTTTGGCTTATATGGGTACAGGATGCAAGTTGGAACAAATTTGACGCATAAAACTGCATTCAAATCTCCTAAATTTACAGCTAGGTTTGGTGGAAACCATGTCTAAAAAATACAAATTCAACAATAAACTTGAGATCATATTTAATGTTAATAATTTTTTAACAATACTTACGTATCGGCTGAGTTAACAGGCTAACCAAGAGGGATTTACAAATAAAAAACAAACTTATTCTTGCAAGCCGTTTAGATTTGTTGTACTTACCATAAAACAATGAAATGAGTTGCTCAGTCCCAAAGATCTATTATTTTTGGCGTATAACGCAATAAACAAACAGGCTACCAGCTTAAACGACAAATACCAACAGCACAATTTTAACCCCTCCCTCCGCAATCAATAGAACTAATATTTCAGCCAACAATAGAACCCATTGAATTAATATTTTTTTTGCTATTTCTCTAATACCTTATATATTTTATATCAGTGTTTATTTTAATTGAAATGATATAAGGATAATTCACTTAATTTTTAGATTTTATTATTTAAATTGTAGTTCTTGCTTGTTTAATAAAATATATTTTAATTTGAATCACACCGCCCACAAATAGCCATTTCACCCAATTGTATTTGAGCATTCTCGTCAAATGATTTAATGTTTTAGCTTAAACAATTCTATACTCTAAGGGATAATAGTAATTTATCGGTTTCCAATAGTATTTTTGTAATTGAAAAAATGATAATATAGTTTTTAAAGAAGTAAGACTACTTTTGAACTCTAATAGTAAGTCTATATTTAAAGCAATTTTTTTTGGTTATTTCAATGATGTTTTGTTGAGAGAATATTAACTTTAATATAACCAAAGTGAGAGTGGTCAAGAATAATACTACGAGTATTATTGAAAATAGCATAGCAGTTTTTTCTGTGTAGTAAGTTAATTACAACTTATCTCTACTTTTCCGTATAAGGGTAGAAATATTTCTATCGCCATAATAAAGGTATTTTCACGGTAACAAGTTACCTTGATTTCAAGAAACCCAGAATAATACAGGTCCAAACAGTAACTAAAAAGGCTTTAATCGTTTGTTTTTTGACTTGTATTTTCACAACTATATGAGACTTTTATTATTTGGCATTTTTTTCATTAAAATAGCAATTTGACTACGCTGTGATTTCTATTTTCTTTTAAATTAGAAATAAAATCTTAAAACCGGTAAACCTTAAAACGTTGTATGTAGAAATGAATAAATTCAGATATAAAAAATTACAATAATGGGTGAAGGTCAGGTATATATAGTTACTTTTGACACTAAAAGTTAGCGCTATCGTAAAAAATACATCTTATTAATTATATATTTTAATAGATGGATGGCATCCAAACACGGACTTTCACATTAATAAATATCCTTTTACAATTTAAAAGTTTAACTACAGCAGCTATCTATGGTTTTTAATTAAATTTAGCTTTATCTAGAAAGCATAATAAATATTATGGAAATATGACAATATCATTTTTCCAAGCCCTACCTTAATTCATGCAGGTTAATATTCACATTTAATTAAATTTCCCCTGAACAGATAACACAGCAGGTTAATTATGGATTGTATTAAAAACTTATTCCTTGACTTCTAAAAACTTAGATAGGTAGAGAATTACCGGAAGAAGAAATTTAAAAAGATTAGATTAAGGAGTGCACCTGTTTTATTTCCGTAAATAATTAAGCTTCTGATTGTCCTATAAAAAACTACGAACTTTCGTTAAACCCTTTCTATTTCAGTTTCACTAACTTTGAAAAAAAAATTAAACAATAATATTATAAGTACATACAGACATATCCTGCAAGCAATTGTCAATTATTAAAAGTTTCAGCGTGTATAATGGACGCGTGAATGAATTTCATGTAGAAGATTAATTAATATGTTAAAAGATCTGTGGCGACATTTTTCTGTCCCTCATAAAGCGGGTAGCGGGATCGTAACGCAACGGACAACGGACGGAGGGTAAAACGTACAGTGGCCACACATATCGCTGATTGAAAGACTGTTTAAAAATGTTACTTTGAAAGTAGTGCAAATAATCAGTACAGACGACGCGAACAGTAGGGTGCAAGTTCTCAAAAAATGCCTATTTAAAATTTTCGGTTATACGAAAATTCAGTATTAAAATTTCGTATTTTGCAAAATAAACGACCAGTGTGGGTACATCAAATAAATATCCATCGGGAAACTCTTGGAGTATTCCATTGTCTTTATGAGAGACTACGAAAACATCCCCAGAAATTTTTTGAATAAACAAGGATGTCAAGCACCTTTGATTTGCTGCTACCATTGTTATCAAAAGCAGAACATAACAACTGGATGGAATTCGAAAGAACTGACCTAAATACGCGCCAATACACGCGAAAATATGAAATAAATTTGAACACTTCGCTACCAGCCAGCAAGCAAGCTTTCCTCTCCGCCTTCTGCCCTGCAGTAGTGTAGCAATCAGGCGCGGCCCGTGAAATTTTAATGTTGTATATCTCTGTTGCTACTTATGGGACACATGCCAAGTTCAGGTTTTTTAATAGTAAGCCTACTATAAATGGTTTGGAAAAGAAAAATTTTTTTTGTAATTTGCGAAAAAAAGTTGAATTTTTAAATTGACCCACCTGGGAAAAAATTAACACGCTTAGGTATTTAATTTATTATTTTTTCTAAACAAATTTTACATCATTTTGTCAACAATTCTTAAATTTTAAGAGAAAAAAATGTGTTAGTAGAAAGTTATAGTCATTTGAATTTTTTTAAGCCTAAAAAATTAAAAAAATCAAATGTCTATAACTTTCTACTACTTTCTAGTTTTTTCTCTTAAAATTTAAGAATTGTCGACAAAATGATGTAAAATTTGTTTACAAAAAATAATAAATAAAATACCTAAGCGTGTTAATATTTTTCCTAGGTGGGTCAATTCAGAAATTCAACTTTTTTTCGCAAATTAACAAAAAAAATATTCTTTACCAAAACATTCATAGTAGGCTCACTATTAAAAAACCTAACCTTGGCATGGGTCCCATAAGTAGCAACAGAGATATACAACTTTAAAATTTCACGGGCTGCGCCTGGTGGTCGTCTAGGTATGCTATTTCAAGATTAAACGCTCCGATATCATCTCCGCTCTGAGCTCCGATCCGCTGTCCGCGTTATGTGTGGCCGCACACTTAACATAGCAATGTGCCATCGGCGATATTGCCATGCAGCAATATTTCCATGTTGGGAATATTCCCGGAAAGTTGCCAAGACTCTAATAAGTGTCTAAATTTTGGGAATCTTTAAAACGGGAATATTGCCGGTTTATTTGGAATTGTGATTAAAATATGGCAATATGCCCGGCAATATTGCCGACCTTTTATTAACCAGTTAATGTCTTTTTTAAACAGCTTTATTGTTTCTTTTTCATTTAAGTTCATTTTTATTTCATGTTATGACATATATTTTGTAATGTAGTACATTACCTAAATTATTTCTGTTTTTTTTTGCAATAATATTGTATAAGTACACTTTGCCTCAAATAAAAACTAAATTCATAAAGGCAGGGACAGGCCAAAATTGCCCTAAATTTCCATTTTTGAGCAATATTGCCACACACAATGTTGCCACCAATAGTGCCTCTGCTTAAAATTGCCGGCATCGGCACATTGCTACTTACACATCAATAAATTAAACACAATAACAACACGCAGTCATCCATCTTCGCCTTTGACAAAAGAAATGATCTAAACGGCAGGGACGCGATGCTCTAAAAAAACAGCTGCAAAGATTTCCCGGAACGTTATGCATTGCTGCCAACTGAAAATAAAGCCAGCGATCCAAATTATATTGCCCACTCCTAAATTCTGTAAAATTGAATTTTTCCGCGTTACGAATTTTAACAAAAATTATTCAGATAGCAAAATTCCGTAAAATCGGGACAAAAGAGCCTGTGATCGCGACGTGGGAAATTTTTCATAAAATCGGGACTGTCCCGACCAAATCGGGACGGGTGGCAACCCTGCAGAACCTCAATATTATTTTTAATTATTTTCCAAAAGTAAATCATAAAATATGTTGAAACTTTTATTAATATGTTAAAACATACCTATAGAATAGGAATCAACGGTTAAGTCACAACATTCATACAAAAGTAAAATAAAGCAAAAAATTGTACTCAAATGAAATTGAGTTTGGCAAACTTGGACTCCACGTGAAAAATGCCGCCTTAAGCTACGGACACATTATTAACACGCGTTGACACGAACTACACCTGAACTATTTATCTTACTATAAATACTCCACAAATGTGAATTTAATAAAACAAATGAAAAACAGAGTTTTGAAAATCTCAGATCCATCCTTCCACAAAAAGAATCTTGACATCTTTTTAACACTTTTTACTGATAACACTTACCCACCGACCTTAACAAAAAAGATACTGTTCAGTGCGTCCAATTCATTGGCAGACACTAACATCTCCAATAATAATCAAGTTAATAGTGTTGCTGTGACGGACCCAGAAAGAAAAATTATTTTCACACCTCAACCCTTCATTAAAGAAGTCACTTCCGGGCTACCTAGGATCTTGAGTCACATTAAAGATATAAAAATTGCAACTAAATCAATTCTTACAATTCTCTCTGTATATCCTATAAACTCAAAGATAGAACCCCTTTAACAGCAAGCTCTGATGTAGTCTACAGTATCCCTTGTGCTGACTCGATAAAATATACATTGGTCAAACATCTACACCGATTTCTAACCGCATTAGGAGTGACTATAGGCTGCTTAGGTTTACTTACTGCGCGTGACTCAGTAACTTTGTTTATTCTAGTTTCGTTAATCCTAGTAAGAAATAATTGAAAATGTTTGCATTTTTTTTATACACTTCATCATTATCGATTAAAAGTGATCTAAAATGACCATGTTATTTAAATAATAATGAAAATAAGAAAGTTTATTTCGAAATTAATTCAAAACTTAATCAAATACCTTATACAGACATTCATTTAGGTACACTGATTGAATTTTTGCTGAATATGTATTTTTTACAATTCACGTATTATTAAAAAAAAATTGAAGTGTGTAATAACACTAATAACTAAATAATTATTTATATAAAAAAATAGTATAAACTATAGTTTAAGCTGTTAAACCTAATTTGGCCAATACATGTACCGGAAGTTGGATAATATAGGAAAAACGATATTGATTTCCACTTTAAAGACATTTTTGCTACAAAACCTTATCGCATTTTATAAACATTCAACGAGCGATGCGGAATTTTATGCTCTACAAAATACATTTCTTTTTTTTTGTGGAGTTGAAAGTTTTTGAGAAGAATATTAAAAACTAAAATATTGTACCTAAGAGGTTCCTTTTGGGGTAGTTTGACAACTTCGATTTTATGGGGTTTTCACTCACTTAGTGTTCGTAAAACATTCGCATAAAAATCAGCTTGACACAAATTTATTTCAGATTACGGTCAAAATCCACCTAATTTTATTAGCCTATTGATTACGTTAACCGCCTGTGGTAACACACTGATTAAACCCCTCTAATAAAGCAAACTTAAAGAATCTATAAATAAATTCCACTGGAGAAAACGAAGCGATTACCCGTTGATTTAATTGTCGTTTAAAGTAAGCTTAAAAATTTAGTTTAACATCGTTTCCATTTTATTACCTGGCATTTTTTAATGTTCTTTGACACCTTCCAAAGGTACCACTCGAGATTCAAATAAGTGGTTGTTTATCATGAGTTAGATTAATCATTGGTCAACTTATAACTGCTAGTAACTTTATTTCGAGATGCGAAAATCAAATTAATTCCAGTTAAAATAATAAGTCAAAATCAATAATTGCTAACATTTAAATAAATATATAAATTCATCTGTGAAGATAAAATAATGTTTTTATTTTGTGTTTATTATTATTTTTATTTATTTATTATTTATTCTAATATATAAAATTGTAAATTGACTGACTCGCTCATTCATCAACGCCCAGGCAAAACTATGAATGCTAAAAAGTTGAAATTTTGCACACAATTTTATTACGCTGTAGACGTCCACTAAGAAGGGATATTGCAAATCTCGCCCTCTAAGGGGGTAAAATTAACCCCTAAAAATTAACTTTTTTTTATTTTAAAAACTACTAAGAAAACGCCAAAACATGTCAATTTTTTTTTACATACAACTACTTTTTTTCGCGTTGGAATTTTACCCCTAGGGGTAAAAACACACTTCTACCACTGATCTATCAAGGCCCAGCCCTAACTACCAAAGATAAAAGCTGAAATTTTGCATACTGCTTTAGTTTAGGCCCCAGACGTCCACTAAGAAAGGATATTGCGAAACTCGCCCTACGAGGGGGTAAAAGCAACCCCTAAATATTAAATTATTTTTTATTTTAAAAACTACTAAGTTCTAAGAAAAACGCCAAAACATGTCAATTTTATTTTATTTTTTACATATAAGACAACTTTTTCGTGTTGGAATTTTACCCCTAGGGGTAAAAACATACTTCTACCACTGATTTATTTAGGCCTAGCCCAAACTACCGAAGATAGAATGCTGAAATTGTGCATGCAGCTTAAGTTTAGGCCCCAGACGTCCACTAAACTCGCCCTCTAAGCGGGTAAAAGCAACCCCTAAAAACGAATTTAATTTTTATTTTAAAAACTACTAAGTTCTAGGAAAGCACCAATGAGAAAATTATTGCAAAACTCGCCCTCTAAAGGGGTAAAATCAACCCCTAAAAATTAAATTATTTATTTTAAAAACTATGTACTAAGTTCTGAGGAAAACATGTTAATTTTTTTTAAATAAAACTACCTTTTTTGTGTTAGAATTTCACCCCTAGGGGGTAAAAACACTCTTCTACCACTGATTTATCAAAGCCCAGCCATAACTACCCAAAGATAAAAAAACAGATTTTACAGCTTTAGTTTATGCCCCAGACGTCCACTAAGAAAGGACATTGTAAAACTCGCCCTCTTAGCGGGTAAAAGCAACCCCTAAAAATTAATTTAGTTTTTATTTTAAAAAACTAAAGTTCTAAGGAAAACGCCAAATCAAGTCTATTTTATTTTAAATTTTTATGTAATACTACTTTTTTTCGTGTTGGAATTTCACCCCTAGGGGTAAAGACACACTTCTAACACTGATTTATCAAGGCCGCTAACTACCAAAGATAGAAAGCTAAAATTTTGCATACAGCTTTAGTTTAGGCCCCAGGCGTCATCTAAGAAAGGATATTGGAAAACTCGCCCTCTAAAGGGGTAAAATCAACCCCTAAAAATTAAATAATTTTTAAGTTCAAAAACCAATAGGTTTTATGAAAAAGGCAGAAACACGTCGATTTTATTTAATTTTTGTGTTGGAATACCCATAAGGGTTAAAAACACCCCCTCACCAGATCTACTAATCCCTACGTCACATCACGAAATTTTGAAATTTGGCATGCAGGTTTGCCTTGCGGCCTTGGTACTAAATAATAGCGGGTGTTATGAAAGTCTCTTGTTAAGGGGGTAAAGTCATTCCCAAAAAAATAGAATATTTTTTTTATTCTAAACCACCCATTGTATTGACAATCGCCAAACCATGTCATTTGTTTTCTAGATAAGGACCAATTTTTTTTGTGTTGTAATTGAATCCCTAGGGGGTAACACCAGATGCAAACATTTTTAGTTTATACTTAAATAAATCTGGCAACCGTGCGTCCAGATGTTCGGTCCGCATGACCAAGCGTGATCTGTCGATCATTTTTTATTTTCCGCATTTTTTATTGCTATACACAGAAACTATAGTTTTAAAAAAAATTGCGCATGCTGTATAGATGTACTTAACCGTCCAACAGCTAGGCTATTTTGCGGCCTCTACGAAAAACGGCCAAAGTCGTTTACAAGGAAGTGATAACTTCGAAATATATATTCTAAAAATATTATTTATGATTAAAACACGCTGGCGAAGCCCACTGTTTCCAGCTAGTATTATTATATCGGATTAAAAAAATTAGTGTCAAGCTGAGTACCGACGGTTCACTGTTGATCCATGCCTGAGGTAAATTTTAAAAGATTTTTAGGATAGCATTTTTAGTGTTTTAACCTATCGTTACCTACTATATAGAAGTATAAAGAATATACAGGTATGTAAGAGTGTGTGTGGGTGTGATATGGCGTGTATGTATGTGTGTACAGCACATTGTTTTTGGCATCCATAATTTAAGTGTTTATGATTTGCAAGCATCTCTTATTTTCATAATATAGCGATTAATGACTAATTTTTGTATTTAAATTGTCACAATATAGCGGGAAATGACTAAAACTTTATATTAAAGATAATACTGTGTGTGTAAATGTCGCCTGATTATTTTAAAAACTAGCAAACGAAAGATATTTTTGATAAAAGTTCTGGTGCTTTTAAGAAGTTGAAAGTTATGTTTATTTAAATGTAATAACTATTTTTGCTTTACTTTCTGACTCTGCCCAAATTATAGGCTAAGTTTATGTAACTCCCTATACCCAAACCAAATTTCCGTGTTTGTATAAAATTAAACAAGCGGATTATTGCACAAAAAGTACCTGTTAAGAAAAGGTGTTCGAGGAAAAAGTAAAAGGGAATTAAAGTTCTTTATCCTGAAATAAGTTTTGAATATAATGGGCCACCCAAAAAGTTACGGATGACCAAGGTCTATTTCTTGTATAAGGAATACTCCTTTTCATTATAGTTTATTATTTATTTTAAATTTTTGATTTTATTAATTTAAACCTCTATTTAAAAAATTTTAAAATAGATATGGATCAGCCATTACGTTTTAGGTGACCCTGTATATTCGAAACTAATTTTAGGATATAGCATTTAAATTCTCTTTTACTTTTTTCGGAAAATTTTTTCCTTAACAGGTACTTTTGGTAAAACAATATAACTTTATTCAATCACACTATTCAAAAAAAGTAGAGCAACAAATTGGTTATTTATTTAAATTCCAATATTTTTTTTATGAGGCTATGCCTGTATTTCATTTTAATTAAATACTTTCCTTACAATCTTAGGAATATCTTATAATAATCTGGTAAATTTTAAACACCATTAGACAGGGAGAAATGATTATAAAAATTAAAGAAGCCAAAAATAAATGCGGCAAAAGTAAAGCATTTAACAGTATTTTATTTTAAATGATACAACAAACAAAACATAAAACATTTAAAAATTTTAGCAGCCACAAGCATTCTGTTAATGAATAATTATCAGAATATCCATTATTACCATTAACTTCGCGGCAGTGGGACAATCAAATTTTGAATTACATTTTCAGGAGGATTTCTCCAAACCTCATTAATTTTGCCCACCCACGATTATTGATTTTTCAAAGAATTGTACCCGTATACAGCGTTCTACTTCTTCCCACAGATTTGGCTGTCACTATTAAAACATGAAAAAAAAATTAAATCAATTAACGTGTTCAAGCGTTTTTATTGGTTCGAGAGATATTAGCAATGTTCCATTCTTTTGAAAAGCACTGTATACGAAAGTTCATATTTATCGTATTCTTGCTTGTATGAGTTATTACATATTTAACATATCTAAACTAGAAAAAAAAGTTGACAAAAATTTGCGGTAACACCGCTTCTATATTATTACTCCCGCTATTTTTTTTTTAACCAGACTAAAGTAGGCAATGACTTAAGAAAATAATTGCTTTGTAACGCAACAAGTAGCTTAATCAGCAACCACACAGTTATAAGCTGTAATCCTTTTCCCTTAAATTTCTTTTTCAGTTATTTCAGTACCTACCTATTTAGTTAGATTTTTAGAAATATATTTTAAATGTAATTTTTCACTTGGCTTTTATAAATTATATTATGTATTTTTTCTAGTGGAAGTTTGTTAGGAAATTTTTTTTTTCAATTCATTCCTGGTCCTAGACAACTACCGTCCCTACTTCTTGTACTTATCAGCAAGGGAAGAGAAAATCATTCACTCATAACTCACCTCTTGTTTTGTTTCGTACATTACTCGAATGGTTATCCAACTTCCCGCGCCGTGCGCCATGACTTTCCGAAAGGGTCTGTATTTAATGAAGCAAATCTGTAAAAATACTATTCCAGATCGAAAGAATCCAAGCTTCCACACTTAACACTGATGCGTCATTTTCTAAAGTATGTATATAAAATCATATTAAAAAATCCAAAAAAAAAAAAATATTATAATATATTCTAACTGCTGTGCCAACCCTGTACACAAAAAGTACAACGCCTCTACATTAATGTAAAGTACTAGAAACAAAAACATCATTGTCACTATCACGGTAAATTTTACCAATATGCAATGGAAATAAATTATTAAAAATTTATTACTGAAAAATATAACGGTATTGTTTTATTTTACTAACCCTGGCAACAACCACTGTCAAAAAGTACTTGTAGTCGACCAAATTCAGAATAGCCGTGGAGTCTCTAATTGTTATAAAATGTAAACAAACGTATTTCCCTCGTGTTTCTAAATCTGTTGTATTATGTAATGTGACTAGGGATTGGCACATCTCTTTTAACATTTTCTGCAGCAGATCATTACCTCAAATCTTATAATTGAAAAAACTGCTGCAAGATGATGTCAGCTCACTTTCTTTAATTGGTGGTCACTTTGATTTAAAAAGTAGATATGTAATATTTTAAATAAAAAGTGTTAAGTAAGGTAAACTAGCTAATAGCTTGATGATGCTAAATGATTCAATACAAAATCAAAAAAGTGTTATACATTTTTACCAGAAATTGTTATCATTATATAAAACACTTAATTCAAAGCGAGTTAATATCAGTTTTATTGTACATAGGTATGATTCGCAATTACTTATGTGTTTTCATGATATAACCAGTAACGAACAACTTTTCATTTTGATGTGGAAATACATATATAACTTATTTGCTTCTACGTGAGAAGTAATTGCCTTGTTGTAACGCAACACGAAGCTTATTTAGAAAAAAAGCTATAAACTCCCTTGAGTCCCTTTTCGTGTTGATTCTGTGTCTGGCTTGTTTTTCAAAAAAGGGTTTCAAATGCAACCCTTAATTCCTTAATTAAACTATTCTGTAATGTTTCTTTAGTAGCGGTATTTGATTAAGAGAATGAATAAACGAAGTTAAAATATCACCTATGCACAGAATAATCGAAACGTATATAATATGGTAATATATATATATATATATATATATATATATATATATATATATATATATATATATATATATATATATATATATATATATATATATATATATATATAATATGGTATGGATATAAATGGTTTTCAGTTATCACAAATTATAAAATAATTTTTAATAAAAGTTTCTCTATTTAATACAGTTTACATAATGACCTATTCGTAGTTTTTTTGCTCTAAGTTGGACGTATACGCCATACTTTTTTCGTTATTCTACGAGATCTTTTATCATTTTGAAATGACAAACAGCAAAAATTTAATTTAAGACAATCTGTTTTTATTTTACAATAATATAATGTTCTACTTAACAATACCATGTATTTCTCTGTCAATTTGTAATAATTTCTTCTTAGCATCGTTAATGGCCAAAATTGTCATGATGGTTAATCAAAAAAGACATCATTTTACCAAAACATTAGAAGAAAAAAATAAAATTCGATCTTTGTGTGAGGTCTCAAGGTAATTCCTATAACATTTAAACTAAAGATTTAAGAACCATTATCCCATACATTTTCGACACCCTCTCTATATTTTTTTATCAATTTTAATTTAGAATTGAATGTCAAAAATTTCAACATAATAGTACAGCAAAAGTTCAAACTAACAATAGGAGATATAAATAGATCTGTAAATGCATCTTTTTTATCTATCATATAATCTGTCAGCCAGAATTGATAATGTTCTGCATATCATTATATCGGCAAAAAATTAAACTGCAAATTGCCTGACCAAAAATTGGTTCATATAAGTAGACCATTTTCTCGTTCATCTTTTCCATCCATGAGAAATATCTTTTATATATTTTTTGTTGATAGTAATTTTTTTCTTTAACATTCTGTTTTCTTTTCTGTGTTTTCGTTAATTTTGGTTAGTTTTGTTTATTTAATCTTCTGTTGGTATTTGCTTTGAAACTATTATTGTTTTGTAAATTGATTATTTTTATCATAATTCAGCCCGAAAGAACTTTCTTTATCGCACAAGCAACCACAATAAGATTTCTGAAGTGTATTCTTACATAAAAAAAACATTTATTTTTTTGTGATTCTTGGTTCTGTGAATCAATTTTTACACATTTTTAAAATGGGCGATCAACATTAAATGTTAGCCGCCTATTTTCAACACTAGCGGTTTTAGAAAAGTATACTAATGGATTCGCCGGCGACTCGGCTGCTCTATCAATAATTAACCCATATGTCTTTTTAAACAAACTTTACTTTCTTACATTGTTTACAACCTACTTACATAGTTTTCTCGATAAGTATAAGCATTATTACGAAGCCTGTCAGAACGATATCCTATTGAAAAGTTGTTGCTTTTCTAATCATTTTGCGATTTTGCTTTTTGTTCTTCAGGTGTTGCATTTATAGACGTCTGAGCAGCGTCGTCTGTCCTTGTCTATCCTTGTGAATTGTTGCTGATTGGAAGTTTTTGAAAGTGATCTGCTGCTTTTATTAGGGCCAAAATTCTTTTCTGATTTTGTCAGGATTTGACTATAGTGCTTGTTCCTTATCCTTATGGAGCTATAACAAAACGGCTCCAATACCAATATTATTAGCATCTGCGTCCAGATAAACAACCCTTGTTCCTGTGGGTAACTAAGGATGAGACTTGTCCAAAAGGTGCTTTCGGCATCCTAAATGATGTATCATAGTCTGCACTCCATGTGACGTCTGTCTTGTCCTCGGTAAATTTATATAAATTTTTGTATTAGTTCATAAGCCGACAAAACTTTTAATTTCATGTTTGTCACGACGCGACGGCGACGTTTTCTCAATCCGTAATAGTTTGTATAGTTTTTCGTCTATCCTATCCGAATCCCATTAGATAAACCTTCAAGTTTAAACTTTTTTTTAAGACAGCGTGCGTGCACTTCTTCGGATACAACAGAGAGGCACATTTTTTCCCTGCGCATTTGTTCTAGATTATCTAGTTGTCTTTTAAAGATTTTTCAGAGAGATAAATTCACCCACAGACAAATTCACCGAAAAATAATTCACTCAAAAACAAAACACAAAAAGAAACCAAGTTTGGTTTTCCCTTTTCGCTATTTACAAAGTTCAGTGACATTTTAAAAACGTATTTTGCTGATAGGTACAGGGTGGTCCACATAAGATGACCCACTATCTGATCTCAGAATCTGTAAGAGCTACAAAAAAAAGTTAAAGACAAAAGTTTCTTGCCTTGACTTTAGTTTTTTAGGTATTTAGTTTTTACGTATACAGGGTGTTTAGTTTTTTCTGGCCAAGTACCAACTTTCTTATTTTAAATGGAACACCCTATATATTTTTACATATTCGGATTTTACGATTGATTCTAAGTAATTTTTAGTATAACATGTTTACTAAAATTCTCAGTAGTTTTCGAGAAATTTCAATTTTTAAAATTTTTACAGCGAAATCAGTCATTTGAAAAATATCATGTATTTATGTTTAATATTGCTCAATTTCTAAAATAATTTAAGATTAGCTTCCCTATTAGATACTCAGTTCTTTTTTCTGTGTTAAATATATTAGTCAAAATTTGTCAATTTTTAAACTTCAATATCTCAACTTTTTTAAATAGAACACCCTATATATAAATGTTTTATATAAAGCAGCATTTAATTCCCTATCATTTCACTATAATATACCCTAGTCCTAAAATGAACTGTTTTGGAGATATTGGTATATTTGTTAGCTTATTTTATTAAAATTATCAAGTGTTGGCAAAAGTTCGACTAAAGTTAATAATATTTGTTTGTATTCGCTTATGATATATTTACCAAGTAATAATAAACATATATTACCCTTATACCATTGGTAGTAGTTTGTTCATCACGCTGGAACAATTCAAAATTCTGCAATGTTCGATTCTTTAAAAATGGTAATAAACAAAATTTATCCATTATGAAATTATCGTCTCACAAATGTCATTTCTATAATGTTGTTTGCAAAAATATTTCTATGTACCGAAAATAAGATATATTAGGCTAAATTTGTTAAATTGTCAACAAATCATAAATTTTTAAAATGGATTTCTATTAAACGATTATAATGATTCCTATATCTAAAATCAATAATTTTGTAGAGGTAAGTTAATTTCTTAAAGTTATAGATTTTTTAATAACACTCACTAAAACGACAAAAATAATACTACAGTTGGAAATTATAAGTTTTTAATGGGCTTTTCGCGTTTTCAATAAATATGTTTATATTATTGCGCAATCAGTCAATCGAAACACGCACACAAAAAATTATGTCGGTTGGATGAATAATAACTAAAATATTAAGGTTTAAATTTCACAAAATTGAAAAAAAACTACTACCAATGATATTACTATAAGGGTAATATATATTTATTATTACTTGGTAAATATATCATAGGCGAATACAAATAAATATTATTAATTTTAGTCGAACTTTTGCCAACACTTGATAATTTTAATAAAATAAGCTACAGGCTTTAGGAAATATAGCAATATCTGTAAAACAGTTGATTTTAAGTATAGGATATATTATAGTCAAATTATAGGGAATTAAATGCTTCTTTATATAAAACATTTATATATAGTCTGCTTTTGGTTTAGTTTAGAAAAAAAGAACAGAGTATCTAATAGGGAAGCTAATCTTAAATTATTTTAGAAATTGAGCAATATTAAACATAAATACATGATATTTTTCAAATGACTGATTTCGCTGTAAAAATTTTTAAAATTAAAATATCTCGAAAACTACTGAAAATTTCAATAAACATGATATATTCAAATTTAGAATCAACCGTAAAATCCGAATATGTAAAAATATATAGGGTGTTCCAAAAAAAAATACTTGGCCAGAAAAAACTAAACACCCTGTATACGTAAAAACTAAATACCTAAAAAATTAAAGTCAAGGCAAGAATCTTTTGTCTTTAACTTTTTGTTGTAGCTCTTACAGATTCTGAGATCAGATAGCGGGTCATCTTATGTGAACCACCCTGTACATACCTGCCATAATTAATTATAAATATATTTGAATTATCAAACCCAAACAAAGGTAATAAATGCTTAGGTAAAGGTTTGCTCGCACCGGTAAAACGGCCAAAAAAAAAAACGACGGTCGGTTTCGGACTTCAAAAAAACTTTTATGTGAAACATTTCGGTGAAACACTATTTCGGTGAATTTTTTTTGTGTGAAGTTATCTTTCGGTGAATTCGCTTTTCGATGATTTTGAATTGTTGTGAATGAATTGTTGTTCGGTCACACTATTTTCATAAGTGTTTAAACGTAGCTTAATTATTGCATAGGCTTGCATGGCAAATGTTAATTGATTTAAGCGGCTACCGGTGAAAAATATGATTAAAAGTGGAAAACCACTGTGTTACAGCTAACGTGATTAGTCGTTAGTCTTTGGAAGCGGATAGCTATCTTTTTTGGGCCATCATTCAACTGTCTGTTATCAATGCAAAACCTGACTGAACTGAGTTTCTAAATCTTAAATTATGTTTTCGATATTTTTTTATTGTGTATCTGTAATACCTATTCGGTTGTCGCCACATACAAGCATAAAGTACTCTTTTAAGTATTCTTATGTTCATTTTCTGTTACAAAAAATAAAAGAGACACTTAACAGTTCGGGAACTATTATTTTGTTAATCTATCATAAATATAATCGTACTGTACGGATGGAGTTCTAGTGTTATACCAGAGAAGAATAAGATAGAGAGAATAATATCTCGTCTTCCCGCCAGCTCGACCACGCTATGGCCTTCAGACGGCAACACCCCGCGATTAGCCAATACGATTCTCACAATACACCCCGACTTAGCCAGTGCGGCAGCAACACGGCAAGCAGAGAGAGTTTTCTGCGGCGCGCCTCAATACTCACTCGCACTGTGCTTTATAATAACCCAAAATCTGCAGTGCACGCCCATGTCAGCTTATTTCGACGTCGGTTTGGAGGTCATAGAAAGCAAATCGTATTTATGAATGAACTCCGTACGAGATATTCTTCTATCTTATTCTTCTCTGGTTATACCCTTCTAAGTGGGTTGGACCCTAATATGCAAATATATCCTCATCCAGAACAGGAGAAGTATTTCTGTTTTCGAATTTTCTTATAACAAAAAAATTCTCATTTAAGTATTAATTCCATTTACATATATAATAAATTAAACTGGATTTGACTGTACAGGAATATCTGAATAATATTTTATTACTACGAGAATATCGCGAAACTTTATATTGAATTAAGCGACGTATAATGAAATGAAGATGACTAGTATAGAAAATAAATTAAAACGTATTGGAGGGTGTGATACAAATCGAAATAGAGTTTGATTTAAAAAATAAAGTGATTTACGCAGCGGCGTTTTTTTTATGTTTATAAATTTTGCATTATTTTAAAAAAATATCAAGTAACCTTCCCGAATTAAAAAAAATTAGATACTTGTATCTAAAATTTGACAGTTTGTCAACAATAAACATGAGCAAACTGATGTTTTATCTAAATAAATTTTATCGTTTTCATTTTCTTTAATTTTTTTTTTAAACCCTTCCAAGAAATCTCCCACTATTGCGAAAAGATGTCATTTTCTCTTTAGATCTGTCATTTATCAACTTATAACTGCCAGTAACTTTACTCGAAGATTCAGGAACCAAATCACTTGCCGGTTTATGTTACCGTTCTTTTGCGTGGGAGGAATTAAAAATCCGTTTACTGTAGAACAGGATTTAAAAAAAAAATAAATGTTTTTTCTTAAAATATCCCCGGTAAATTGGGAGCGTTTGACCGTTATTCCAGAGAGACACTACACTTATTTACTAATACCAAGTATTTATAACGAGAGCGGTGTAGCTGTTCCCGCAATACATAACCGCCGACTCGGAAATCGACTGGGGATATATATATCAATATACATGATGTATATTTTATGCATTTTTTTAAACATTTTTTGGGAGAAACGCTTAAAAATTGATGTCTCCCACCCTTATCACCAAAAGGATCACTCGGAAAAATCTACAAAAAATCATGAACATTGAGAATTAGGTCCAGATTGAGCTAAAATTATCAGGATTAAAAAATTCTAGCACAATTAATTGTTATAGACAATTTAATTGTTTATTTCCTGATAACTGCTGAACCATTGGTTCTAGAGGAAAAGTGTATCCACAAAAAATATTTTTCACGATGTTATAGGAACAATTTTTGTCCCTACACATTTTTCAAAATTTTTAATTTAGCTCAGCCGAAACGCTAGTGCATTACTATTATTGCTGTCCCCCACCCTCATAACCAAGAGGATTGCTCAGAAAAATCTGAAGAAAATCATGAACATTGAGAATTAGATGTAGATTGAGCCAAAATTATTAGGATTGAAAAATTCTAGCGCGATCAATTATTGTTATAAACAATTTAATTGTTTATTTCCTTATAACTGCTGAACCATTGGTTTTGGAGAAAAAGTTTTTTAACAAAAAATGTTTTTCACGATTTAAGGAACATCTTTTCTCCCTACACGTTTTTTTTTCAAAATTTTTAATCTGAATCACTCGGAACGCGAGTGCATTACTATTAATAATTTCAGTGGGGGGCTAATGGCATGGAACACTAATTGTGCAATTATAGCTTACACCTGACCGATTTTTTACAAATTCAAATAAACTGTTTATTTATTTATGTCTTTAAAATGTGTCATCAATATATATTGTTTTGTTTATTTTCATAAATAAATAAAATAAATAAATAAACAAAACAATACTGGTGACATACACACATTTTGGTTGCATAAACAATTTAATTATGAATTAAACACTTGTAAGGTGACAGCACTTATGTTAACGGTATTGGCAAAGCTGACTCTAAAAGTCAATTAAATTTAGTACTTGATTAAAAGTTTTGTGCAACCCGCTGTATGTCTGTTTATTTATGTCTTTAAAATGTGTCATCAGTATATATTGTTTTGCTTATTTTGATAAACAAATGATTTGAATTTGAATTCTTTTTGCTCATAAAATTGAAGCTGTATTCTTCGAAAGGGCAAATAATTAGGGATTTCTCGATGTTCCTGCCTCTTGCAACATCTCCATTCTTCTGAGCAAGGTCTTGATAATAGATAAAGCGTATGCATTCTTATGATTTAGGCATGTGCGGTGTTCCATTTTAAAATCGTACTCTTGCAGACATTGCAACCATCATGCTATTTGACCTTCAGCGCTTTTAAATTGCAGTAACCACTACATGGATTCATGGTCCATTCTCAAGAGAAACTGTGAAAAATGTTCCAGGTTCTGGACAATTCCCAATAGTTTTTTTTCTAGTTACACAGTAGTTGCGGCTTGGAAAGTAAAACAAGTAATCACTTTCTCTTCGTCATTTTGTAACTGTGATTAAATCCCGCCGATAGAAGTGTGTAGCATCGGTGTCTACAATAGACACCTGGCCAGGTTCAGATATAAAATAATGTTACATTTTTCTTGAAAACTGCACACAAGCACAATTAGACTAATTATTTTTCCCTTGCTCCATTACAATCAGTTAGATACTGATTGCAAATGACATAAAACAGTAAATTTTCTGATAACTGGTTGTTAACCCTGCTCGATATATCATGGAAGTACACTAGGTCAGTCAGTGGGTACAAAACAAGGCCCTTGCCTTAGAAAAGGTGGGGTGGAAACGATTTTGGTATATGTGGCTTAGGTCGGAACCTTGGTAAAAAATCCAAGTTTTCGACCTTGAGGAGGGGAGGCGCGAGCCGCCATCTTGGATGAAAGGTCCTAAATATTAATTTTTTTAAAATAATTCCTCAACGGTTGGTCCTACAACAAACATGTCTATGTACAAACTTACAGAAGATAAAGAACTTTACATTTTTTGTATTAACATTTTTTTTCTAGGTCCAACGTAACGAGTTACAGCGGCGGAAATATGAACATTTTCCCAAAATATCATAGAAGTCTCCATTTGCTTTTGTTTGAAAAACTATATTTCTGACTTTTTAGTATATAATTATAATAAATTTGTAAACTTAAAATAAACTTATTTCCACACCACCATGAGGTGGAGTAAATGGCGCGTTTTTTTATTGTGGCCCCAGTTGGCCTAATCCACGATGTCCGTGATCTTAAATGGCACTTCAGCCGCGCGGAGGGCCTTAGGCGCTGCGGGTCCTTTTAAACGGTTCGGGTTGGTTAATGTTGACGTCTTTATTGTAGCCTTCGTCATCAATGTCATCTTCAACTCACTTGTACTCCTAAGAATCTGAGCTACCATAAATAAAATGTCCTCCTCTTTTTCGTCCGCGCTCTCGATTTGAACCACTGGTGCATTTTCGCATAATTGGCGCTTACAGAATGCACACACAATAGAGCACTTCAACCCAGCTTTTCTGCAGCCACATGCTCTGCCGCATCCTTAGTTGCATTTGCATGAAATAAAAGTTAATAAGATCTCGGGTGCAGGTTTCTCTATCATTGTTATTGAAGCTAGCCCAGTGGTGCCAGTCTCCGGCACCAGTCTTAGTCTTCTGAATTTTTTTAGATTCCATGTCATTTTTGGACTTGGTAGTATGTCCTAAACGCATGATACTGTGCAGCTTCCGTTGTTGGTGGCAAAGAGGCAAGATTGAATTTGCTTTTTATTGTCGGTTTTGCGAAACGTTGGTAGCGGACTTCTTCCAAGGTTTCCTCTTTCATGTTGTCACCATACAAAGTAACAACGCGTGCTCCAACGTTTGGAATCTTCTGGTTTTGCATCCTGATATTTGAAGATGCCAATAATTGCATTGTCTTTTTGGTTTTTTTTTTTGAACCAGCGAACAAAATTTGGTTTTTCCTTGGTTGAAGAGGAACGATGTCGTGTCACAGCCACTAAATACATGGAGAAACAGAATGTTCTCAGTTTGCGTCGTTATGTCTCAAGGTATTTGCGAAATACAGTCTTTCAGCAGTTTTGCTTCTCCCAGGTTTGCTAAGGTAGACGTTGCTTTGGGGTAATGCTAGTGCTGCCAGCAGAA
This sequence comes from Philopedon plagiatum, assembly GCA_963971165.1. Lineage (NCBI taxonomy): Eukaryota > Metazoa > Arthropoda > Insecta > Coleoptera > Curculionidae > Philopedon > Philopedon plagiatum. The sequence goes on from OZ020191.1 coordinate 95,777,717, forward strand.
CTAAAAGATCGACGTCTTCGTTAACAACAAAAACAGCATCAAATTCTGAGCTCAATGAAATGGCGGTGCTAAGAATCAACACATCAGCATCTTCAGCATTTACGCCACCATTGTGAAATAAATTTTGCTATATAATATTACTGTGATGTGGAAACAGTCAAGAATACAATGTAATTTGTTCATATGCAAAGATGGGGGTTGCGATTTTTTTGTAAATTTCAGATTTCCGCCGCTGTAACTCAATACGTAGTAGATTAACAAAAAAATGTTCACACAAAAAATGTAAAGAATTTTGTTTTCTTTAAGTTTGTATATTAACGTTTTTATTGTAGAATCAACCGTTAAGAATATATTTAAAAAAACAAATTTTTAGCACTTTAAATCGCGCCTCCTCTCCCTAAGGTCGAAAATTTGGATTTTTCGTTAGTGTCGCGACCTAAGAACATATATCAAAATAGTTTCTACCCCACCTTTTGTCTGGCAAAAATCCTTACGAACTGGATGACACCAAAGCTGTCATTAACACCGCCTTTGGTCAAGCAATAAAATTAAAGTTTTCGTAAAACGCATATTTCTGATTGCAGAAATACATATGGGGCCTACTTGGCATATAAATAAGCACGGATGACAAGGCCGGATTAACATTAGAATAGCTTTTATGTATGGCGAAAGTAAAACCAGATTTCGGTATTGCAAAAGCAAAAATAAAATTTATGAATTTATATTTTTACGTGCCATGAAAGCAGGGGAAGCTATGTTTAGAGGGCATTCATCCGCTGCTCTTTAATAACTTTTATACCAAAGAATTCCTTTTACTGCAGTGCTTTCAAACTTACATAGTCATTATTTAGACCTAACTAGAAAAGACTATCTCTTGCTGCAGCAATTCCAAAGTACGATATCCTTTAAGTTTTGCTTTTCTTGCTATAATTTTATACGTAGAATGCCCTGGAAAGTCCTATATCGTGTTTTATTATCACCCAAAAATTTAAGCGCCCAATTTATAAAGTATTATAATTTATTAATTAATTATGGCTTCATAAAACCTTAGTGGTCTAATTGAGTAATTTCAAAAATTTCTCACCAAAGAAATATATACATAGTGTTTTCTTATTTAAGACGTTATTTTTGGTACAATACGTTTGTAAATATATATATTTTGTTGTTACAGGTCGTCAAAATGTTTATCCTCGTAGTTATCATTTTTGGAATATGCTGGCTTCCATACCATAGCTACTTTATCTACGTATATTTCGACACAAAAGTAATATATAGCAAATACACCCAACATGTTTACCTAAGTTTTTACTGGTTTGCAATGTCAAATGCTATGGTTAACCCACTTATATACTATTGGATGAATGCTAGGTAAGTGTTATTATTTGATTATATGAATAAGTTATATCTACCCAGTCAACACAAAACCATCCCTGGGACGTCCCAGGGACGTACGTCTGGGATATATCCTACATCCCAGGGACGTCCCGGAATGTCCCATAAGATCTCAAGGACGTCCCTGGGACGTCCGTTTGGAACAGGTCGGGATATATCTGGGATCATCCCATAAAGGTTACACAGGACATATATGGGATCATCTTAGGACCTTACTAGGACGTTATAGGGACTATATTTGGGACGTATATAGGATCATTGTTGGACATTCCCTACGCCTTAAAGGGTCTGGATACATTTTATAGCATTTTCAATTTACTGCACTTGAGCCGCTTTTAGAATTTTTAATGTTTCGTATTTATAGGATGTGCCCTTTAGAGAGGAAATTTTGGGATTTCCCATATCAAATCGTTCTAACACGGTTAGATACCAGAATACTTATTCAGAGTGCAAGAAACTACCAGGAAAAAGTATGCTTGTTCGTTTGATTACGGTTTGATGGAATATTACGCAAAGAGTAAATCTTTAACAATATATTGTTGAATTACTGAAGCAACATGACACAGGCAGCGCCATCTCTTAGCAATTCCAAACAGTCCTAGTACTGACACAAAAAAAACGCATTTTGGGGTAATGTAAAGTCATTATAATATAGAATCATCAATACAATAAAGATTCCAACAGTATTTTGTTTTTACACTTTATAAAAAAATGTTACCAAATTATTTTTTTTTAAAATCCCATTGCGGACGTCCTTGGGACGGCAACATGAGACGTCCGTAGGACGTCACTTTGGGACCAATTTGGGATCTTTCTAACGTCCAGGGGACGTCCCAGGGACGTTTTGGCTGGGATCATCCCAAGTGGGACGTTGCGGATCAAAATGGGACGTCCTGGGGATCATTGTTGCTAACTGGGTACTAGATCAATATCGTAGTACATTGTCTGACCCTGTGTCCTGATCGGTTAAAAGTTCGTTTAGTATTTAATTGATTGCCGATTTAATGAACTTATTAACTTGGTAAATTTTTACCGTGTATTTATAAAGTACTCCTTAAAACAAGACGATTCCAAAAATTTTAAGTCGATCTCATAAACTATCATCTTAATACATTTTTAAAAATTCTATCTCTCCATAATGCAAAAACTCTTTTTAATTCTCACAATCCATTATTTTCTGCTCTAGGAATCCAGATCAATACACGCCTCATGTGAACTTACTGTCACAGATCAGAACCTAGATTAAGAATATGGTAGCGTTAAGTAGTTAAAGATGGTATTTCGAACTACCTATATTTATCGCAATTATGAAGGCAAGACACTCTTCAAGATTCTTGTAGTCTCGATGGCAATGGATCAAGTTTGTTAGTAAATATAAAACTATTACCAAACCAAACTTGACCAAATAACGAAATGTAGACTCGTCAGCAAACTCTGGCAGAATTCGTCAGGAACCTGCACACACGACCAATGATTCGCGACCCGCGCGTTATCCCGAGAGATATCAATTTCGCCTTTAATGAACCTTAGCTCGTAGATAATGCTTGCTATGAATTATAGCCTCTTTTGTTTAGTCAATAAAACACCTATGTCTCAAAACACTTAAACTCTATTAACAAGGATAAAATAAAAATTGACTTTACAAACGTAAACTTAAAACTAAACTGAAACAATAAAATAATCAACTTGAATTAAATTAAAACAGTAGAAGTGATATAGATAGGCGTTTACCTAAATGAATATGAAGCACTAATTTTATCAATGATAATTTAGATAAAATTATAAATCAAAAGAAAAGACCACACGCTTCAAGAGTTACCATGGAATTTTTAGAAACCAACAATATCGATGTCTTACCGTGGCCACCGCAGTCTCCGGACTTGAATCCCATTGAGCACATGTGGGATATACTCCAACGAAGAGTTTTTCGTATGGGAATTCCTAGGAACAATCGAGGAATTCTCTTTTTTTGGCTCTTCAAGAGGCGTGGAATTGGACACCACAACAAGACATCGATATCCTAATTCTTAGCATGCCGAGGCGATGCCGGGATGTGGTAAATCATCGTGGAGGCCATACACGATATTAACAAATAACGCATTTTTTCCCAGCTGTAAAGTGTAGAGTAATGTTTATGTTAATTTTTATGTACTTTTTCTCATAATCAATATTTTTTTTTTTTATTAAAATACAACTTTTGTTCTTGATAAAAAAGATGCTTTTATTTTATCCCATTGTACCCCTATTAACACAAAATGAACAAAGAAGGTTGATAACAATATTTTAAAAAATATGTCAGATACCCTATTAAAATATCCTTAGATTTTGCGGTTGTGTGTATTTACTAAATCTTGAATTTATAATGAATAGTGTTAAGTGTTTCATAAATACATTTTTAAAATAAAAACTTCAGCTGTAGACCAATGTTTACCATTCGAAAGGAGGACGTTATTTTAAAGTGTCAACATCATTCTCAAATATCTCAAACATACCGGGTGGCAATAAAAAAATGTGTCGTTTGGCAGGTAAAAAGTCTTGTCAGATTAAGATATTTACTTCAAATTTTGAGTAATTATAGGGAATAAAAAAGACAATAAAATACTTTAAAGGCAAATATTTTTATTTCATAACCTAGTGCACAATCGAAACTCAAAAGTCAAGAACAAAAATGCTACTTTCCGCCATTTTGCAGAGAAACGGTTCTTAATCTTCGCCTAAACTGTAAAATAGCCCTTTTTGTTATATGTATAGGGATATTGGGCCACACTTACCCTATTTTGTTGCGAAATTCTTTCAAATTCCGAAAAAGTTCTCTCTGGCTTTCATACACTTTTACTTGAAGAACATTCTAGATATCCAATAACCCAGGGCAATCTGGAGAATTGGGAGGTCATTTATTAACCCTGACAAAAGATGGAACGTTCTCTGCTAGAAGATTTTCAGTTCGGATAGCTTTATGAGAGGAAGCACTATCTTGAATGAAAATGTAGTTGTTATGCGGATATAAACCTCGACATTCGGGAAGTAATAAATTACGCAAATGAGCTATGTAATTATCTGCTTTAATTTTAATAGCTTGAGGACGTGTACAAAAATATTCGGCATTTTCCATTCCAAGAGATAATAACGGATGCCATCAATTTTCTGGAAAATTTGATTTTCTGTGGTAGAAGCGATCTGGATCAATCTGTTTTTTTCTTGTCACTGAGTAAACTCGATTATTTCGTCTGTTATGTGGAACTTTCAAAGTAAAATCTGTTGCATTCTGAAATTTCATAAGTCGTATGTCAATAGAAAACTTTCTGTATTATCTAGAGGAACCAATTTTGCTTCAATCGTAATTGCTGAAGTTTGGAGATGTTTTGTAACATTTGATACACAAAACATTCTACATTCTTAACCTAGTAGCTAGTTTTCCCTAAGATAGGTGTGAACCCGGATTATTTTCTTGAAACAATGACGATTCCTGTTAAAGACATAATAGAATTTTCATCAACAGATTGCAAAATTATTACTGCAAAATTTTGATTTTAAAAACGTAATTTAGAAATTTCAAATTTTTACTTGAAAATCTGGAATAAACATTCTCTTAAAATTTAAAACATCTTTTTTATTTAACGTTTTGCATTTGAAATTAAAAAAAAGTAACTTTACACTTAACCAAATTTTACGTTTTTGTATTTTTTGTTTACTTTTTACAAAAAAACAAAAACAAGCAAGCAAAAAATTTTATAAGGAATGACCTTTTTTCGTATCTTTCACTTTTTGGTCCATCTGTCCTCTACCCCATCCGTGGACATACAGTAGATATTCGCCGGAAATCAAATGGCTTGCAATTCGACTTTGAATATTCCTTACTTCATCATTTGTTAAGATTAAGAGATCAAATTTTGGACCCATATTTTTAGATTTATTTGCGACCAAAATGTAAACGTTCGAAAGTACTGACCTTAAAGCAGGACCCATTTTTTTATCACCACCCGGTATATGACTTAAATGTAAACATTTTCAGGTTTAGACAATACTTCAAGACTGCGATGTGTGGATGGAGAAAAGTTTGGTGTAAAAGAGCCGTCAGCAATAACGTTCCACCAAATACAAGATATTCTCATAATTCAAAATCTGGTAAGTTGATACGTGAAAACTCTTACGTCCTGTTGCACAAACACTTTAATCAAAAATTTAACCAATTGGGCACTTGTAATATGACAGCACTCGAGTTAATGTTAGTGCTAAAGGCGACTCTAAACACCAATAAAATTTATTACTTGAGTTAAAGTTTTGAGCAACAGGCATTACTTTCCGAATTTGAAAAAGGTCTCAATATTATGCAGGGTAAGTCCTATCTCTAAAAGGCCTTTACAAAATGCTAGCATGTATTCTTAAGGTCCAAATAGGATGATTTTATCCAATTCACCTTAATCCAAGTTAAGGCGCTAGGTACCTATCAAACGTCAAATAATTGTTAAGAATTTTTATTATTCGAAATAAAGAAAGATTAGCGATTGGAGCGACCTCCGATATGTAAGTAAGAACTGCAAAAGACTTTTTTTCGCATAATTGTGTTGCTCCTACATGTTACGTAAGTAATCAAATATTCATCATCCCCATAAAGAAAAGCTCATATTTCTTAACGGTTTGGTAATAGCTTTACGACTTTTTCCGAATAAAATCCGAATTATATAATAGTATATTACATAACAAGTGTTGAAAGTGACATTTTGTCGCACGAGGCGATAGCCGAGTACGATAATCGCACGAGGGTGCGAAAATTGCTTTCACACGAGTAATGTACAATATTTTTCCTACGATCATAAAAATATTTACAAAAAACCTCAATTTCTGTCTTTTAAAACCCTCACTTTCAACACAAATATTTTCATCAAGTGTGCTGAAAATAAAACAAATGAAATTGGCACCATCTATTTCAATGTCATGTTGACAAGTACTTTTCAACACGTGTGTTGTAAAGTACTTTTCAACACGCGTGTGATATAAGGCACTTTCTCGGCAAGTTAACCGTGCCTTTTTTCTCACTTTCATAGGTGGTCGTAGGAAAATATGTTTACGTAACTTCGATAGTTCATTTTTGGTTGGCTGTGTGGACTGTATTTCTTTTATGTTTTAAAAGGGTGCTAGGCTAGTATTACCCTAGTGCAAATAGAATGCGACCTTAAAAAAGGCATAAAAATAGCGAATTACAATTAACTAAAGAAACGGGGCGACACTAAAGCAGCTTACCTCTCTCGCCGTCTTTACAACTGGGAAAAGGTCTCTTCTCAGGTATTATACCTTCGGAGCCTGTAGGGGTTGACACTAGCACTACAATAAATGCGTGAAAATAATAGAAATAAACTATTGAGTCTGTGTACTCGTCGCATACTTTTTAGACTAACTTGCGATGTGGTACCGCCCACGATACACTTACAACGGTATGCTACTCTATGAATCAAAACACGTCGTGGCCGCGCAGATGACGTTACTTAGAGGGAAAATCAAATCGACTAGGGCGCTTGAATACATGATACAAATAAACGAAGGTATGATACCAATCCCTGTCAAATTCGTCCGAGTTCGCGCATAACGTCACGCCGTGATTTATTTTTGAAATTTATTACGCGCAATATAGAGTTTACGTTGGTTAAAGGCGATTTAATATAAATTCTATTGGCAATATAGGGGAGACCGGGGCAGGTTGTAACACGGGGTCAGTTGTAACACACCAAATATTTCCCGGATTTAAAAGCTGGCAACCCCGCATCATTTGTAGGCTTCTAGAGTACACCGTGAAGGTCAGTTCTGTGTAGACAGTCGAGCAATAGACATTGTGGTTGGTGATATTTCTGAGATTGTTTATATTTTAAGCACGTAAGTAAATTTCGACATCGTAATTTTATTTAAAATATCTATTATTAGAAACAGGGTAAAATTTACTTTCTTTGTCACAAATGAATCATTGCAGTCTGGGTTATTATGCTGATGAAAGTTTTCCATGATTTTATGTTTACGTTTTTATTTAAGCCCGGGGCAAAGTGTAACAATCCCATCGGGGCAAAATGTAACATGTTGCAATTTACCCCTATATACCTATGTGCGATGTACCTAAATAACTACGTTTTATTTTTTAGGATGAGGACGTACACTAAAAAAACAACAAGAGGTTCCACTTCTAAAGAAGAGATGGAAGAGGCTGTTAACCGAGTTGTACATAATAAGGAGTCCATACGTTCAGTGGCAAATGCTCTAAATATATGTCACGTGACTCTCTATAGATATGTGAAGAAGGTAACAAATTCCGAAGGTTGTATCACGTTTGATAATGTGGGCTATAGGCAACGTCCAGTTTTTAATGATCAGCAGTCATCCAGCTTAGTTGAATACTTAAAACACGCTTCAAAAATTTATTTTGGGTTGACTCCTAAAGAAGTGCGAAAACTGGCTTACGAGTGTGCATTGAAATATGATATTAAAGTTCCTGATTCCTGGAAAGGAAACAAATCTGCCGGGGAAGATTGGCTAACCATTTTTCTTAAAAAAAATAGGGATCTTTCTATTAGGACTCCAGAACCTACAAGTTTACAAAGAGCAACGAATTTCAATAAAATCAATGTTTCTCTCTTTTTTGATAAACTCGCTAACGTAAGAGATAGATACAGTTTCACAGCTGCAAAAATATGGAACCTCGACGAGACAGGGGTAACCACTGTGCAGAGAGTAAGCAAGGTTATTGCTGTAAAAGGGGCGAAGCAGGTGGATGGCATTACTTCAAGTGAAAGAGGGGTCCTGGTCACTGTATGTGTGGCCGTAAATGCGATAGGGAATTCTACACCTCCCATGTTTCTGTTCCCCCGGAAAAAATTTCAGGACCACTTCATTAGAGATGGTCCTCCAGGGTCCATTGGTCCAGCGAATGGTTCTGGCTGGATGATGGTGGAAGAATTTTACAAATTTATGGAACACTTCGTAGCCCATGTTAAGCCATCGAAAGAACACCCAATCCTTTTGTTGTTGGACAATCATGAGTCCCATTTAGCAATAAAATCTATAAACTACGCCAAGGAAAACGGGGTGGTAATGATGTCATTTCCACCCCATTGTTCGCACCGTCTCCAGCCATTGGACAGGAGTGTATATGGTCCTTTCAAAAAATATTTATCTTCTGCTCAAGACAGTTGGTTGCGAAATAACCCTGGAAAGTCAATGACAATTTATGACGTCCCATCTTTGGTTCGAGATGCGCTACCACTAGCAACCACTCCAGTAAACATAATAAAAGGTTTTAAAGTTTCTGGCATAGAACCTTTTAACCGAGATATTTTCGGCGACGATCAATTTTTACCATCAAGTGTGACAGATCAACCACCACCATTACTTCCTCCATCTTCTCAAACAGTTGAATTAGAACCTGATGCTACGACGTTAGCTGATCTACTTCAGGAATCTCCTGATATGTCCACGTCGAATTTACAGGCTATTGTCATAGATTATCCATCAATGACAGCACCTTTCTCTTCTGAAATAGCTGACCTAGAGCCCGTTGCTTCAACATCAGGATTAAATAAAATTACTTCCCAAATAACTTTTAAAGGCAAGACTACATTCTCTCCAGAGTTTGTTCGCCCACTTCCTAAAGCTGATCAACGAAAGACAACCCTTAAGGGCCGAAAAAAAAGAAAATCTGCGGTACTTACTGACACGCCAGAGAAAGATGCACTGGAAGAAGAACAAAATAGTCGAAAGTCCAAAAAATCCAAAGAAATTATAAAGTCGAAAGTGAAGAAAGTGAAAAAAAAGGTTTACGAAGAATCAGACGATTCCTCAGAAGAGTATTTTTGTTTAGTTTGCACTGAAGCATATGGAAATAGTAAACCCAACGAACAGTGGATTAGGTGCCAGCAGTGTAAAATGTGGTCACATGAAGCTTGCACTGACAGTAATTTTCCATATATCTGCCATCATTGCGATTCCGATGGTGAATAGATAACCAGTAGTATGTACTCATATCCAAATGTATTCAAATACTAAATGTTGAATAATGTTTATATTTTTCGAAATAATTTTTATGTTCCCGTTTGTATTTAAATGAATAAAATAGTAAAAAAAAATATGCGTTACCACTTACCCCGCTTACTGTTACTTTTTACCCCGAGGCGGGGCACGTTGTAACAAAGGTTCCGATCTATTTAAAATAAAGCTGGCCGTTTAATTTTTAAAGATTTTATTATATATATTTAATCAATTTGTTCACCACATATGTAAGTAGAAATTCAAGCAAAAAAAATTCTGATTAGTGAAAACAGTTCCAAGAAAAAAAACGTGAAATATTTTTTGTTACAACCTGCCCCGGTCTCCCCTACTTTGCCTCCTGCTTATAATATAAATCTGATAGTATAAATATTAAATAAATATTAACAGGTGTTTAAAAAGAGATAATAGGGGACAGTCAAATGCATTTATTTTAAAGAGAATTAATGAATTAAGTGGCGGCTGGTGAAATTTCAAAGTTGTATAGCTCTGATCCTACTTACGGGACCCGTACCAAACTTAGTAGTTTTAATAGTGAGCCCACTGGGAATGTTTTGGTAGAGAAAAAAAACATTTTGTAATTTGCGAAAAAAAGTTGAATTTTTGGTGTGCCCCTCCTAAGAAAAAAATGAACACGTCTAGGTATTTTATTGATTATTTCTTCTAAACAAATTTTACATCATTTTGTCGACAGTTTCTAAATTTTGAGAGAAAAAATGTGTTAGTAGAAAGTTATAGCCATTTGAATTTTTTTAAAAAACATATTTTAGGCTTAAAAAAATTCAAATGACTATAACTTTCTACTAACAGCTTTTTTCCTCTCAAAATTTAAACTGTCGACAAAATGATGTAAAATTTGTTTCTAAAAAATAATAAATAAACTACCTAGACGTGTTCATTTTTTTCCTAGGAGGGGCACACCAAAAATTTAACTTTTTTTCGCAAATTACAAAATGTTTTTTTTTCTTACCAAAACATTCCCAGTGGGCTCACTATTCAAACCCCTAAATTTGGTACGGGTCCTGTAAGTAGGAACAGAGATATATACAGAAGAAGTTTCACCAGCCGCCCCTGCGCGTTATTAAGGTAGGAGACGTGACAGATCATTCAGTAAAGCGGAAGAAATTGACCAAAAGTTTCGGAAAGTTGACGTTTCAGGAAGAGATGTTATTCGGCTAATTGTTTACATTTTATAGAAGGAAAACGTAGTGCCAACTTTAGTGTAGTTCTGATTTGGGTTTTTTATATATCTAGATAACAGGTAGTGTTGTAGTTTAAAAAATAATACCAATTTTAATCAATTAACGAAAATACAGGATTTAATCAGCCTTCTTTTTAAATCTAAATACTTAGACCACATGTTAAACACGGCAAACTACTTATAATTAAAGTTTAAAATGAAATAGTTCGATTTAAGGGCTAAAAATAAAAAAACTATAAACAGTCTATATTTTTGAAAAGCTCTCGAAAGGGGAAATTTAATGATTAAGAATCATACAGGGTGTTTCATTTAAAAAAACATGTGTTTGGTTAATATCTCGAAAAATGTCACATCTGATGAAAATCTAGCTACGCCACGCGATTCTATGTAGAAAACTCTAATAGGATCCATTTTTATTTTTTTATAAGTTACAAGATAACTGAAATGCGAGGGGGTCCGAAAATGGAAAAACTTAATTTAGTCCTGCATGTCAAAAACGTTCGTTTCATCAAAAAGTAATAACACTTCGAGAAAACCGCAACCCTCTATCTCTAATAACAACACAGATACCCTGCAATTACAACGAAATCCGGACACACTGTACATCTAAAAACAAATGTGCAACTAAAATCAAATGTACCGCTAAAAGCAAAGCAACTACGTAACTACCTTAAGTTCCATAAAAGCAAACAGTACGATATAAAAAAAGAATAAAACATGCACGAGCTTAATACGTTACTTAACCAAAATATTCGTCAACGCATGACAAATTTAAAAATAAAATAGAGGTTTGACTAACCTCTCAGAAAACATAAAAATACTATTTACCTAACCAAAAGTTAGAGATAAACGTAAAAATAAATCTAAATTTTCCAACATCGTAAAAATGTAGCACATGAAACTCCAAGCTCATACACATTCTAAAACTTGTGCAAAGAATAAGAATAAATATATAAAACAAGAAATAAAAGACCTTGTGGCATTTATTTAGAATAAGCGAGACATTTATTTAGATGTTTCTTGACAGGCTGGCGACTAAACCTTAATAATAACAAATTATTATATTTAAACACTCATATTACACTGCTTGAACTTTTTGACAGCTGAGATCAAGTGACATCACCAACAGTGTCACTCAAGTAATCACTAATTGTATAAAGTCAATGTCTGGTGTATATGACAGACCTGTCAACTTGGCGTTTACAATAGCAAATTAATTAGCAAAATTAACTAGTACCACAAACTCTTTTATTCAACAATAAATTACGGTTTTAAATTAAGATTACACATAGCCCAATACCTTTCTGCAAGTGCTTCGTGATAGTATAGTCACTAAAAAAAAATGATAAAAAAACAATCTAAATTAGCTATTCATGGTATTTAATCTACTAAAAGTCGAATAAAACCCAAGCCTAGTTGTTATAACTGGCTCGCAAGGTGATATTAAGAGGTTTTAGACATAACTTAGAGATTATATTAAAGCAGACGAATAAGTCGAGAAGCTTCGTTATTATTATTCAAAATATGACATAGCATGACGAACTACCAAAAACTCGAGTCTTAGGATATCTTACTGTGAAGCAGAATTTCAATAAATTAAGGTCGGCCAAAATTTTAATTACAATTATGGGCATCAATAGAGACAAATAATATGTATCTGAGAGCACGAACTACTAAAAACTTCAAGGTCACTTACCTCTTCAAGAGGGCTCGAGATGTTGAATTAAGTGAGACAAGTCCCAGCAAAAGGGGCAGCTACCAATGTTCTGGACAAAGGGACATCTAATTGTCATGCAGATGTTGATGGCTTGAGAGAAATAAAAGAAAGAAACCCACATGAAGATTTTAACCATGCCCGTGGCATTAAGATATAGAAAAATAAAGATAAAAAGCTCCCCTTTCCATGGTAGCCAATCAACAAGGTACCTTAAAACTCCACACTAAACGGATGAATTCCATCGTAGAAATGAAAAATAATCAGTCAGACCTTTAAATCCGGCTCAACCGTGTCATAAAAAAGCAAAAGACTTGAACCAAAGCCCCGGTGTCGATGACTTCTAGATGGAAAATGATTTCACTGAAACGAAATGGTCACGGAAAGACACCCCCACCGGTCTACCATATTGATCTCTGCACAAGCGCCAAAAAAGGTCCCACGGAACAGAGTTTAGGGGGAGACAAAGCTACACTCAGCGAAGAACCATAACACTAATTACTAGAGTGCATACCGACAAGAATTACTAAATTTCAGCCAATTTTAAGCATGGATTAGAAGCTGCTCCTTCAAACGACCCTGAGTGCAAGACTGCGCAAGTTTTTGACCCTAAACAAGGAAACAAACGCAATAACCATCGGAACCAAGAACTCTAATTGTCGCCACTCAATCAAACAAAGACACTAAAACCATACGGAGACCCCTTGCATGAATCAATAAATTCATTGAACTTCGGAAAATAGCACCAACACACCTGTACCGATCAGTAGCATCATAGTACTGACCATAGAAAAATATTTAAAGGGGGATAGAATGGACTCTTCTGTATTGAAATTTTAAAAACATTTGAGCGCCATCTATGCAGTTGGGGGCAAGTTAGCACTCTAACATTTGAAAGGAAAGTAGTTACATTTTATGTTTTACATCAAACTGAAGTTCCCCGCAACTAGATGGCGCTGTTTTCGGCGGGATTTGTGATTTTGATTCTAAAAATATCTAAATAATTTATTTATTCTCAATTTTATAACAGCAATGTTAATATTAACGAAGTTATATTTGCACCACACACCAAAGTTATAACTTGGTGCATTATTGTGGAATCAATTGGAAACAAATAGTCTTATGACTATAGTCATAATATATTTGTTTTCAATAATTATTATAAAATAACACTTACTTTAAATTATTACTTTATGATATTAACATTTATGTCATAAAATTCAGAATATAAATTATTTTGATATCTACAACCAAATATTTTCTATGACACTACATAATTTGGACACCAACAATGTCCGTGGAAAAAAATATATTCAGCATTTATTTCTTTAAAGTTTATTATATACATACCATACAATATAAAACTGAAGTAATAACATGTACAGTATAATGAATGGTGTAACAAGGCCAACACTACTAAAAAAATTAAAAGAATGATTATCAGAAATGCCAGCAAGTTAAGGACTTGAATTTGATTGTTCAGTTCAGCGTAATTTCTTAAAAAAAAGGGATATGAAACCGTTGAATATGTGTGGATTAAAAATCACTAAAAATATGATGGATGAACATTAACATAAATTAGCAGGGCGCAAAGTTTTCAAAGTTAAAGAAAAGTTTCATCCTCTAATCGTTTTGTTTAATGTTAAGAACTGTACATGCGCCAGTTCATATTGTTAAAATATTAATAATAATAATAATAATAAAGGTTATTTAAATTAATTAAAAGTTAAATATTATTATATATATTTGTACTATAAATAAACTTGATAAAACCCCCGAAGACATGCTTGTTTGGGGCAAATCTTATATTTAAAATTTAAAGTTCATATGAACATGGGTCAGCAGATGCTTTGTTTCAAAGATACAGGATATTACATTTTTTAAATAGCCTTTACCTGTTAAAACTGATGTGCAATTATCTGTTGGGAAAACTAAACCAGTAAGGTGCTTAATAAACCTGCATTTATCTCTTAAACGAAGTGAAAATTGAAAAATATTAAGAAGTAGGTACGTTTTGTTAACAATTTAACATGCTATTTCATTGAGAAACGAAAATGTGAAAAAATCAGTGGCGTACATGTTTCTATTGCAAAAATATTGTACTGTCTTCTCATATGCACGCTCTTGGAGGACCTGTCAAAGTCTTTTCATAGTCAAAATTATGCTTAATTTAAGTACCTACTTCCCACAACGTAAATGTCATCAAACTTGATGAATCTATTTCAAAAATATTTTGAAAGAAAATAAAAAAATTTAACACCTCTTTGAAACAAAGCATCTGCGAACCCATGTTCATATAACCTTTTTGCCTTAGTTTTTTACAAAGAATGTCCCTTTAAGTGATGGCATATGATTTTTGGAACACCCTGAATATTTAAAATCATCCTATTGACTGATATAATCTGTGATAAATTAATTTTTCAAAGAAAAAATGGAATGCTCATTTTTGTGAAAATGAGGGAGAAATATTTTTCTGGTCAACTGTAATCGAATAAGTTTTTATATTAGGGAGTTCAAGTAACTAATAAATAATAAGCAAATAGGGCCAGTACAAAAGGAAACAAATGTTTTGATAGCAGTCGCAATACATAACAAAATATCCTTACATACTTTCTGGAGTTGAGGGAATCAATACACTGGAAGTTTGTTTACTAGTGCCGGCAAAGCCATTTTCGTTTTGGTTATCACTTTCACAGATGTTTAATGTTTCTACGTGTGTGCTGGTAGTTGCACTGTCACTATTTGTAGGGGCTACAGATTCACTTATTTCTTCAGCAAGACCTAATGGTTCTGAAAAATAAATAGTTTTAGTTAAGGCAGTAACGAAAAATATTTTTAAAATTTTAACACCTTGTGTTTTTTTGAGGATATTAGTAATAAATATACTATTTTTATACACTTGTAATTTGTAACCAAATTTCAGTTTTCCAGCTAAACCTGAAGTAACAAAATATATAGTTATACCTAGTTCTTATAAGTAATTACTTAATAATACATACTATCAGAGACTATAAAGAATATAGACAAATCCTCGAATACACCGAAATGGAACCGAAAGCGGGCATCCTTTGAAACATTTATGTGAATTTACTGGTTTACGGTTTGGGAATTTGTTTGTTCACCATTATATATCTATATAGTACATATAAACGCATGGATATATAATTGTGGACAAACAAATTTCTAAGCCCTAAACCAGTAAACCCTCAAAATGTCTCAATGGATGCCCGCTTTTTGGTCCATTTTTGTTACACGCCAGTGTTCGTCTATGTATTATTTAGTCTATGATACTATTAATAAAGTCAAAACCCTTCAGGATGATAAATTTAACCTTCCATGATTTATCTCACTACATATTTCAATTATTAATACTCCTATATAGTTATTTTTTTGTTCTACCAAATATTAGGCTACTATAGGTAGCCTTGTATAATTATATCCTATTATTATTTCACTTTTATTTCTCAATTTTGACAAACAAGTCCAATACAACATAATTTGATGCAAATAAATTAATATTAGTATTGTAAAAACATAAAAATATACACACAGCTTAGTCCAAGTCATCAGCTGTATACATTTTACAAAAAAAGTATAATTACCTCGTAACTGGACTGAGTGATGGCACAACTCCTTTTTTAAGTTTTTCATTCATTCCAAAATCCTGAGGTACAAAATGGAGGGAGCATATTCTATAATTATTATATACCTGCTCAGGTAACATTTCTTTTATCAAGCGCCGATTGCCACAAATATTTACCCATCTATCAAACGATATTCTATCCCTTGACGGATTAGGAAAATGTTTTGATTTATTTTTCCAGCAGTTCTCCATACAGCAGTAAGCAGGCATTGTTAAGGTGGATAGTATCTCAAACTCAAATATACTTTACTGTCTAAAGACACAGTATTCTTGTCGACAGCTATCTAAACAAAAAATCCCTTCAGTACTTAATTCAGCTCTTATAGCTTATGTCATGCCAAAATCGAAAATTTTCAGGAATGATATATTTTGGGGCGTAGATTATAAATCTGAACGCTGTTTTTGTCGGAACAGCTTAGTTTTTGAGATATTCCTTCTTAAAGTGCTTCTTTCACACATGTTAGGTTTCGGATGCATAATGAGGCATTATAGTTCTTCGTCACTATTTTATATTGTACATAATCAAATTTAACTTCCTTCTTCATTCAAAGAGTAGAAAAAGCCTCATTTTTAGTATTTGCAATTAAACTTTTATTTTATATTACAAAAATATTAACAATCCAGCGACAAGACAGACAATCGAGTGACAAGACAGTTGACAGTTTCTAGCACATGGGCAAATATGCTGAAATATCTGACCGACGCGCCGTCTGGCCGTGTGGGGGGAAACAAATGTAGCTCGAGCGGCTAAATTGGAGTGCGCAGACCATGGTACTGACGTATCCGAGATACTAACAACTTGAAACCAAAAACGTCAAAACTCATGAAAGAAAAGCGATGACGCACGTGTCACAAAATTCACTCGAAACCGCCACCGCGGCAGCTGCGTTCATGTATCGACGGTTCCAGAACGCGCTCTGGGTCCGCTCGTGCATGCGCCAAGCAGTTGGTTCTTACCACCGATAACACATCTCTAAAGCGAATCGACCACACGGTCCGAACTTGATATAGTCCCGCCCCCCTACAGTTCTAATGTCAACCGAAAATATAGATAAAGCTGACAGTAAAAAAACCTAACCTGTTAATATTGTAGGACTTAAAATCAACATTTCGAAAAGCGAATGCCGTTTGAATAATACAGAATGTTAAAAAGCCCGGGCGGAACCCAGGACAGTGAAGACAATGTGGCCAAAAACTATATAAATTAAGGGTGTTCCAATGTCGCAAGAAAATGTAAACAAAATATTTTCGGGAAAGAAAAATGTAAGTAAAACCAATAAATTAGCGTAAACAGATTAAGAGCGACCGTCTATACATAGTGAGGACTTTGAGCAAGGCGAAGGAAACGAAATTCAGAGCCACAACAAAAGGGCCAACGTTAAATCGGACCACACGCTACGAGAGCCAATGAACAAGCTGACTTGGATGAGATAAAAGGTAGTCAAGTAAATCAACACTTCAAGGAAACAACCTGAACACAAGGCGAGACAAACTTACACGACGTAACCGTTGCAAAAAAATACAGCAGCTTAACTTTAAGTAGGAATTAAACAATTTTAAACCATAGTAGGTAGTAAAACTCACAGCAACAAAATTAAACTGTCAGGAATTGCCTACAACCTACAGACTCGTCAAAAAAGTATCCCTTTTACTCCTAATAAAACAATATACTATTTTATTTACCAAAGAAATATAATTTTTAGATTTAGCTAGGTACCTACGTTTAACAAACTCACATTTGTTGTTTTGTTTTCTATTTGTTTTATGACTGTTGTTATTTAAGAATAAATAATTTGCATTATTATTATGTATTTTATTATACATTACATTACAAAAAAAAATCATATTTAAGTATATTTTAAGCTAAAACTGCGTTTTAAGAGCTGCTAATAAACTAGCAATACCCACAAACATGATATATTATTATTATTAGAAAGTTTTCAGTTATCATATAAAATAATATATTAATCTAACATATACATACGTTCAGATTCACTAAGAAGGTTTAAGATTTAGTACTTGTTTAAATTAAGCTTTTATAGTTGATCAGTTATGTTTTGACAGGTTTTTCTCCTGTCATTGTTAATAAGTCGTCATTAAAAACTTATGATTTATTCTGATATTTCAGCAATTTGCTTGGTTTCCAAATGATTTTGATCTTGGAACGAGTAGCTGCTAGGAATTTAGTTCTATTGTTGTCGAAAGTCCGTATTAAAATTGCCTTTTTCTTCATAAATTTCCGAAAAAGCTCGGAAATAAATTCATAGTGTAAAACTTAGTTGTCTTATTCTTACACTTGTCAGTTTAAAACTTTTGGTTGTCGAATTAGACCGGACTAGCGTTGAAGAATCTGACTTTTAATTATTGTTAATAATTATTATGGCTCATCCACTATTGAGGTGCTACTGGTTTTCATTTTCTAATAAAAATATTGCCGTTGGCAAATATACAATGTAAGGAAAAGAAAGCATAACTTCGGTGCCAGGGCATTCACAATTTACGTTCCGAATATCAAAATCATTCGAATCACGCACGGAATAAAAGATACGAAGGTGTTGGCCCGGTTGGCCCTGGCGCTCAAAACTCGCCGGTATACACGGTATTTGACAATTCGAATTCGACAGCGTGCAAAGCGATTCCGGGCGTGTACCGTTGTCAACTTCGGTTACGATTTTAAGTAAGTATCGGTAACATAAAAAATTGGTTAGATTGGAAACGCGGTTCCCGAAAAATATCTGTCATTAATGTCACCGAAGGAACCGCTGCTTTCCCGCAGGTTTTCCGGTTTGTTATGTCATTTTGTTGTTTATGTTTGGCTTTTTTGTTTAAATTTATTTTTTCACAAATATTATAAAAATCATGTGTGTTTTAAAATGTTGGAAGCAGGAGGAGAGATGTGTTTTTAGGCCGAGTCGACATCCGTAAAAATGAAACAAAAGCATTTAAATCGTTAGGTTATCCCTGATAATTTGCCAGCTAGCAGAAACGACCGATCGGCGTTCCGTAGTAAAACCGGTTCTTTCAGGAACCAGTGTTACCATTGGTTTACCGCATTATACCGAGTGGTTAACCAGGTTTGACAACGGTGCATAGCCTCCGTATTACGTATGAGATATTCGGATTAATCCGAATATTTTGATATTCGGAATCAACGGATATTTTAATCTGGATTCTTACAACTCTACTCCAGTGTCTAATGTGAAAATTCGAAATAAGAAAAGCCTTGGGTTAAAGTATTAGAAAAATATTTTACTCACCCAATGTACAGATATCACAATATACCCTGAGATCAAATGAGTATAATCTAGTTTTGAGCCTGTGTAAACGCCTGCATCATTAAACGACCTTCAACAGTAGACTCTTTGAAGCTTGTACGCTTTGAAGTAAAGATTGCATTGTATTTTGAAAATGAATGCTCTACATCCAAAGATGTAATGTTTGCGTATCTAAAACACTGCAAGTTACTGCCGCAATCCGCACTACCCAATATCACGTAGTTGCGCAAAATCCGGATTTTTATGTAAGGGGCCTTCAAGTATTATGTAAGCAGGCTTAGGGGGCGGGGGTTAAATTTTTTCTTACTTTTGCTGCCTGAAGGAAAGGGGTGAAAGACCATAACTCTTACGAACGGTAAAAACTACAAAATAATAGGTAATTTTAAATAATTTTACTAAAAATTTATAAAATTACTTTTTTTTCTTCCATCCGAAATTTGATAACATATTCTTTATAAGTAATAAACACGGGCTACCTCTTGTTAATGATGTGGTCTAAATATGAGTAATGCTTAGTTATTCAGTTTAAAAGTAGTTCTTTAATCTTAAACATAATTTAATTTGTTTGGCGTCTAATAAAATAATAAAAACACTTCTTACGTCTTATCATTTGGCGGTGGGGGAGTTTCTTATTTTTTATTATAGGGGGGGGGGGGGGGGGGGAGGAGTCTGAAATCAACGGAATTATACTTACGCAATACTTGAACGCCCCCGAACAAAGACTTAAACTTGCTTGCAGTTCCAACACCAGGGCAATCTTTTAAAGTTTGAAGAGCTGTATTTACAGTATCAACTATGTGAAATGAGTGAGGAAGTGAGAGATAACTATGCTGAAGGCTGTTAATAGCATCTACTAATACACGATAATTTGCGTTTATAGTACGAAAATCTGCTTCGATTGTAGGGTTATTAAAGTGCTGTTGACTTTCTTTAACGCACTTTTTGGGTCGAACTGAGGAACTACAGATTTAACAGCTTGGAAATATTAATTGTAATAAAATACAGCATTCAGCCACGTTCCCCATCTTGTTAATACGGGCTGTGGGGGTTCGGTAATTCCTGGGCAGAACTGGTGAAATTTTTTAATCCGTTGTGGAGATTTTGTAAAAACGTTTTTGGTGCTGGTAATCAGCTTGTCAACATTTACAAAAACATGTAGTAAATAGGTTATATGCAATAAATTAGGACACACAGTTTTAAGCCGTCCCGCTGCTTTTACCATATACATACGTAGCACCAGCACCATATGTAACTAACAGTAGGTACAATAAAGTTCGTATTATATTAATGTCAAACTTTTTAGAGTTTGCGTTAGTAGTATGTAGTTGGATTGTTTCAGGATTGCCTTTTTCTAATATTTTACTTGCACGTACGTACATATGGCTTCGTTGGTGAATTCGGTGTTACTGTGCACACTAAAACATTTCCTATACTTGTTTATTTTTGGTATCCGTGCTTTCCTCAACTGTTATCCAAAGTGTTTTATTATGTAATGCGGACCTAATGGTAGTTTCCATTTGTTCTTTGACACGAGAAAAAGCGTATAGTAATTGCCACTGAGTCGGTAGGGGCCACTTACGCACATATTTTCTCCAAAAAGATCTCAAATGCTCATTTTGAATCACGTAGAAAGGAAAATTGCAACAGCTTAATATAAATTTTAGATCATATATAAAGCCCCAATAAGGCATCTGCAGGTGCTGGTTTAACGCATATTTTTACTCTGATATATGTTGTCTGCAACTAAAGGAACTCAAACCCATGATGCAAGTGTCACAAACAGGACATTTTATTTCCTTTCCATTGTAGTTTAGGTTAGGAAAGCGATATAAAAAACTCTGAACTTTGTATATCCAAAACGGCAAAGAGCGACGAGGTCTCGGCATCGCCATGGCCATGCAAAACGCGAATGTATCCGGTAAGCAGCCCCCCGTGATACCAGTGCTTGCTACTGCGAAACTGACAATAGCCGCTCTGCCGCGTGCCGGCCTATCGTCCGTCGCTTTCTGATTCCAGCCCTGGAATTACCTACGTTTGCAAGGCTTTACTCTTGATGTAGTTTGATACGGATGGGTAGATGAAACACAAAAGTATAGCTTGAGTTCAAGAGGCAAGCGCATTATAATACTTCATGCCGGAGGGCAAAGTAGTTTCGTACCAAATGCGTTGCTTTTATTGGCCAAAAATATTGCTCAATCTTCTACCGATTATCATGAGGACATGACGGTTTTATTTTAAAAGTGGTTTGGTGAGCAACTTTTATCAAATATTCCGCCGAACTCGGTAATAGTTAAGGACAACGCTTCTTATCCTTCGCGTATATTACACAAAATATCTAATAGTAATACCAAAAAGTAGGACATTTTAAAATTTATGAGGAGTAAAAATATGGAGATTTCAAAAAAAGCCCCTGTAAAAAAGAAACTATTAAAAATGATAAAAAGTAGCGGCTTTAAAAATGATTATGTAATTGACAATATTTGCACATTAGACGGTCATTCTTTAATTGCTTGGGGCAAGTCGCATGACCAAAGTCCACCAATTAGATATGGATATATTAAGACTAAATTTACAATTAAAACTAAATTTTGTTAAATGAACCAACCTTTGTTAATGACAAAATGATCAAACATCTACGTTGCATGATTGGAGGGCTTGAAACCCAATTCAGGTGCTATTTTTACAAATTGAATTGACATGTAGAAATAAAAACTAAATATTATTATATTTATATTTTGCACCTTTTCATATTTAATGTTAATTAAAAATAATTTTTATGAGATCGATGGTACGCCCATGGGCATGGCGTATTTCCTTGTTAAATCGTTTTTTAGTCACTTTAGTTCATCGTAGCAAGACTTAAATATGTTGTTACATAATCTACGTATTTAAAAATCAAAAGATGTAGGGCTCCTTTTAGCTCGGCTAAAATTACACTAAAATTTTATTGAAAGGCGATGTACGACTAGAATTAATGCTCAGTTTCATCTCGATCATACAAAAGTAATAAAAGCAATTGACGAAAAAGTGATTCTGTCAAGACCCTCTATCTAGACATGGAGGGAGTTTTAAATATTTTTATTGACATAAAATAAATGTTCGTATTATAGCGACCTTACTTATCCTGTTATTCTGTTTTAGGAGCTAGAACGTCATGTGAGGAACAACAACTTAGAAGCCCACATTTATATCAAAATGGAAATGCACATTATCCTCTTTTAGCGGGCCCGAATGGTATAAGAACAGAACAACTTCAAAGAATAAGTATTAGAACAACAAGAACAACGTCATTAAAAAGAAATGCGAAAAGAACAACTTATTTATAAAACTTTTACAACAAATGTAGGCGTATAAAATTATAAAACCATTTAAAATATTGTTATTTAAGTCATATACAGAGCTTTTGTTCAATATAAAAAGGAAGTTTTATTTACATAGGTACATGAAAGTCCATTTAATGTACAATAACAATGTAATTTCAGAATTGAGACTATTGATGCGATACCAACTGATGGAAACCTATTTTTTTGTAATTGTAATATTTATTATTGAAAGTGTCGCCTCGTATGCATCAAGATTATCAATAAAGCGCGGATCACATGCATACAAATGCATATTTGCATTTGCATTTTCGGCAAATTTGATTCTTGTTTGAATATGTTGATCAGTGTGCCTTACTTTTGCATATTTCGTACAAGGTTATTAAATAAGTCCAAAACAAAGTAAAAATTCGATAGCTCGGATGCAACGTAAATTTTACAGTGTAAGAAAGCATTAATTGCTCTTCAATTAAGGAAAATATTGCTCTGATACATGCATGCTTTTCATACAAATCTGAGAGTAATAAAGTATTTTAAACTAAGGGTTCCTAACTAAATGAATCGGTTCAGTTGATAAAAAAATCCATACTATAATTCTAAACTGCTAGATATATTTCTAGACATAAAGCTAGAGAAAAACTACTTAACACTTTTTTAAAGAACAATCCGGCCTGTGAGGAATTATGTCAAATAAATGGCTTTCTTATTATTGGTGCAGGTGAAGTCTTGCCCAATACAATATCTCATTTTCTCCTCTAATGGCACCTAAATTTAAGTACTGCTACATCAGTAGATGTAGAGCGTTTGTTTTCTGCATACAAATTAGCAAATTAGCAAAACAGTTTTATTGTTTTTAGTTTGTTGTTTTTGTTGTTACATTTACAAAAACAATATAAATTGGTTAACGTTTTCTTACTTGATAAAAATACATAAAAATTTATCATATTCTTATATTGATGTTACATATTATAATCAGGACTTTAATCAGATCAGCATAATATAAAAAAATATTAAATTACATTTAATAAAAAATAATATATAATGATAACAAAAAAAATCAAGATATCTACATATTCTAGGCTGTAAATAATTATATTTCTTTAAATATACTTATATATAGGTAATTATTTCTCATAAAAAAACTATTTTACAAATTGCAGTCAAACTGCCGCCCCTAAAATTTGCCGCCCCGGACAGGGGTCCGGTTTGTCCGCCTCTAGGGCCGGCCCTGCCGGCAGCTTAGTCCTAGGGAAAGGATGACCAATATAAATTGTAGAAAAAAATTTTTTCGTACGAATAGACATCACGATCAAACATCCCCGAGGTTTTCTTACCTTGGTACCAAAAACGTTATATTTTACAACGATCCTACCTACCTACCTATAAGATCTCTAGATATCATTAGTACTTGAAAACGTGGCGAGGAGGTGAATATATTGCTTGAAAACATTCTTCCATTTTATTTGAATATTGTCGGTGATGTGTATGTTGGCGAGATTATGAGATTTCTAAACTTTTATGATTGCTAATAGCATAACAGAATAAGTAATAACAACAATCACATGCTGGATGTTGTTGTAAGCTTGATTGCATGGTAACTAGAGCATCGTTGAGTCTATTGCCCGAGAATGGTCACCAGCTTCGGAAATTAATAGGTACCCTATATATATATATATATATATATATATATATATATATATATATATATATATATATATATATATATATATATATATATATATATATATATATATATATATATATTAATTTTTTCCTTTTCTTAAACCATCTATTATAACTGTATTTTTTTGCTTTCTTGGGTAGAGGTTTATTATGAATAATTAAGACAACTTTTTTGACGTTTCGCCCATTGGTTTTGGGCTTTTTCAAAACTGTTGTTGTTTTTTTTTATTTAGCTTTTTTTCTAAAAACATATAAAATGGAGTTACATTACTTTTTTCTTTTAAAATACAGTGTTTATACAATGAAGACATAATTAAAAACAATGAATGACAATACACGTGAATTAAAAATTGTTTGGCTAAAATTAATTATAAATTACAAACATAAATATATAAAATATACGCACCTCGAGACATTATGATGTTTAAAAATGTACTAACCAGGATTAGTATTGAGGTATTTTATCTCTACCAGTAATTTTTTTCTCTTTTTTCATGATTTATTTCTTATTTCTTTATTTTGTGATAAATTGCAGATTTTTTGGTGAAATGTATGTTATATACCGAGTGTTCTAATTTATGTGTTTAATGTATTAGGTTGTAGTAAATTTTACTGAGATTGTTAATGTCTTGTTTGTCGTTTACTGCGTTTGGTTCTTTTTTTATGTGGATCATTTCTTTAACAAGGAGTTTTTGGTAATTGTTGTCTTGGGTTAAAATTTTTGTGTTGTTGAAATCGAAGTTATGTTTTTCATTTTTTTCGTGTTTGTGTAAAGCAGTTGACGCATTTTTTGTATATTTGTGCCCGTTTAGTCTGCTGTTAAGATGTTGAGTAGTCATACCAATATATTGTTTAGGACAGTTTAAACAGGGTATAGCGTATACTACACTAGATTTAATTTTTATTGGATCTTTACTTTTAAGGGGAGAGAATAAAGATGATAAAAGATTTTGGGCTTTATGGCAAACAATAATATTGTGTTTATTTAAAATGTATTTAATTTTTTCTGATAATTCGTTCGTATAGGGTAGAGCTACATGTCTTTTTGGTTCGTTGTCATTGGTTAGTTTCTTTTTAGTAATGTTGTTATATAATTTAAAGGTTCTTTGTTTTATAATTCTATTTACTTGTCCTTCTGGATAGTGATTTTCTTTTAGTATTTTTCTAACCTTTTCTAAGGCTTTTGGACGATATTCTGGCGAGGTTAAAGTTAATGCTCTGTCTGTTAAGCCTATAATTACGCTATTCCTTTGAGATTTGGAATGGCTAGAATTGTAGTTTAAATATCGTCCCGACCATGTTTTTTTTGTATACCATATAGTTTTGAGGTCTTCATTGTTTATATTTCTAATTATCGTCATGTCAAGGAAGTTTATTTGGTTTTGATTTTCTATTTCTGATGTAAATTGAAGTTTTTGGTGGAAATTGTTGAAAGCCTGTATTACATCGTTTATTTGGTTTTCGGGGATAGCTGTAAGGCAGTCGTCTACGTATCGTTTGAAGATTCATTTACTTTTAAGGAATTCATCAGTACATTAAAAATACCAAAAAATTATAAGTTAATCTCTCTCGATGTTACATCACTATACACTAATATTCCAAATGACCTCTTAACTAACATAATTAAAGAAAAATGGGACTCCTTAAAAGAACATACTAATCTCACCCTAGACATGTTCATAGAAGCAATAAATCTAACAGTTTCCAATAATTATTTTCAATATAGGGATTATTTCTACAAACAACTTGATGGTTGTGCAATGGGCTCCCCTATATCATCAACAGTGGCGCAGCTTGTTATGGAGTATTTGGAGGAAAGTGTCATTGAAAGCCTGAATATACCTATGATCTTCTTCAAACGATACGTAGACGACTGCCTTACAGCTATCCCCGAAAACCAAATAAACGATGTAATACAGGCTTTCAACAATTTCCACCAAAAACTTCAATTTACATCAGAAATAGAAAATCAAAACCAAATAAACTTCCTTGACATGACGATAATTAGAAATATAAACAATGAAGACCTCAAAACTATATGGTATACAAAAAAAACATGGTCGGGACGATATTTAAACTACAATTCTAGCCATTCCAAATCTCAAAGGAATAGCGTAATTATAGGCTTAACAGACAGAGCATTAACTTTAACCTCGCCAGAATATCGTCCAAAAGCCTTAGAAAAGGTTAGAAAAATACTAAAAGAAAATCACTATCCAGAAGGACAAGTAAATAGAATTATAAAACAAAGAACCTTTAAATTATATAACAACATTACTAAAAAGAAACTAACCAATGACAACGAACCAAAAAGACATGTAGCTCTACCCTATACGAACGAATTATCAGAAAAAATTAAATACATTTTAAATAAACACAATATTATTGTTTGCCATAAAGCCCAAAATCTTTTATCATCTTTATTCTCTCCCCTTAAAAGTAAAGATCCAATAAAAATTAAATCTAGTGTAGTATACGCTATACCCTGTTTAAACTGTCCTAAACAATATATTGGTATGACTACTCAACATCTTAACAGCAGACTAAACGGGCACAAATATACAAAAAATGCGTCAACTGCTTTACACAAACACGAAAAAAATGAAAAACATAACTTCGATTTCAACAACACAAAAATTTTAACCCAAGACAACAATTACCAAAAACTCCTTGTTAAAGAAATGATCCACATAAAAAAAGAACCAAACGCAGTAAACGACAAACAAGACATTAACAATCTCAGTAAAATTTACTACAACCTAATACATTAAACACATAAATTAGAACACTCGGTATATAACATACATTTCACCAAAAAATCTGCAATTTATCACAAAATAAAGAAATAAGAAATAAATCATGAAAAAAGAGAAAAAAATTACTGGTAGAGATAAAATACCTCAATACTAATCCTGGTTAGTACATTTTTAAACATCATAATGTCTCGAGGTGCGTATATTTTATATATTTATGTTTGTAATTTATAATTAATTTTAGCCAAACAATTTTTAATTCACGTGTATTGTCATTCATTGTTTTTAATTATGTCTTCATTGTATAAACACTGTATTTTAAAAGAAAAAAGTAATGTAACTCCATTTTATATGTTTTTAGAAAAAAAGCTAAATAAAAAAAAACAACAACAGTTTTGAAAAAGCCCAAAACCAATGGGCGAAACGTCAAAAAAGTTGTCTTAATTATTCATAATAAACCTCTACCCAAGAAAGCAAAAAAATACAGTTATATATATATATATATATATATATATATATATATATATATATATATATATATATATATATATATATATATATATATATTACTTATTATTATAAATTAGGTAGAGTATTTCAGTCAAACGCGAAAAATAGTGCAGACGTGAGAATCTTTTCAAAACCCATATTTAAGATATATGGGAATAGAAAAGAGCCTTAAAGTATTTCATGTCCTAATACAAGCTGCTCAGCTAAATATAAAGGTATGCCCAGACCAAAAGCGCGGCACGGTAATGCGGGGCGCAAAGCAGCGGAAATAGCGCAAAACGGAATCGGAACTAGAAGTTTGTGGTTAATTGTGAGGCCGCGCACCGTTGATGGAAATGGAGCATCGAAAAGCAAAAATCGCGAGTGTTGCTTTCGTGGTAATTTACCATCATTTAACCCTTTATAGGATACTGGTCGATATTTTAACCAGCTTAAAAAATGTTTCCTATACAGACACACACAAAATAAGTGCAATAAAACATCAAAGATTTTTGTGTAGTAGATTTTAGATATGCTTTTGCGGAAAGATATTTCAATTATACATTACCCAACATCAAGTACTAAAGAAATCTAGGTGAGATTTATGTTGTTACAACGCCGCAAACGCGCCGTTGTCATAGCGCATCGTCGACTACCAAATATCGTGGGTTGTCGGCGGGGTCAGAATCGACATTTTGACACTTTATATTTTTTTCCACAACGGTGCCAGATGGAACACCACCGTTTATATGAAAAATGAATTAGCATAAATGGATAGATACTGGTCGAAAAATAAACCTGCTGAGAAAAATCTAAAAATAACTTTTTCTTTTAAATGTATAAATATATGTTATTTTAATAGCGAAATAAACGAAACCCACTTAGTAAAAACTTTAAATTAATGCTGTGCTTATTTGCCCTATAAAGGTTTTTAAATAAACAGAAAGAAAAAAACGAAGAAAACGTAGCCATTGGATTACACCAGTGTTAAAAAAACAGAAGAATATATTGAAGGGATAATAATCTTTTAAACGAATTGCTTATTAGAATTATTGTGGACAGGTTGGAAATTTCTGCCGTATGTCGATAGAAGATTTTGAATATCTACTGGCTTTGACTGAACCGATTATAACAAAAAAGGACACAAATTACATAATCGCTATATCCCCAAAAAGTGAAGATTGGCAATAACTTTTGCGTTTTTTGGTCACAGGAGAATCCTTTACAAGTTTAATATATCTCTTCCAAGTGTCCAAGCAGAGTATATCAACGATTGATATTGATGTTTATAGAGCATTAAATGAAGTATTAAACATTTTCTGTCGATATAAGTCTATCAGTATTTCAATTTGTTCATCACACCATTCAAAATTCATTTTTAAATAATTCAAAAAAATCGTACATACATTGTCTGTTTGTTAGCAAACTCAAAACAAAACTTAAAAAGCAGTCAAAATAGAACGCGCGCGAATAAACGCTTTTCTTTGATGTACAGACACGAGTTGGATATTGGATCGTGGTCGCTGATGTTCGGACTGGCACAGATAGGCGCGATTTACCGTCAAAATAAGCGCAGTTTGGCGCAGCGCAGCGCAGTTGGTCTCGTCAAGCCTTATTATTACTAATAACTGTTTAGATTGAGCAACAAACAGGCGATTTAATAAATTTTCACATTATATTAATGTATTACACATTTTTAGAATATCTAGTAAATCATCGCCTTGGTTGAAAAAGGTTTTGTTTGGCTTATTGAGCAACAAACAGGCGATTTAATAAATTTTCACATTATATTAATGTATTACACATTTTTAGAATATCTAGTAAATCATCGCCTTGGTTGAAAAAGGTTTTATTTGGCTATTACCGCAAGGGTGTTAATAAAGTATGTGGCCAAGTTTCAGGGTATTATTCCGTACTAATTATATGACAAAAAGTTTATATAAACATAGGTCCTAAACGCCTTTATTTTCAATACACAGGGCGTTGAATTTTATAAAGGTTTTTCGTAGTAACTAGAAGAAGCAAATTAGTACCTATCAAGTTGAAACTTGGTGACAACTTTTCATGCATAAAGAGGATTTTTTAAACAAAAAACTGTTTTTCTCATTTTACCAGTGGCGTGCATAGTAGTAACGCCCTGGGTTTAATTTTAAAAAATATATAAGTATGCCACTTTTTTTTCTCAATCTCATAGGATTTATGATTTAGCAAATACAACTGCACAAAAATCATCTCTCGAATTTTTTCGCTCAGATTAGCCGTTTTCGACAAAAACAAAGAAAAATGTCAAATTATGTGTAATATTAATTACTGTAATTTAATTATCATTTACTTTCTAAAGCATTAAACCCTACGCACTGTTTAAAGTGCTAGTTGTCAAATTTGTTTAAAAGTGTTTTTGCTTCCATGTCTCTCTTATTTTTTTGTTATTTTCAACAAATTACAGTAAACATAAAAAATAGCTACTAAAAAACTTTTAAATAAGAAATGAACTGCTTCGCTGTATCGCTGCTAGTATAGGCTGATTTTCTCAAAAAAGTTTTTATTTACAAAACTCTTTGGTATTCAGACACCTTTAATAGTGTCCTGAGTAAGTGCGAGTATAGAGTATCCGCAAAGAGAATGATTGACCTGTTTTGTCTGTTACTATTGTAATTTTCGTTTTTGTCATTTTTCGCTTTGACAAATCTACTTAAAACTAACTAAATATGCCTGTTTACACTTCTTGCATCATTCAGCACTTGCATTTTAATCATAATATTGTTTCTAAAGCAGGACAAATTTTGTATTTGTTTTGGTAAAATGTCTCGTAAAATGTTATCTGAGAACTGCTATTTTTCTACTTCTTCTCGTCTGAATTTTACATGACTGCAACTGAAAGATTTTACACCATTCTGTTTGAGGGTATAGAGGTCTATGTTCCAAGAAGGACTGTTAAGGGTCAGAAATATCCTTCTTGGTTTGATCGAGACCTGCGTAAACTTATTTCCGAAAAAAAAACTTTTTAAAAGATCGGGTTTGCAGATCGATTATGACGCTTATTCCAGCACTAGGGAAGAGGTCAAGTTTCAAACGGATGTATGTTACTTGGTGTTTGTTAGCAGCGCTGAACTATTAATTCCAGAGAACATTAAGCACGTTTGGTCATACGTCAGGGTCTCCCAAGTGCTATGCAGTACGGTGATCGGAAGCTTAGTGAGCCTGACGATATTGTTAACGCCTTTGCCGCTCACTTTCAGTCTTGCTACTTCGATAATTCTAACTCAGACTTGTCTGGCGTCCCACTTGTCGAGTTTTCGTCAATTCTGTCTGCTCACGATTTCACTGATGACGAGATTAGGGGGAAGATAATGTCCACTGATTCTAAAAAGGCAGGACCTGACAGCATACCTCCTGTGTTCTTGAGAAATTGCTGCAGTTCACTTTTGGTGCCTTTAAGGCTACTTTTACAGAAATTCTTTGACACCGGCTGTTTCCCTTTTTCATGGAAAAATTCAAATTTAATTCCTGTTTATAAAGCCGGCGACAGAATGAATATAATTAACTATCGCGGAATATCTCTGCTCTCGACCATTCCTAAACTTCTCAATCCATACTTACCGATGAGATCTTTAACACTTTCAAAAACTATATATATGTAATACCAGAGCAACACGGTTTTTTCTCAGGTCGATCTACCGCAACAAACCTATCCGTATATCAGGACTATCGTCTGTCGTCGGTTGAGGCAGGAAGTCAGGTGGACTGCACCTATACCGACCTCTCCAAAGCGTTTAACAGCGTACGTCATATTTTGTTGTTAAAAATCTATGTGAGATCGGCATCTCTGGAGGTGGATTGAGTCGTATTTGTCTCAGCGTCGTCAGCGCGTATTGGTCTGTGGTTCTGTATCGCTTGAAATTTGTGGGGTCACATCTTGGTCCCATTCTGTTTCCTTTGTTTATTAACGGCGTCATTCTTTGTTTTGGGTCGTCACGCTGCCTCTTGTACGCGGACGACTTAAAATTTTTTAACATCGTTTCTGCTGGCTCCGGTGGTTTGCTGTCTGACCAGGACAATTTTGTTGTGTGGTGTAATGCCAATTTTTTGAATATAAATGTCTCTAAATGTAAGACTATTAGTTTTTATAAAGGCAAAACCCGATCAAAATCGTATACAAAATTAATGACTTTGTTGTCGAAATTGTATCACTGCTTAATAACCTTGGTGTAATTTTTGACGAGGATTTCTCTTTTAACCAGCACATGACAGTATTGTTCTGAAGGGTTTTAGATTGCTTGCCTTTATTAAGAAAAACACAAGGCATCTTAGTGACATTAGGGGACTTAGGTACCAGTATTTATAATCGTTTAGACCGGAGCGCTTTGGAGTACTGTTCTGTTGTATGGTCTCCAAGTTATGCTTGTCACGTAAATAGATTCGAATTCGAATTTTTTACTGGTCTGAGAGTGTTGAAGAGAACTTTAAAATTTAAATAATTTATTTTTTGTCTGTTTATATTATCGTACGTATAATTTTAGTACTTAGTGATTTACAAAATTTCTACCATTTGGCATTTTTAATTCTGTAGTGTACTGACTACAATAAATAAATACATAAATAAAATGACTAAGGATTTAGAATGCAGGGGAATACTTTTTAACATTATATGTAATTCAGGTTTTATATTATAGTTTAATCCTACAGCATAAAAAATTTATAAATAAGACGACACTGTCTACAATAAAATTAATTTATTTCTGCGTAATACTGTAAAAATAATATGACATTATTTATCACATTTTTTAAGATACACTTTTTTGGTAACAAAATTAAAAACATGTATAACAATACATTACATAATATTTATATAAAAGAAAATAACATAAAAGTAGCATGCCGTCTTAAAAAAATAAAATTAAAAAAAAAACATATTTGCAGTCTGTGAGCTATATTAAAATATCCTTAAGTAACTTTATTCGCCCTTCAGTAGCGTATTTTTTTAATACAAATTTTTTAGAACTAAAAATATTACGTTACTTCGTAATTTAACACCTGTAAATCTTCGTTCGCTTCGCCTGATAAGGTAATTTCTTAGGTAATTTAATTTTTTTGTATTTTTTAGGGTTTCTTTCAACGCTTTATTTTCGAACTTTCTTAGACACTATTAATAAAAATTAATCGTTTGGACCCGAGGCAAAAGTATAAAATAAGACATAATGAAAGTATAAAAAATAACAAACCACACTTACATTCCAAAATGAAAGATAATTACATACAGACTGCTTTAGTGCAATCGACATTACTTCTTTGGAATTGTTCACAAAATTTACATTTTTGAAAGGGAATTAATAAACTCCTCCATAAATGGATTTCCTCCGAGTCTCTTTATTTCTTCCTTAGCATCAGTTTCCAATTCTTGAAGTTTTTGTCTAGTATATTCAAAACTTCCAAACTTTTCTAGCAGAGCCACACAGTACTTTTTTACTTCGACATCTTTTGTCCTCTGCCTAAGAATATCTATTCCAAATAGTTAAGAAAACTAAACAAGACATATAATGATTTCAAATTAAATGGAATTGGATGAATGAAGTATCAAAAGAGCTTTAGAATAAAGTGACAATTAACTTTCTATTGTATTAAAAAAAAGAAAGTATTCTGTAGTAATATGTTAAGGGTATATGAACTTGTCGAACATTTTACCTGAAGGTTTGTTTCCTTAGAAACAGCTTGAATTAATTTTGATTGTTATTTGACAAAAATTGCCCAAAACGAAGGGAACTTTTTTAGTCAGATAACAATAAAAATGAATGAAAGCTGTTCCTTTAAGGCAACAAATCTAAATGCAAAATGTTCTACATAGTTCATATGCCCGAAACATATTTGATGGACTATTTCCCGAAACAACCAAAGGACAAAAAAAAATAAAAATATAATTCTTTGACCTACAAAAAAAAAGGAAAACATGGTATTTTAAAAATACATATTTATTTAGAACAATTTAACGTGTTACAATTAAAAACGTAATAATTCTTATAATCTATACTAATATATAAAAGAGTAAATTGACTCACTGACTCACTCATTCATCAACGCCCAGCCAAAACTACTATTGCTAAAAAGTTGAAATTTTGCACACAGCTTTTGTTTTACGCCGTAGACGTCCACTAAGAAAGTATTTTGCAAAACTCGCCCTCTAAGGGGGTAAAAGCAACCCCTAAAAACGAAATTATTTTTTATTTTAAAAACTACTAAGTTTTAAGGAAAACGCCAAAACATGTCAATTTTATTTTGTTTTTTTACATAAGACTATTTCTTTCGTGTTGTATAAACATACCCCTATCACTGATTTAGCAAGGCCCATCCCTAACTATCAAAGATTGAAAGTTGAAATTTTGCATACAGCTTTAGTTTAGGCGCCAGACGTCCAATAAGAAAGGATATTGCAAAAGTCACCCTCGCAAGAGGGTAAAATCAACCCCTAAAAATTAAATAACTTTTCAAGCTCCAACCGCTTGACATAGAACGCTAAATTTTGGCATACATGTTTATTTTACGGTGTGGGGTATCGATAAGAAGGGACTTGTTTTTACTCAAATTCCAAGGGGTTGAAACAATCCCCTAAAAATGAAAATAATTTTTATCTCAGAAAGTATTTGCTATTTAAAAAAACTATAAAACACGTCAATTTTATTTTATTTTTTTACGTAGTATACCATTTTTTCTTTGTCGACAAGTAGTATACAGGGTGTCACGATAACGAAAACTACTAATGCTAAAAAGTTGAAATTTTGCACACAGCTTAATTTTATGCCGTAGACGACCACTAAGAAAGGATATTGCAAAACTCGCCCTCTAAGGGGGTAAAAGCAATCCCTAAAAATTAAATTATTTTTTATTTTAAAAACTACTAAGTTCTAAGGAAAACGCCAAAACACGTCCATTTTATTTTATTTTTTACATACGACTACTTTTTTTCGTGTTGGAATTTTACCCCTAGGGGTGAAAACACACTTCTACCACTGATTAATCAAGGCCCAGCCCTAACTACCAAAGATAAAAAGTTGAAATTTTGCATACAGCTTTGTTTTACCTTCACTAAGAAAGGATATCGCAAAACACACCCTCTAAGGGGGTAAACTCAGCCCTAAATATTAAATCATTTTTAGTTTTTTCTTTGTCGACAAGTAGTATACAGGGTGTCACGATAACGAAAACTACTAATGCTAAAAAGTTGAAATTTTGCACACAGCTTAATTTTACGCCGTAGACGACCACTAAGAAAGGATATTGCAAAACTCGCCCTCTAAGGGGGTAAAAGCAATCCCTAAAAATTAAATTATTTTTTATTTTAGAAACTACTAAGTTCTAAGGAAAACGCCAAAACACGTCCATTTTATTTAATTTTTTACATACGACTACTTTTTTTCGTGTTGGAATTTTACCCCTAGGGGTGAAAACACACTTCTACCACTGATTAATCAAGGCCCAGCCCTAACTACCAAAGATAAAAAGTTGAAATTTTGCATACAGCTTTGTTTTACCTTCACTAAGAACGGATATCGCAAAACACACCCTCTAAGGGGGTAAACTCAGCCCTAAAAATTAAATCATTTTTAGTTTAAAAACCACTGGGTTTTATGAAAAAGACCGAAACACGTCGATTTTATTTAATTTTTGTGTTTTACCCCTAAGGGGTAAAACACCCCTCACCAGATCTCCTAAACCCTCCGTCCGTTTTGAAATTTGGCAAGCAAGTTTGCATTGCGGTCTTGGTGCAAAATAGTAGCGGGTGTCAGTCTCTGCCAAGGGACTAAAGTCATTCCCAAAAAATTAAAATATTTTTCATTCCAAAACGACAGATTGTATTGGCAAACGCCGGACGGTGTCGATTTTTTTTTATAAGAACCATTTTTTTCTGTTGTAATTTAATCCCTAGGCCCTAGGGGGTATTTAACATCATGTGCAAACATTTTTATTTTATACTTAAATTAGCTGGTACCCACGGGCTTCGCCAGCATGTTTTAAACATGAAATATATTTTTAGAATATACAGCGCGAGTCGGGAGAAACGCCAAATTCTTGGAGTGTATTCTAGGCGTACATATAAGTCACAAAAACCCAAAAGTTGTAATCCGATTTTTATTTGTTTTCAAATTACAACGTTTAAAAAATATGATAAAGACGTTTCATTTTCATTTTTTTTTGTGGTTGCATAGGTGATAAAAAAATAAAAATTGAATTACAACTTTTGGGTTTTTTGACTTACACATATTTACGTGTAGAATACATTCCTAGAATTTGGTGCATTCCTTCCGACTCACCCTGTATATTCTAAAAATACATTTCACGTTCAAGACACGCTGGCGAAGCCCGCTGGTACCAGCTAGTATGTAATAATAGTCTGGCTCGTAGATGGCGTTGTCTTCATAACAGAATTTTTCTGATTTTCTTGAATTTGTATTTCTTGGGCATTGTTTACATTTTCACCTCTTATTTTCTTGATAAGTTTTTGTGATGTTCTTCGTCAAGTTGTAAGTAGGGTCTAACGGAGCTTGTTGATGAGTGCCCCGTAATTTTGATAAGTTTTTTTTCTTGTACCCCATTTTTTGCTAGCTCTGAGACAGCTGAAGGACGTAGGGAATGGTTGGTAATTTTTTTATTTTCAGTGTCCAGACCGACCATTTCTGCAGTGTTTTTGGTCCATTTTCCAATGGGGCTGCTTTTGTACCAATTTTTGCTCACTGGCCAATTGAAGTTCGGAGTAAGGAAAAACCTGCCACATTCCATAAGATGATTTCGTTCTTCCATAAAGTCCTTCTTCCATAGAGTTCTTAAAAAGTCGAACTGGACAGACATCTGGATTTTTTTTTGTTTGAAACTAGTCACTTGGAATCGGTGCATATTTTGTTTCCGCCTTGGCTGTTTTTGCGAAAACAGTATATTCGACTCCTCCAGTTTCATTACCAAAATTATCATATTCTCTTTCAAAATAATTAATAATGCACTTTAGAGTCTCACCGCCCCCCCCCCTCCAGGCTAGCCCGTGCGAAAATATATAAAAAATCTTATTTATCAAACCCTCTGGCGTTTCTTCGTCGCACCACGAATAAGGAATATGCAAATATTTTTTATTGCTTAAATCGTGTAAGGAAGTCATTACAAACCCAAAAAAAAATATTTTTAAGACAATTACTAGGATAATTTAGCTACAAAAAAATGTTTACTTTTCGGTATAATTTATTACAATTTACAAAGCAGTCCTTAATGAAAAATGACGTCAAGAGATCAGCAAAAATAAGTGTCAATCTACAATACATGTTAACGTAAAGCTTAACCCAAAGTCGAACTGGTTTGTTTTTCTCGGAAACAGTCAGAAGGGGAGCAATAGAATTTTTTGGGTTGATAGAGGAATAGTTCAACTAGCTTTGGTAAAAAATTCAGTTATACAGGATGTTTCGTTTCGAAGCTATTAAACGTCAAAGTCGAAA
Organism: Philopedon plagiatum; assembly: GCA_963971165.1. NCBI lineage: Eukaryota > Metazoa > Arthropoda > Insecta > Coleoptera > Curculionidae > Philopedon > Philopedon plagiatum. The sequence continues at coordinate 95,814,682 of OZ020191.1, forward strand.
TTTCCGCAATTTCCGTTGCAATCAGGGACAGGTCGCGGAAGTGAATTAAATCGATGCAAGTTTTCGGAGGTTGTAGATGACCCGGAGTTTCAGAACTCTGCTGAAACTGGCGAGGATGAGAAAATGACAAGTAATTCTTTTGAATTTTTTAGATCGAAAAATGCCATTTGCAGGCCCCTCTTTGGTACCTAATAAGTCGAAAATAAAACGTCGGATCGAAAAACGGATTCATAAGTGAAACTTTAAAATTTCAAATACTTTTTTTTGCAGTACATTTACCTAAACCTAAAATCACTGGAAAATGGAAATATTTGGGAAAAACTGGAAATTTAGATTTTTGCCTAAATATTGAACGGTTTTTATTTTTTTGTGGGGTAAAAATTGTTCAAATTAAAATCCCATATATGTACGTCATCGGGAAGAGCTCGTCGAAATACATAGTACACATATTTTTTAGTTTCTTCATTCTCTATAGGAAGGGAGCAATCGCCGATTAAATTTTGATTTTTTTACTTTTTTTGCCCTCGACATCGGTACATTTAAATCACTCTGTATTTTTTCCTATCTAATTTTTTCCCAATTTTTCAACACTATCTTATAAAGGAATAATCACACTTTAAAATGAATACCGAATGGGTCATCCAGGAGCGTTTTTAAGGGGTAAAAATAGGATTTTCTTGATTTTTTCCGATAAATCCTATTTTTAACCGACATTATTCCACACTATTTTCCTTATTTAGTAATTCTTTTTGGGTTTATTTTATCCTTTAATTACCTAAAAATACCTCCCTCTAATTTAAATCGCTTATTTTTTCGTTAAAGTTATAAATAGATAGGTTTATTTGCATCGGCGGCATGTAAAATTTAAAAATTTTTGAATTTTCGAAGATTACCATGAAAACAAAGAATTGCAGTTTGGCAACTTATTAAGATATGATATGTCACAATTTCGCAGAAATGACAGTTTTTGTTGCAAAATTGAAAGGTCCCTTGGCCGATTTCGGCTTGAAGTATACATGAATATGATTTTAGGAACCTTCTACTTTAGGGGCAGGAATATTTCATTCGATGAGTTACGCATTAAATGCCATTTTTAATGATTTTTCGAGGACCCTACAACACTGGAAATCGCCATGTACTAATGATGAGTTATAAGTTCACTTTTGACGACACCACCAATGGGATCACGTTTTACAAGTTTCGAAATTCGCGCAAAAATTTGCAGTATAAAATCTTTTTTTGTTACTAAAGACCAAAATACATTGATAACAGCAACCGCCATAAACATTTAATTTATGTAGAGAATATAAAAAAATATTTCAGAATTATTTGGGTTATATGCATATTCCCTATTAACTAGCTTTAGAAAATCATTATAAGGTAGAGCTGCAGAACTTTGTTTTCTTTTGGCTGAAATTGCTTGTAGCTCCTTTCTCGTGCCATTTCTTGCCTCTTCTGCCGCCTTAAAGGCGATATTTCCGAGGGGATTAATTTTTCTGCCATATTATAACCCCAATCTTTCAAAATTCTTGCAAAACCTTCTTTTAAAGTGGTAGCGTTAAATTCATACTTTCGTTCAGAACAAAATGCCATGAATTGTCTCCACACATATTTCTTCGATTTCTGGGTATTTACTGAATCGTTTTTTTTTTAAACATTTTTTCTTATATGACATGTATACGTTCCAAAACGCTCCATTTTTGATAAATTTAAAATTCACGGCAAAAAATGACGCCAAACTTTGTTTTGTATGTATTGTATTGTTACTTTTACGTCCGGTTGCACAAACAATTTAATCGCGAATTAACCTAATTAGACCCTTCTAATGTGACAGCACTTATGTTGGCAAAGTTGACTCTAAACGTCAATTAAATTTACTACTTGATTAAATGTTTTGTGCAACCAAAAAATTTTTGAATAAGCTTACTATGACAAGCAAAAAATCGAAATCTCTGCAAATAAAATCTGCAGGGAAATGTTCGCGAACATTTGCCTGGCTAGTGGGCAAATAGCCGCTGATATTTTGACTATTTTCCTCCACATTTTTATTAAAGGAAATAGTCGTCATTATTTTACGGCGACACTTTGCAGCGAACAGTATTTGCAAAAATAGCAAATTTACGAGGCTAAATCTGTAAACAGAATCAATCATATAGACCGTATTTAACCTAAACAAAACTAAAGAATCCACTATTGACTTGACACATAGAGTGAAAAACGTAAATGGAGTCAACTCGGCTCTGGTCGTGTAGTTGTCGCCCACTAGGAGCTAAAGGAAATCGTGAGTGCGCATACTTAAAAATGATCGACTTTTAGAAATCTGATTCGTGCCCAATGCGTATCAAAGTACTTTTTCGCTCATGAATTGGACACTTTCAGCTGATGTAGCTAGCAATAAGCTGTGCAAGTATAAACGTAAGTTGTTCATGGTAATAAATTTTAGCAGTTGGAAAAGACCTGGAGCCGAGATTACATTAATTGGCAGAATGATTATGTTCTATTCAGAACTTGGCGGCTTCGAAGAGCAGGCTAATAATGGCAATCGCAGTGACGATGATGAGAAAGAAGCTTGAAAACATGATGTACAAGATAAAACTAATCATCCAGATGGAAAAAATGCTATCATGTGTTATTTTTGTGGTACACGAAGTTTCTTCTTAGTCGGACTACTTAGTCATTTATATTATGTAACTGTTAAGTTCATTATGACCTACTACTAACTCCGGTATCCTGTGTGTTTCGGTCTATACGTAGTATAAACTTTGAAGTTTTGTGGTTTTGAATGTATTTTATTAAACTTTTAACAAGTGACTATTTCTATTACATTTTTTTTATAAAAAATATTAAAGTGTCTTTTTTATTATTATTTTGACAGAAGTGTTGACATTTTTCGTTTCTATAGATTTTCCTATATTTAAATTGTTGTTCAAACTTGATGTTCAGGTCGTCTAAACATACTGCCCGCCTTGAAATCCATATGGTTTCAACGTTCTATGATTCATCATTAGGTAAAATGCACAGCTTTACAACAGGTCGCTTAAAGATGGAGGTTGCAGTTTTAATGGTAGCAGCCCTAACAACGCCATCAGAGCCAGGATGAACTTCGTTCACCACACCCAATTGCCATTTAAGAGGTAGTAGTCCATCTTCTTTTACCAGTACAACAGATCCCGGTTTTAGCAGATTGGGAAAGCTTTGTTTCCATTTAGTTCGCTGTTGCAATTCAGAAATGTATTCCTTGGACCAGCGTGCCCAAAAATGCTGAACCATCCTTTGCAGTCTCTTGAACCTTGAAAGTCGATTCTCAGGAATGTGAATGTAGTCTTCGTCGGGGATAGTGGTTAGTGGTTGCCCAATCAAGAAGTGTGCGGGGGTTAAAGGTTGAGGATTTGAAGGATCATGACTGAGAGGAGATATAGGTCTCGAATTTAAAATAGCTTCGATTTGTGAGAGGACTGTATAATATTCTTCAAAGGTAAGCGAATTTGTACCTATTACTCTTTTAAGGTGAAACTTTGTGGATTTTACTCCAGCTTCCCAGAGGCCTCCGAAGTGTGGAGCTCTAGGTGGAATCAGATGCCACTTGACACCGTCACAACTGAGTCGCGAATGAATTTCATCTTTATTTTTAACCAAAAGTCTTTCAATTTCATTTTTCGCCCCAACTAAATTAGTTCCGTGATCTGAATATATATCAGAACTTATTCCGCGTCTAGAAAAAAATCGCCTTAACGCAGCAAAAAAGGCATTGGTGGACAAGTCTCCAACAAGCTCCAGATGTATCGCTCTTGTTGATAAGCATACAAACAGACAGACCCATGCCTTTACTGTTTTATAATTCCTTGCTAGTCTATCCTTTATTAATACCGGGCCCATAAAATCGATACCAGTAAATAAAAAAGGTCTGCTTGGTGTTACGCGGTGTTTCGGTAAGTTACCCATAATATGTTGAATGCTAGAAGCATCAAAACGAAAGCACTTTGTGCAAGATCTAACCACCTTTTTTACTAAGTTTCTGCCAGCTAGAGGCCAATAATGATTCCTTATAGAGGCCAGAAGATTTTGAGAACCAGCATGCAACAGTCTAATATGCTCATATTGCGCAATTAACAATGTTAACCTATGTTTTGCCGGCAAGATGGCAGGATGTTTTTTATGTTCTACAAATGCAGAATGTCTCAACCTACCTCCTACTCTCAAAATTCCCTGTCCATCCATAAATGGATTTAGCATTATTAATGAACTTTTATTTGAAACTTTATTGGTTTTAGACAAACTGCGTATTTCTTCTTTAAATTCCTGATATTGCGCCATTTTTATCAGTTGCAATAAACCTTTCCTTAATTCATTGCAAGTGAGAAAACCACTTTGTCTCATGCTTTTAGATACTTTACAGTTATTTATAAACCTAAGGCAATATGCCAGAACCCTTTGCAATTTACTCAGAGAAGAAAACCTATTAAAAATATCATAATCATTTATGTTAGATATCAGCGCAATTGACTTTGTGCGCACTTCAGGCAATTCTGTATTGTCAAGATGGACCGCGGTTATTGGCCACAAGTCATCAGACATAGAAAGCCAAGGGGGGCCATGCCACCAAAGATAATTAGAAATAAGACTTCCTGGACTGAGGCCTCGAGATAAGTGATCAGCAGGATTTTCATTGGTCTTTATATAATTCCACTCATCAGGTTTAGTGAGGGATTGTATTTGTGCAATCCTGTTTGCAACAAATATTTTAAAATCTAGAGAATGAGATTTAATCCATGCTACTGCAATTGTAGAATCACACCAGTAATATGTTTTTTCAAATGGAATATTTAAAGAGTTTTTTACTTTATGAGCAAGCTCAACAAGAAGGAGCGCCCCACACAGTTCAAGCCGCGGTATAGTTACCACTTTTAGTGGAGCTACTCTTGTTTTAGCACAAAGTAAACTGACATGACAGTCTCCGGCACTGTCAATTGAGCGAATAAAAATACACGCCCCGTATGCTACCTCACTAGCATCGGAGAAACCATGAAGCTCAACAGAAATAGGATTTTTAATAAGAATAGTCCTAGGAACCTTTAAATCATTCAAGTCAACCAATTGGTTGTATAATGTTCTCCATTTGGTTAATACATCCAAAGGTACAGATTCGTCCCAAGACAACTTAAGCTGCCAGAGCCTTTGAATAATAATTTTTGCTGTAATCACCACTGGTGCAATAAGACCTAAGGGATCAAAAATTTGTGCTATGCATGACAAAATATTTCTTTTAGTGACTGGCCCTTCCATGGTCATTTGACGAATTGAATATTTGAAAGTATCATTCTTTGAGTCCCAATAAAGACCCAAAGTTTTATTCTCATCAGACTCACCAAAATGAACGGAAGTATTTTTTGACTGTGGCTCCGTTGACAAGACTGCAGGCTCATTTGAATGAAATTTACGAAGATCAAATCCTCCTGACAAAAGAACTTGAGTAATTTGAGTTTTAATATTTTTGACCTCATCGATAGTATTGCCTCCAGTACAAAGATCATCAACATAAAAATCTTTAGCAATTATTTGACTTATTAAGGGATTAGATTGCTTACATTGCACAGAAAGTTCCTTAAGACACCTTGTAGCCAAGTAAGCTGCTGGACCAGTGCCATAGGTAAGTGTGTTTAGTTGATAAGTTTTTATTTCACAGGATGGATCAGAGCGCCACAATATCAGCTGAAGGTTGCGCTGAGTTTTGTCTACATAAACTTGCCGATACATCTTAGCGACGTCGCCTGTGAGAAGAATATTATGTTTTCTTGCTCGCAAAACGATGGCAAATAGGTCCTCTTGTACTGTAGGCCCTACCAGAAGAATGTCATTTAATGAGTAGCCACTGGAAGATTTACTTGACCCGTCAAATACAACGCGTAGTTTTGTAGTTGTACTGGAATTATTTAACACACAATGATGTGGAAGATAAAAGGAATCCATATTTTTTAGTACATCTGTATTAATTTGAGACATATGCCCAAGCTCCTCATATTCATCAAGAAACCTACTATACTCAATTTTAAGCTGCTCATTTTTTTGAAGTTTTTTCTCTAGATTTAAGAACCGTTTTTTAGCTATTTCTCTAGACTCGCCTAACACTGAAATAGGTTGTTTTAAAGGTAGCGACACCACAAAGTGACCATCTAAATTTTGTTTAGTAGTAGTTTGAAAAAGGTTTTCACACACTTGCTCATCAATCGATAAAGATTTTTGAATATTTCTTTCCTCTAGTTCCCAAAATTTAGTCAAACTGTTTTCAAGATTTTGAGTTATGCTTAAATTACATGTAATTTGAGAATTAGGCTGATTAGAAGCTATGCTTCCAGAAATTATCCATCCTAGTTGGGTTTTTTGCATAACTGGTAAGTTATGACCTAGTTTAATTTGACCCGTGTTAAGCAAATGCCAAAATTTGTCACAACCGATCAAAATGTCGATAGGACCAGGTTCATTAAAACTGGGATCAGCTAATATAATATTAGTGGGAATTTTAAGATGAGAAATATCTATGACCATAAATGGTATTTTGTTAGTTATTTTTGGTAAAATTAAACATTTTAAGTTCATTTCATAAGAGCTTTGACGTGCTTGTATTGTGATATCAGTTTGCTTTAAGACCTTGGAGTTAGTTTGCCCTATACCTGTCACAGAAATATTAGTGCTACTAATATTTAAACCCAGCTTGGCACACATTCGTTCTGTGATAAAGCTAGATTCACTGCCACTGTCTAACATAACTCGACACGTATGACTCTCACCGTTTTTATCAAGAACATTGACTATGGCGGTTGATAATAATACCCTTGGCACACTATTTACAGAATGGTAAGCATTGACATTATCCTGAGCATTTAAAGTATTTTGTTTATGCTGGCTTGCATGCGGCATAGTAGGCTCAGGATTTTGCAAGTTGCCATTGAGAGCTTGATGATTTTGACTATTATTAGCCTCAGATTGAGTATTAGGTGTAAAATTAGTGTGCAATAAAGTATTATGCCTTTTTGAGCACTTTCTGCAAGGTTGAGAACGGCACTGCTCAGTAGGGTGGTTATTTCTTAAACAGTTTAAGCACCATTTTCGTTTTTTAGCTTCAGTCATTCTTTTATTAACATTGAAATTGAGAAAAGTCTTACAATTATAAACAGTGTGATCCTTGCTACACAGAGAACAAATAGGTGCATATGTTACCGATAAACTATGCCTTCGATTACCTTTCTGATTATTATTTATTTGCAAACTTTCTAACACTCTACATTTATCATGTAAAAAATTTGTAAATATCTCAAGCGTAACTGCATCATGCTTGGAATATTCATTTTCCCACTCTCTCCGAGTAGAATTATCTAACTTTAAAGATATCATATGTATAATAAGTGCATCCCAGGAATCTACTGGTTGTTTTAGTACGTGCAGAGCCCTAAGATGACGATTAAGGCCATCCAAGAGGTTACGTAAACTTGTATGACACTCGACTTTTACATAATCGAGATCAAAAAGTGCTTTAATATGATTTCTGATTAAAATTTGTGTGTTTTCATATCTTTTAACCAGTAAATTCCAGGCTATAGAGTAATTAGCAGCAGAGCTTTCCAAAGATTTTAATAAGTCAGCAGCAGCACCTTTTAAAGATAACCGTAGGTAATGAAATTTTTGAACCTCAGGTATTGAGTCATTATCATGTATAAGAGAATGAAAAGTGTCTTTAAAAAATAACCATTGGTCATAGGCACCATCAAAATTAGGTAAAGGTATGGGAGGAAGCTTCACATTAGGTCCCGATTGTATATTTAGGCTTCTATTAGAGCTTGATGCCACGGTTCGATTATCAAAATCATCCCCCTGACTTTGCCCCCCACCTGGGGACGTTGGAGCATTGTCTTCCAGAGCAGTTTTCGCTTTAGAAATATATTTAAAATATGTATCTTCGAAATCTTTAGTTTCAATGTCAAACACGTCATCAGTTGTGTCGGTGCTAAGATTTTGAATATTAGTTTGAATCTCATAAAATATATCTAAGCAAGGCTCTATAGCTCTAATACGCAATTCAAGATCTTTAAGTTGTAGATCCTTTCCATCTGAGTTACCCTCTATGACTTTTTTAAAGCGCGTTAATCTAGCTTTAATATTCTTTTTTTCATTTTTAAGAGTATTTAGATTTGCAATTTCCTGATTATCAGGCATTGTTTTGGTTTATTTTTTATATAAAAATAAATGTTTTAGTTTAGATTAATCCTATTTGAACAACACAATACGAAGCAAGTTTAAATTAGGTAAAAAATTAAGAAGAAACAAAGGTTTAGGGAAGTGATTGGAACGCACTGACCTTGATTCCAATTTTCAATTGCTTCTCTTTCCACTTGTATGATCCACTATCGCCGCTTTGTCTCTACGGGAATTTTCAAATTGCCTTCGTAGAAAACTGGACAAAATGGACGTTTTTTAATTGGCTTTTTCTTGCGTTATCCGGCTCGAAGGACCATATGTTTCGGTCTATACGTAGTATAAACTTTGAAGTTTTGTGGTTTTGAATGTATTTTATTAAACTTTTAACAAGTGACTATTTCTATTACATTTTTTTTATAAAAAATATTAAAGTGTCTTTTTTATTATTATTTTGACAGAAGTGTTGACATTTTTCGTTTCTATAGATTTTCCTATATTTAAATTGTTGTTCAAACTTGATGTTCAGGTCGTCTAAACACTGTGAGAGGGTCTTTAGGACCACTTTCACAAGTTATGACAAACTACAAGCTTAAGTTAAACTTCAGAATTCGAGCCTTTGATTGGTCAGTCTTGCAGTTAAACTAAAGATTAGGGTTTAAAATGTACTTGTGAAATCCTTAGTAAATTAAAACAATAAAACTGATCAAACCATTTCATAAACATTTGTTTCAATGCACGTCGAGAGAGGGGTATGTTTAATAATATTAATTTATACCAAATTCAGGATGAAATTATTAATGCTGTAGCAGCAGGCAGTGATGAGTTGAAACGTTTATTGATAGTCCAGTTATAGTCTCATATGTGACCCTGAATGATAAAACGCATCTATAGTTGTAAGTTACCGGTGGATTCGGATAATATAGATACTTACCTAAGACTATAGAAACTCGCGTAAAATAGCTTCATTTTTTATTTCCTACATTTAAAATATTAACTGGAGAAAAAGGTAACATTCTGCACTTTTTTGTTTAAATGTACTTTTATCAGTTTTTGAGAAGTTGCACTCGAAATGTGCAAAATAAAAAATCTAAGCTATGTTACGATATTGCTATTAGTCAATCAGAGAACACAGGTCTGCATTTAGTGACAAGTGGATCACCGATCTGATTTGAATTATTTATGAACGAATATTTTATTTCTTTATTTAATGCGCATTTTTTAAATTCTAATTTTTATTACCAGTTTATAGTTAGTTTTATGATGAACGATATTTGAGTAGCATTTTGGTATAGTTCTTGACTTTAGTGTTCAATACCTTTAAACTCTTTGATTGCATATTTTTATAATTATTTGGTTTAGTTAGTGGACCAATTTATATAATTTAAATTTTGTGGACTTTATTCATATTTTTAACATGTCTGGATACTGCTGACGCGTTGTCTTTTACCCCTCCAAAAAAGGCCTAAGAAAGGTCCCCTTAACGTGAGCTCTAACAAGATGATTTTAAATGTTTATAACGAAGAACGGTTAGAAAATCCTGAAATGCATGAACTTATTATATTCAAGCTTATCCGAATCAGATTAATTTGCCTTATTAAGCCAAGGTAATTTTTTTATCATTAACTGAAAATCTGTTTGGAAATTTAGTGCCCAGTCGATAGATATTTTTGCCCTACCGTCGGCAATAATAATTATATTGTAAGTAAATTTTTTTTAATATCTTCTCTTCCATAAATTGTTTAAATTTTAATTTAAAACAAAATAATAGTGTGTATGACACACGATATTATATTGCATGTTCTCCTTGATGTGGCCCTGTCCAATTTTGTTTATATCGTCCGCAAGTGAAATATGAATAGACTTTAATCATACTTAACTTTATGTCATTATTTCTCGGAGCATAAATTAACTATCTGATGTAGTATTTTATAGGAACATAGACCCCTAGCATTTCAATGATATTGTTGTTAAACAAATTTTTAACTAAACCTAAATAGACATGTGTACTAGGGCTAAGAGAAAAATTAAGAACTACATCATGTGGAGCCGCAAGTTAAAACTAGCACTCCATTAGTCATTAGGCAAGTTGATGCTCCTAGCGAACTGGCTAAAGAACGATGAGTGGCAAATATATATTAGTTTATCTGATATCTATACCTTAACGCATTGTTTATTCACGTGGAACCGCAAGTTAAAACTAGCACTCCATTCGTTAGTCATTAGGCAATAGCATACTCCTAACGAACTGGCTAAAGAACGGCGAGTGGCAAATATATATTAGTTTACCTGATATCTATACCTTAACGCATTGTTTGTCACTATCAGTCATCGCAAGTAGAGGACTTTGTTAATATGTAATTGGCTTAAAGGAAACGTACTTTGGAAAAAGGATACGAATTATCTGCTGATCATCTGGACGGCTATGGATTGCGTGAATTATAGGAAAACTAAATTTTCCTTCTGTTAAGTCTTCACAGTAACTCTTATGAAGCATATACTACAACAATTAAACAGCACAGGATAAAATAACCTTACCCCACTCCTGTCGGTAAATGGTTTGAGAAAAGTCGTCAGCCGTCTAAACTTAATATAAAATTTTTAATAATTCATATATAATTGTGGCGGATTTATGCTTTTAACTTTTAACTGGGTAGCCAGCCAGTGTACTGTCTGTTAAAAAATAATAATAAAAAAAAACACTGCACTGGTTTTAAAAGTAGCAAAAATCAAACAACTGCAAAACATCTTCCGCTCGTAATTTGCCAGCGATTTGTAATTATAAAAAAGTTGTCTGACACATCTCTTTGGTTCGACCCTAATACAAATAACAAAAAATTATTTAGGGTATGTTTCGAAAGTTACCAAACAGTAACCAATGCTTACCCGTATGGCTGACAGAAGAATCCTTTTGGTAACTTAGAAGTAACAATTTTGTGGGACACGTTTCGCGATTGGTCAGTTTAAATGATCTTTTGCTTTAAACGAAACGGCGCGCTTCGAATATATTGAGTCGCATTCCATCTTATATTTTAACAAGGGAGAACATAAATGCAATAATAGCATATTATTCACGAGCGGTAATGACAGTAAATAATAGTCATTACCGCGAGTAGAATACTACACTTTTTCTACGACTATTTTAATAAAAAGTCTAAAAATTGAATTATTAAAATTTTTTATAAATTATGTACCTACCTTTTAATTGAAGAAATTTTGACCTGTTAAAATTTAGAATAACAGTATACTTACAGTACCCCCCCCCCCCCCCTCTCCGAAACGAAATTCTAAACACGCCACTGATTATAACTAATAATAAATGTGAAAATAAATCTGTCTGCTTGTAGACCTGAAACCTTGCATGAGGATCTACAATAGGATTCAAATGTATTAAACTCGAGGTCCTGAAATATTAGAAATACTTTTTTCTGTTTTTATCGGATTAAGCTTTAGAAGAAACTACTGTAGAAACAGAAAAGAGTTAGACCTTTTTTATAATTAAACATCACTGGCAATTTTAGAGCCGAAAATTCTGTGCATTTTTGCAGTCAAACACAGTAAATCGCATTACGACATTTTTTGCTGTGGTGCTGGGCTAAATATTTTTTTTATTAAAAAGCTTTTTTCCGTTCAAATAGGCAGGCAATTTAGCATACTTACGTCCTTGGAGATTAAATTAATATAATCATCACGAATTTGAAAGTAAAGTCCTAATATGGCTGATATTTTAGTAAAGTTTTCCTTACTTTCACTAAACAGTTGCATTAACCTTATCGCTAACATAAATAATCCTCCAGTTTCTATAAATAAAAAAGCTTTTATAAGTTAAGGTGCTAGTTAAGGCGAGCGCTATAATAATTTTAAACCTGCTAACATGGCGAGATTTATTATCATTGACAGTAAGTCTGTAAGTCAATAAAACAGCTATTAATATATAGTGTGTGGTATTTAAGTACTTCCGATATTTCAGAGGGCGATTCCTCATTTTATGAAAATTTCCTGTCAATACCGAGTGCCTCAAAATAGTAACTCACTTTTATATCACTTTTATAGGTTTGCTCAAATGTTTGCTCAAATGTTTTGTATTTTTTTTATTGTGTGTTGCAAAATTCTGTTTAACTCAGGAGTTTTTGGTATCAAATTTTAATTTTTAAGCGAGACACCCTGTATATTCTTACTTATGGTGGTTTAGGTTAATATTTCGAATACAACCATGCCTTATTTGTCACTTTTTGTCTATCTACTCAAATATTTTTTTTAAATTTTTAATCTGGGGCACTATGGATTATTAAAAGGCTTGTTTTTGATTTATAAAGCCTGATTCCGACGATGCAACTAATCGAGGCGACAAAGTGGCAGCAATTTTTTGTTGCCGTGATTGGTTGCATATACGTTCCCACGTGGTATAGTGTAGCTGCGACTTTCTAATTCTAATAAAAAGCTTGTCTGTTGCCAACATAAGAGTAAAATCACTAGATATTAGGCAGTCCTTAACCTCAAATGTTTCCTTTGGTTCTTGTGTTTTATGTATTGCAATCTGCAAATATAAACCACAAAAGTGGTTGGACTAAAAGTACCTAATAATATTTGGAGTTGAATAATATTCAGAACTAGAAGTTAGCCAGAAAAAAATCACTAAAGAAGCTACTAAATTGCAGAAACTAGTTGCAATAAAATAAAGGACGTTTCATTTCTATGCTGCTACTAATTGCATAGTGTGTACGCTTAAAATTGCTGCGACAAAGTTACACCATATGAACCGGGCATGAGCTTGAGAAAAATGCAATTTTATGTGTTCACCTATTACTTTATCTTGTATAGACATTAAAAATTAAAATTTCAAATTTCCCCTTAAAAGCCGTTTTTTCTCGAATAGAAACAGTGGTTCGATAAGTTAGAAAACAGCTAGTTTTCTTAAAAGTAGTTTGATACCGCACAATTTAATTTTTTTATACTTTTTTAAATGTTGCTTAAAGCCTTTTATGCATGTCATAATTAACCAAAAAGGTGTAACCATTTATACTTGTAAGTGGAGTTGATACACAAACGTTTTTTAAAACTTCTGGTGAGAGCTCCACGCCAACTTAACATTATTTGTTTAATCGCATTTTAAATAATACACCACACTCCAGATAAAAAATAAAATTTTCTTCTTACTTCTTATCACCATTTGCCTATAATCATCCTCAGATGGACATGTAAAGTTATCTCTCCAATATATTTCCATGCCTTGCCCTCTATATAATTCTAAAATTTGTTCTAAGGCTATCGAAGTAGCCTAAAATAATAAAATAAATTTACGTTCTGATTTTTGAAAAAATAAAGTGGAATGACACAATTTTTCCAAATGGAATCCTATTTTTTTTATCGTCATAAAATTGCTTATTGAATTTTCTTTCTACTGGTCTATCACCATGTCACTAACTATGTTCAAAATAAAAGTTAAAGTTCGTTTGATAAATAGACTGAAATAAACCATGTTATCATTTTCATGGCCTACTATTCACCAGTAGTCTTGTTTTAACGAATTCGTGGCCATCTAGGTACTGGATAAGAATTGAGCTAGTAGACCATTTTGAAAACATGCATGCATGTGATACGTTGCTGAAAAGAAAATTTTCGGGAGAACCCAAATATCCAATAGAAACGATGTTTCCATTAATAATAAAATAGTTGATATCACTTCCGGTTACATCGGAAGTTGTTCTAAAGGTCTGATTTTACTAACAAAATGCCAATTACTACACTGATAATACCCTGAAATATTCATACTTCTTAAGTGTAATGCACATTAAGTATACATATACGTATATAACTATTTAAATAAATTAGATACTTATAATATGGATGCATCCTTCAAAGTTTAATACCTCCTCCATTTATTTATTTACAGGCCAGGCCTATTTTTTAAGGGAAATGTAACAATGTTTTGAATTTACAATAATGTTCAAAGTAACATAACTTTAGATCAATAAAAAGTTCTGCATTCTCATCTTGTCCCCATATATATTTCGACTGTTTTACAGTCTCATTGGGGAGGATGGTTTCAGAAATAAAGCAAGTTAAAAAAACAAAGTTTCACATCTATTGTCAAGATAATAAATCTCACTAATGACCGATAACAAAACTGAAATCAGACGGCTGGAGAAATTTTAAAGTTGTATATTATCCCTGTTGCTCTATTGCTACTTACGGGACCCACGCCAAGTTCTGGGGTATCGATAGTGAGCCCAGGGCCGGCGCTAGCATGAATCGGTGAGGCGGTAGCATGAATGGGTGAGGCGACCGCTTCAGGGGCCATGCCAGGGGGGCGCCAAAAATCAATTGGTCCATGGGCAGTGAGGGCGCTAAAATATTCGTTCGCTTCACTAAAAATAAATGCTAACGCCGGCCCTGAGTGAGCCTACAAGGAATGTTTTGGTAAAAAAAAAATATTTTGTAATTTGCGAAAACAAGGTGAATTTTGTCAAATCAAAAAAATACTTTATTGTCATAAGAAGAGTACTTCCTGTTGACAAAGTTCTATCTTATCTACTAATAATAACAATTTTTTCATTTAAAATTAAACTATGAAATGAAATGGTATACAATAAAAAAACACAAAAGACACAAGAGATAATGAAACAACTATGCAACATATTCAAAACTAAGTTCAACATGTAACGACCCAAAATACACCAAAACTTGTCCAAAATAAAACATTTTATAACAGGACATAGATTATTTATAAATATTAACACACACACAGGCACAGGGGAAAACCAATCAAGCCTAGTTAGAGTAGTAAACGTAAATCATAGTTTGTATCACAATAGCTCAGGTTTTCATCCCTCCTTGTCTACCACAAACGACAACCAAATAAAATTGTAAAACAAAAAAAAAGGTAAAAAGCATCCACAATAATGATGAAATATACTACAGGTTGATCAGCAAGGTCACTGCAGTGGATCGCCAAAAAACTCCTCCAGTGTATAATATGCCTTACCGACCAAAAACTTTTTCATACCCCTCCTAAACTTCCTCTCACATTGCTACCTTCTTAGCCCAAGAAGAAGATGATTAAAAACCCTCTTGGCTCCATAAATTATAGATTTGTTTAATTGCTCAGAGTGAGGAATAGGCAAACCAAGAAAATATGACTGACGCGTATTGTGTTGAGAAGTTGCGGGAATTTCGCCCTTATGCTTCCTGTATACAATACAAACAGATTCCAAATAAATATGCAGCAGAGTGTAAAAATTGTATACCTTAAAAAAAGAAGCCTACAAGAATCACGAAATCTGGCCCTAAACATGTATCTCACCGCTCTTTTTTGTAGAAGAAACACTGAATGGAACAAATAATGAGAACATGAACCCCAAAAAAAAAATGCCATAACGGAGATGGGATTCTATAAGAGCCATAGTAAGAGGGTTTTGTTATGCAAAAATCTAAATTATTCGAAATAACCCTGAGCACATAACAGTTAGACATAATTCTGCTACAAAGAGTACTGACATGGTTTTGAAATTTAAGTGAGCTGTCAATTTACAAACCCAAAAACTTACATACGTTAGACAATGCAATTATTCCGTTTTCCAAAGAGATACTGCCTATTTTGCATTTAAAGCTTAACACGTTAGATTTGGAAACATTGAAAGATATCATCACTTTTTTATCTTATTTATGTCAGAACCGATATGAATTCTAAGACCACCAGTGTCTGCACCATGCCAGAGAATGGTGGTGTCGTCCGCACAGACAGTAAACTCCCCCTCAATGGGCAGATGAGGCAGGTCATTTACGTAGATTAAAGAAAGGAGAGGGCCCTGGTCTACTTACCTACCCTGGGAAAAAAATATTTAGGTAATAATTTATTATTTTTTCTTAAGAAATTTTACATCATTTTGTAGACAATTTTTAATCTTTAAGTGAAAAAACTGTTTTAGTAGAAAGTTATAGTCATTAGAATTTTTTTAAACATAAATAGGTATAAGAAATTTTAAAAAAATCAAATAACTATAACATGTCTACTAACACATTTTTTCTCCTAAAATTTAAAAACTGTCAAGAAAATGATGTCAAATTTATTTAGAAAAAACAATAAAT
This sequence comes from Philopedon plagiatum, assembly GCA_963971165.1. Lineage (NCBI taxonomy): Eukaryota > Metazoa > Arthropoda > Insecta > Coleoptera > Curculionidae > Philopedon > Philopedon plagiatum. Next base: position 95,830,957 of record OZ020191.1, read on the forward strand.
AAAATAACCTAATGTACCAAATCATCCCTAATAGGCTCACTCTCAAAACCCCAGAACTTGGCATGGGTCCCGTAACTAGCAACAGAGATATACAACTTTAAAAGTTCATCAGCCGCCACTCGTATAAGAAGTTGTACCAAAATTTTAAATAAACAAATTTAGGTACTTATGTATCCATCAATTCAAAAGATTTATTTAAACTTCCCAGTTTAATAAATTAAGTAAGGGGAATCATTTAAAGTATTGAACTAAAAGGAAATGACATTTTTAGCACCTATAGATTCATTCCAATCATTTCCGCGGTTTAGCGACTTCACGTGGGATTCATTCAAATCATTTCTTGTAAGAATGTGTGTAACAGTAATCTCAAACTTTAAAGTCACCTACGGTGCATTGTCTTAAAAGTATATGTTTAATAATACTTAATAATATGTTGTATTAAAAGCGAGATTAAAAGGCTTAGCTAAGTTTAATTTTAAATAATTTGAAATGTATAAACATGAATATATTTATCTTATCTTTAATAAATATTATAAAGCTAGTCACTTTCATTTTTATAAATTTTAATTTAAAGCATTACTAATATTTAGAATAGAAGGTTAACAATGAATGTTTCATGCTTGGACTTTAGTTCATGTACCTAATGATTAATTAATTAAAATTTATTACTGGTTGGTAAATAAAACCTGCCAACTGACTCACTTCAGGATGATTTAACAATTGAACTCGTTCTAAAGCTATAAATGATGCATAATTTGCTGCATTTATTGTACTTGGCACTCCATAAATTGAGTGAGCCACTGGAATGCCTCTTCGCAGAATGGAGTTATCCTGTATATCATCTAGTCTACAAATACAATACTTATTTAATTAGACAATCTATTGCTGAGCCTTTTTAAGCGGACATAACGGAGTTCTTTGCTATTTGTAGCCCTTTCCCACTGCGTCTGAGTTATTTTGTTCTATTTCTATATTAGCAAGCTAAAGTTTATATTTTACTTTCTACATGTGTCTGTCTGGAAAAAATAATAGTTTTTTTAACCATAAAAGTTCTGCAAGTTGTAGGATTATTTAAAATACACTCATGTATAAGGAAAAGGGATGAAGAAAATTTTGATCAAGACCTTTGTTTACCAATTTATTATTATTTTCCGATTTATTAGAAGCTGTTTTTTAATAATTTAAACTATAATAGGTCTTGGAGATTACAAGTATCTCTTCCATGAAACAGACCGATCAAATTTAAAATGTTAAACTGAAATGGAAGGTAAATTAAATATTTTTCTACTTTGGCATATTAAGTAGTGGTATTTGCATTAGGGTGGAAGTTGGACTGGGCAGAAGTAAGTTGTGAGTTTGTTGTGTTTGATATCTAAGTTCTGAGTTAAAGAACAGATTTTTAACAAGGCCAACAGTTTAAATAATAAATGATCATATCAATGCTACAATTCTCTGGGAAATAGATATAGGCTTGCAACTATCATAAACAAATGTTCAGTAATTACTAGCAAGTTAAAAACTATACAGAAAATGCACAATACAACATACCTCATGAACAGGTTTAAAAAAAAATTAAGAATATTTTCCTACTGCAATTTAATTTAAAATTCTACAAATTCCCAAAAGTTCTATCTAAATGTGTATTACCTAATACATAATTTAGGTACAAGTTGTTTCTGCTATGTGTGTAAAACCAAATAGGTTCTATTTAAGTAATTTTCAAAGTCTTACTAGCACATGGCATTGCATGACTTAGTTATTAGTTTTTAAAATTTCAGCACACTGTTCACAAGGACAAAATTTTTCTAAGGAATATTTGCCCTAGTCAATATTATTAGATATAATCTGCACCACTTTATGAAATTTAGTGTGCTCAACTACTGCCCAAAGTGGTTGCTCAAATGTGGTACCTATGTGATGTAACCAATTTACGTTTACAATAGAATTTTCAGGAACTTTGGTTATTAAGGATATTATTTTTGCACTAAACAGAATATATACATGGTATTTAATTTACCCATAAAGTGGTTGAAAAAAATGAAAGTGAAATCAAAATGTCTACAAATGTTAGTACCTAAGTACCAAGGTTAGTACCTTTCTGGAATAATTGATTCAAAAGATTTTTAGATATCTACAGTGAAATTACAGAAACTGCAAATCCAAGGTTATAATGTTGCCATACTTAGTTTTAAATAAATGATGGAATACTTAAGCAATTTTTTAAAATACTTGTGTCTTTAGATTGACTTGCAGAGCCTCTGTAATATAAATTTTTATCTACGTCTGTAATTTCACAGCTAATTTGAATAAATTAAAGTTTAACACATACTGCAACTTACTGATATTTCTGTATCAGCCAAACTTACAAAAACAATATAAATCATACACGGCTAGGTACCTACTTACAAAAGACTAGAATTGTGTAAAATTTGCACAATATCTGTAATAAGTGATAACTTTTCCTCTGATATTTTTAACCATAAATTAAAAGCTCGAGCCAATTTGGCCCTGACGTTTTTTCCTGGCACTTGTAAAATATAACTAAAGGGCTCCAACAATTTCTAAAAAGGAAACATACAAAAGGTAGGGGTTTGTTCTTTTGTGCTGCTCAAAACTGCACTAACCTGCACTGAATTTTTGCGGTAATTATTTAGATTAACGTAAACAGCGAATTTTTTCATGAAATTTTGCACAGACCCTAATTTTGGGTCGTAGAACACGAATCCGAAGTCAGTTTTTGGCGGTCTCGTAAAAAAAATTTTTTTTTGCTCCCCCAACCTGGGCAAAAAGGTGGTCAGGTTTGCTCAGTTTTGATTGATATAGATATATATGTATCTATATCAATCAAAACTGAGCAAACCTGACCACCTTTTTGCTCAGCCAACAAATTTAAAGAAATTCATTGAAAAACTAACCTAAAAGTTTAAAAAAAAATTTTACGCGACCGCCAAAAACTGACTTCGGATTCGTGTTCTACGACCCAAAATTAG